>JAIGNY010003223.1:1117500-1357500 GCA_020152595.1 Chiridota heheva
ATTTACTTTGTGGTGGAAATAAAATAAAATCGAATAAAATAAATTCAAATCTATTTCAAGAAGAGCATAATGTACCAGCATTGTGTTTAAATCTTAGCCTTTATCCTAAACGACATCGACCTCTGAGAGACCTCATCAGTCACAATGTATACTACACCAATATTTTGAGCAGCCTACCCTTCGCAAATATGCTGTGAATGTGTATACATCTCTATCGGTACATGAAGGCCGAACGGGATCCTATTTTTGGCAAGTGATGCTTAGTAACAGCATGCTACAGACTACCTGTATGTATGGACTACCTGTATGTACAGACTACCTGTATGTACAGACTACCTGTATGTACAGACTACCTGTATGTATGGACTTTTCAAAGCTAGTGCAGTTCAATGTCATGCTGCTATTTTCCAAGTTGTATTGTAGGTATGTGGAAATACTGTTGTCACCATACGTAGCATTATTATTTCATGTTTATTTTTTTCAACTGTGAAAACGATACTATAACCAACAAACCATAGTGAAATAGTTGCCATTTTATAGTATTTGATAATTTTGGTATCAATTTGCTGCTTTTTTTTATGCAAATATGTGATTTATTAAGAATTACTTTGCTTTTTGATGGAAATCAAGAAATGAAAAAGAGCACATGATAATAACAAACAGACAAAGGGTGTTTGAATCTGAACCCAATACAGTAATCAACACTCTTTTAGTAAAGACATTCTCACAGTCACAATGGAGGAAAATTCAAATAGATTATAGAATTACACCAATATTTTGGGCAGCCTACCCTTCAATTTAACATAGGAATTGTCAATTTTATGCATTGGCGAAAATCGGTAGGCAAATCCCGCCCATGCTTTTATGGGTGTGTACATAGATATTTAAGTTGAGGGGGAAATCCTTGTCAAGATTGCTCCTATTCCGAGTATATAAAAGTTATTCGCGAGACCAGGCTTTCCCTCATTTATTAAAATCATATTTTTTAGACATTTTGTGTGCAAAGAGATTTTGCCCAATTTTAACAAGGCTTTTAACATTAGATAATATAAAGTAGCTAAGTTTCACACGCCTTCATAAAATTGGAGTTCTATCACATGTGGAAATTGTGACTTTGGCGACTCACAAAATCCATTTGATTCACTTTAAGATTTTCATATCAACTTTAGATGATATCCACTATTGTACCGATTATACCCAGCACATACAGCTGCATGTAACTATAACCCTAAAATACAAATGAGCTTACTTGCACCTGCCTTTATAAAGTTGCAATTAAAAGTTTTATAACAGGTAGAAATTATGACTTAAAAATTAAGTCTTTGGTTACTCACACGACCCAAGTACCAATTAGTTTACCTTAAAAATAGTTGATTATCATTCATTTCAATAAATTGGTTTCTAGAAAATGCGTTTAACTTGACGAAATTGATCAAACTGACCAAAAGGTTGGACTAAATAATTTGGCACACAAACTAGGACACTGTAAATAAAAGTGATTTGTCGTTTTTTGTTGTTTTTTTTTTAAGGTACCATCACAACCATATAGATCTAGCTTAATTGAAATTATGAATTGCACTTATTGAATTAACAGAGATATGAAAAGAGGAAATTTGAAGAAACACAATGCACCAACAAATTTCTTCAAATTCAGTCATGAATGCTATAAATTTCTGGCGTGGGGAATATATTTTTAACGAAAGTAAATCTGTATTTGGTCAGATGCCACACGGTAAATTTTCATTTAGTGCTTACATAATAAATTCATTTGCTTAAATATAGAAATTCATGCTGGATCTGATCATACCAACATACAACAGCTTTAGATGGAATGTTACGGAGACACCGGATGATAGGTAAGGTGTCTTTATTAAGTAACATAGTGTTATTTAGTACATAATATTAATTAGCATATATAGAGTATTAATTAGCATATAGTATCAACATATAGTACTATTAAGAATATAGTATTGATTAGCATATAGTATTAATTAGCATATAGTATCAATTAGCATATAGTAATAAATAGTCTATAGTATTAATTAGCATATAGTATTAACATATTGTACTAATTAGCATATAGTATTAATTAGCATATAGTATTAATTAGCATATAGTATTCATAGTAATTTAGCGGAAATTGGCGGAATCTTCACCGTTTTGCATATGGGTTGTATGCGTAAGAAATATGTTGCCAAGAAAATGTCAGATTACTCAATTGAGCACATAAACATTCGAGAGACTATAATTGGTAAATTAATTTGAGTTCTTTTCACTTAATTATTAATTCAACAGAGAGCCATGTTGTATTTTTTTTTCAACTCCCGGAGTTTTCATTCAGTTAGGACAACCTTAAATGTATACTATGTGTGTGCGGATTATGGTAGGCATTGGAGCGTGTACAGGTGGGGCTCAACTTTGGAAGTTCGGAGAGATTGGAAACCGATTGTTATGAATTGATAGATTATTTATCATGCCTGAATGAGTTTCCAAAAATAACATTGATAACCTAAAAGACACGATTTGTTCTGTAGGGTCTATATCAACATTACTTTGTTGCTCCTCATTGTTCGAATTTTTCACAGCTCATCCTATGGCAGGGGCTGATTCTGCCAACTCAGCTTTTTACATGAAGAAACATAAGCATCCGCTTCTGCATCAGAAAAAGAAGAAATATTCCATTAGTTGCCTAGGCTTATCAGCCTATATGTAACAACATTCTTACGAACGCATACATATCATTATGCTTGACTAATTCCTTCTTTAACTGATACACATGGTTATTGGATGAAAGACCACTGACTATATAGCCAGTATATAGTTTGATAATAATCAGTTTATTTTACATTAAACGTCAGAACGGCGACAAAACAACTAAAAGTAAACAGTGATATGGGGAATATTTTTCAAAAAAGAAAATAATTTTCCCTGAATTCTTTTTTATCATTTCTATGTTTTGTTTGAGAAATAAAAGTTTTTTGTTTAAAAAAAGTAATTACATATATAACAGGTTGCTGACAATATGTCACGATTCAGAATTCAGCGGCCCCAGGATGATTTACACGTTATTCACAAAAATGTAGACCACGTTTTGAACCTCATCCTCATATTTCTGAGTTGACACATCTGCCAACTGTTTCGGGAAATGAATTCTCACGTCAACTTCTTTCGTATAGATAGAAATCTATCTCAAATTCTATCACCTCTACTGCACGGTTATTTTTTTCTTGGTTTCTGATTGGCTGACAAAGCTCATTTGCATATGTAAGCGGCCCGGTTATTACTCAACGAGCGGGCTAATTGCATATGCAAATTGAAATTTTCCTGCACTTATAAATTACGGTATTTTGTTGAGTATATCGGGTTAAATAAAATGGATCCTGAGACAGCCACGAAGTTCGAAGCGTAGCCCAGGAATTTGTAAGTCAAAATGTTATTGTAAATTATCTCAAACATATTGTTAAGTGAGAATAAACGCTGACAGAAGCAAGCTGATACCCTTCTTTCTTTGAAAAAAAATTGTCATTCTTCGTCCTCGGTCAGAATTGTCATCATGCATATACGCACAGACAGAAACCACAAGTAATTTGTAATTGGTTGATACGATTGCTCATGAATAAACAAATTAGATAGCTTGCCCATATGCTGTATGTGAATGTCTAATTTTATCAAAAATAATATTTCACTTTTGTCTAAGTCTTTGTCATTTTTTGTTCTTAATTAATTTTCTTTCATATTCTAAATTTTGATCTTTGAAAAATAAGGCTATGAAATGACACCAGCAATACGCAGTTGTGACCTTTTCATTGCATGCTTGGTTTAATCTTGTAATTTTAGAATTTTAGGTTTTCTCTTTTGTGATTTCATTTCTAGGATTCTCCAAGCGCACATGTTGAAGTATGCATGCAGATATGGGCACAAACCGTGCGTGCAAGCAGCTAAGAAAATATACAAGATGTATGGAAATTGCGAAAAGTAAGTCCCCGAATTGCATCAGACATGCATGTTTTAGAAGATTATATCGGCAGTATACGCCTGCACACAGGGCGTGGGTAGCGGGGTCATGTATCTGTATACTATGTTATAGCACAGCACCTAGGTGTCAGAAATGCCGTTAGAAAAAAAAACGTACGACAGATTTATATCTGGCACTAGCGAATCCATGAAGATTTTTAATAGCGGGGGAAGGAAGGAGGGGAAAAATTATGCCTGAAGACTTATGTGATGCATTAAAGGCCTGGGTATTTGCGAAATGCTAGGACGTGTCGTACATGGGTCCGCCTGAAGGCCCGAACCGGGAGGGGTTGAATAACAAAATGTGTTTCTTTGTAAAATGATTTCATAATAGGTTATTTTAGCAGATCTTTTGGGTCATACACCCTTTGAATCCGCTGGTCACTATATGCAAAAAGTAGCAGCAAGCTACAGAGCATTACAAACTGACAAGTGGGTGGAAAAAATTCATCGTCACGCAACTTACAAATGTTATAAATGCACATGCTTTAGTGGAGGCACTCTTTTATCTCGAGGTATGATTGGTGTGTAATTGCCCCACATTTTGGTGCACGCTGCGAATGATTCTCAGCTATACCATCTCTTTATTTCTTGAACGTCATAGCCCGTAAATGTAACGTTTTTTTTTTTTTTGCTCGACAATTCTTAATGTGGCACCGGAGATTAGTAACGTCTTTTTTCATAGTAGGTGAAAATCCTAAGGAAGTTAAATGTATTCTAAGCTGATTATTTGATATACACTTACGTGCGAGCATCTCCATATTTGGGAGATTGAGACAGCGTAAGTCTAAACGTTCAAAACAACATTATTTGAAGACCCAATGGATACTAGATTAAGTGCCAGAACAGTTCTGCGAATCTAAATATTGTATTTTACTGCGGATAATTGAGGAGGCAGTGAATACTTTTCCAAAGTCTATGGGCGTGTATTTACAAAAGTTACCTGAAAAGTTGCTTTAGTCCAAAATTGTTAAAAATCAAGAGGGTAGCAAGAAATTCATCTCATCAACCAATGTACAATATTTTCAAATTTCAAATATCAATATGCAAATTTGTAGGCAAATGTGTCAATTCTTAGAGGGCGACCTTGGTATTTCTTATGTAGATCCTTAAGTTGTTTTTATTGTCTGGCCTAATTCTTTGAAAGAGTGCATTAATTGTGAGCGTAAGTTTGTACCAGACTCCAAATCATATTCTTATAGGTATAGACTGTCCCATCATTTTCAGTGATTTATATTTTGAAAGTAATTTAAAGAATTATATTTTGAGTTGTCCATCCAGGCATACGTCACAAATTCAGGTTTATGCACCTACAAATCTGCCACAAACAATAAGAATTAGTATAATGATAAACAGCTGCTGGTAACGTATTTTTTTTCTTTCTATCTTTATGATTTTTTATTTTCAATTTAATCTCATTAAATCTTGATCTGCCTTTTTTTACTTTATTGTTCCTTTCTATCAAAATGTAAACAATATCTGCCCTCTACATTTTTTCGTGATTATTGGAATTATAAACTGTAGCTTCCGTTTTAACTAAGGACTAAATAACATATTTCAAAATAAACATATTTCAAAGTGAACACATTTCAAAGTGTGTAGTGAACAGCACAACAGAGTTCAGTGGTCACACTTGTGCACAGATATATCTGTGTACTTGTGACAGAATGTCTCCCTCTTTGGTTAATCACCGCAGAAACAAAATTACAAAGAATCGTCACCACCGTCACACTCGTCATCTCGGGTTAGTGCACGCTTCGTCTGAGAAAAGAAAATGAATATTCATTAACAAAGAGCCATGTTTTATGCTGATTAATTTTAAGCGGATGCATTCATTGGATCGTTCGAAAATAATTATCAAATTCGCATGCTTAAAATACAATCATCCCACGTGGGGATCTGTATACACTCTTAGAAAAAAAAAACTGTTCTAGGGAAGAGATGGTTCCAAATACCTTATAGACACACAGGACAAGCTATAGCGTTACAATCTTTTTCTCTAAGAGTGTAAAGTTTGTAAAGTTTCTGATTGGTCGGAATATTTACACAAATAATCAATCAATATTCCGACGCTTAAGTGACGTCTGAATTATGCATGAAATCTTCTGATGACATATTAAGCAATCTCTATAACATTCTTAGCCTTTAGCATGGCCATTGTGAAATGTCGACAATGATTTTAGAAAGAAAAAAAGATCAATCACTAAATTACATAAGAGACACTTATATCGTCACGTCTGAAATGCCTTTGTCGTTATAAAAAGTTGCTAGTGCCCTCTTTTTTATCAAATGATGTGCAATGACCAAAAATATTCATTGCAAATTCAGATTTTGCGACACAAATTGGACGGGGTTGCTGAATTCGGACCAAGGATGTATTTCAACCATACAGCCATATACCTACTACTTGTAATATCAACAAGTTCGCAGAGCCTGAAGTATGTCATTGTGGATGTATGGGTATACGCGGTTCCTGTCTTTTTCAAAGTGTTTGCTCTTTTCAATTAAGATTAATAATAAATGAAGTACATGATATTAACAAAAACTTCATATATGTACCCTTTTCGTGTCCGTGCTGGGCTTGCGCCTTCGCTTTTCAACCTTCTTACGTTTCTCATCATATCCTTTCGTATCCTTTCTTTCAAACCTTCGCCAGTCCTTACTATCTTTCAACTTCTTTAAAGCTTCCTGTCGTCCCTTCATAGCATCATACCAATTGCATGTATTTGGTATAAGATAAGTCTCCCCTCTTTTTGACGGTTTCACCCGAATAAAACCGTCTTTCTCCTGTTCTCGCACGAGTTCTTCCGATATTAGCTTTTTGCGGTTTTCGAGCTCTCTCGCTTTCTGACTGTATGCGTTCATGTCCAAAATTGGACCAAGAGGTGTTTTATACGGGAAAGGGTCATCTGTAAATAAAAATCATTTGAAGTTCATTATATATCACAAATTTTGGCAGTTTACATAATCATAATGTTGATGTGTGCTTACATTATCTCTCTTATGAATCTAGGTTGCGAATTCTTGGTTTGTGACCACGCTTGAGTTGAGAAGAGTACATGGCGATATGATTTATGTTTTTGAATTTCTATCTGGTAGTGCTGCTTTTATTTCCTGTCATTTTTTGCATGATTCAGCTAATCCTTATACTGCCTAATGTTATGTAACACATGGTAACAATTTGAAGTTGACCAACGAATTCTCACAGATTGGTATTCAACGTTTTAGCCTTTCGCAAGGAGTGGTTCATTAGTTAGATGGTTTGCCTGAGTGGGTGGTTATCTCCAAGTCTGTTCATAATTTCAAAATCAATAATGACAAGTTCTTTACTACCTTAGAGGGGCTGTGGCTAAGTGGGTATAAGGAGTTATGCTCATATTCGAGAGGTACCGAGTTCGATACCCGTCGTGAGCGCTGCATTGTGTGCTTGGGCACTTTACTCTACTTGCTTCAGTCCACTCAACTGTAAAATAAGTACCAGCACTGCTGGGGGGTTAATCTGCGATGGACTGGCGTCCCGTCCAGATGGAATAATGTACTCTCTTATCCGCTTGCGCTATGGAAACCGGGGATAAGTACCGGCTCAATGAGCTTAATGGATCTAGCTTAGTTTTACTAACTTGGGCATCTTTAATTTTTACCGGTATTTGTCTTTTGTGGTGGTGCGGCGGTGTTAGTTTGGATTTTTTATAAGGTGACTTACCCTTCTTAGCCCGTCATCTATTTATGACATGTTGTTAAGGAGTATGTGAGACATTCTTCCGTTTGACTAACTAAAATGATATGAAAAGTTCCTTCTGGTAAACTGATTAATACAAAATCTAAATAAAAAGATAAAAATTGGAGATGAAAATAAAAATTGTAAACTATTTTGGCTAGGCTATAGTGATTCTTAAGGAAACTATTCTTTTAGGGATTAAGTTAACACTACATCCTTACGACTCATTAAAGGGTATCTTCTCCCAGCACTCTTTATCGCGTTACTGCCGAGCTGTCTTTGCTTCGGTAAAGAAGGGAACCCGTTGTCCATTTGTTGTCCTTCTTCATCATCTGTGCTTCTGGACTCGGGACGCTCCATTGAAGGAAGTTGCGTTCCAGTCCTAAATCTTCGTAGCTTACTCGGGTGTGGAGAATCTGCCCTTCGTATGTTCCTCGAACGTCGCCAATGGGATGGAATTTGAAAGTTGTCCGAATCGCTCGACTCATGCATTTTGTAACTTGATCTATTGATATAGGGCAATGTATTAATCATGAAGACATGAATACTGTCAGACAGAAGATGCCAACTATTTGAAAGCTCATATACATGAGCGGCTCACCCTTGGGACAAGGGGCTGCACTTGCCCCAAAGATTTGATAATCATTGTTTTTGTATTAAGTTATATGTATAATGAAAAAAGATCTTCGCATTACCCCCTCTTTTCTTTTCCTCCGTCTTGTTTCCCCATCCAACTTATATCTCTTACAGCCGCCCGTACAGGAAGGAAGTTTATAATGCCTGCAAGAAATTTAGATTGTCATAATTAAATCAAAATACGAATCAGGCATTAATTGGATGAAACTGAGCATAGGTACGCCTTGATATGTAATAATTGATTATATGTATATCTCCTATAAGTATTATAGGTTCTCGCACATAGGCGGGATTTGAATGGGGCAAAGGAAGCACTTGCTCCCACCTTTTTTCGGATTTGGATCTTTTGTATGGTAATTTTTTGCATCGTAGCGTGAATTGGTGATCCCCCCTCACACACACCCACACTTTTGACTTCCCCCCCTCATTTTTGGTAGGAAAATCCCGCCCATGTTCTCGCATATAGTAAACCAAACTAAGAAATCCTTACCTTTCATGAGGGTGCAACTTTTGACGGAATGTCCTGTGATAGTCACTGCTAAACACAATCACAATTATAATAATGATAATATATACGATAAATAATAAGGTATGATGATACATGGTTCTGACGGTAACTTTTGACTAGAATCATAAAAGCTTTATTATATAAGTGTGTGCAACAGCGCTAACACACAACACTTATTCCGTTATGTTGGGCCTTCCTAAACACTTAATGACCTGGGAATAGTAACGCAAAATCCAAAAAAATTCGGCAAGAAAAATCCAAAGTTCGTCTGGAAATTGTACATTTAGGCCTACTTACCAATCGGTTTTCATCTGAATTCGAGCAAGTGAGTAGCAAGTGGTAGTGCCAATGAAAGCATAACAACGTATGGTAAGAAACCCAAGCCCTCTTTTTGTATAAGCATTATGACGTATCAAAATGCGCAGTACACAGTAAAGCAAGATACGCGTGTATAAATGATGAACAACGCGCATGGTATTGCGATTTTAGCCAATCACCAGAGTAGAAACGGTGAAGAAATAATAAGAGCGTGACACCGTGGCATTGCGTATATAAAGTGCGCGTGGTTTCTCGTGAAAAGAGATGGTAACAAGCAAGTTTAGGAATAAGATTACGTACGTGCAAGTAGAAACGCAACGCCCTGATGTTTGAGAGCTCTAGCAACGCGTGATCGTTATTATGAGCGTCCCTGCAGCCCTTGTACATTCACGCTCCGGTTGTTATGACAGATAAGATTCTACTGATCCGAATCAGAAACCTATTAACAATCTTTGCTCACCTTGCAATGTTGACGAACTACACAGTATAGACCTTTTTAAACCGAGTTTAGCCGAACATGATTTCTTTAGTACTTCGACCGATCAACTGCTTGAGGAATTTTTCCTTTGTTTGCATGCCAACGAATCTGATGCAGCTTTGAGGAAAAATTGTAAGCAGCAATATCCGCGCGTATTATTCCCATGTAAAACGCACGTATCATAAAATGCACCTAACAACATTTTTTTTCATACGCTTGATCCCATAGAACTTTTCATATCGGAATCGGTAATTTCCGGAATTCTCATTTAAATAATGAACGATTTTTGCCAATCTCCGTCCTATTTTTGTGTTTCAAATGTGCACAAATATTTTTAATGTTTCGTAAATGTTAAGGGAATGTGAACCCCAACGAACATACAATGTTCCGTTCATATAAACAACATTTTAACGTGCACACTAGGTAACTGAGGCCAAGTTTTAACTTGAAATCTTACCTGGTTATCGCATATTCCTTAATTGCGATAGTCTGAATGGAAGACAGTACGGATTCTCTTGGAATATGACAAAAAAAAATATCCCCATAAGAAAAGAATTATCCAGGCAGAGCAGTTGAAACTTTGACGCAAATTTAAATAGGCCTACTTTACGTCAGATAACATATGACTGTGTACTGTAGCCATATGCATCGGCTGTACTGCAAGTACAGCTTACTGAGTGAGATGTTTATCTCACTAACTTTACGTGTGCATATTACAACACAAAGCTTACACATTTCACGTACGTCGTACATGTAATGTTGTAGTATGTACGTGCGTACAAGCTTTTGAAGGTATTACGCGCGCGTATTGTTGTTGTTTACAATTTTCCCTGCAGCTGATTGGTTGGTTAGTAATAAGGAAAATTCCCCGACATTTTATTGGTCAAAGTACCCTGACGTTTTACGTTCGGCTAAACTCGGTGTGAAAAGGTCTATACCGTGCGTGAATTAACCTTCCCAGACTTCCAAATAGGCCACGCCCACCCTAGCAATGCGCGGTAACTATGTGGGGCAAACAAGCCTCAAATCCGCAATTGTGCATTACCAATATGCGTTGACATTTAGATGTTCGCGAGGCCTGCCACAAGCTTTGATTTATTTATGGCACTTCTCCGGAGTTTTTAGCAAATAGGATGAATACAATTCAGTTTGCTAACTGTTCTGGGTAACAGCAATCAGATTTACAAAGCCCCAGCGGGCCCGTAAGTGCAATTTCTGTTCTCCATTTTACCGTCACTCAGTCTGTGTGTGCAGAATTTTTTTTGTACAGTAAGTTGCATTGATTACATGAGCGCGCGCCGTTAGCTAGCTGTACTGTACCAGTACCGCGTAGGATGTTTGCCCCATTTAGTTACGCATATTTTGTTGCTAGGAAAGTTCGCGCGGAGATTGGTTAAAACAAGCTGTCAATCATTAAACCCAGAAAGGTTAATGGTGCGACAGCCAAGATTCCCCAGCTCATTGTTTGATTGGTCATGTAAGATTCCCCCAGTTTACGATTGGTCCATTATGGACACGTGAATCTCGGCCATGTGAAATTATTGGAATTAGTTTTTAGGAAATTTCCGATTCAAATTTTAAGAGGATATACAGACATATAGATGTCCGTGTAAAATGTCTTGTGTATTACTTGTACCCTAGGCTTGTAAAACAAGGCTCCTTTTCTAGAAAGTTATCATTAGGTCACCAACGAAATGTATCGATGTAAAGCCCCCCGCCTCCCACCCCCTTCTCTTCATCGGAATAAGATATTATCTCACCCCTACACGACAGAGCTAGATTTTAACCCCGTAGTTTACGCTCTACACCACACTTCCGAATCCATGTACAGTAACTAAACTGACTGTCAGTGGCAAAACTTGAGTCGTGAGGGCCCGTGTACAATTTGGCGCTCGGGCCCATGCATAACAAACATATCACAGCGTCATTGCTTGAGCCTGGCTCAGATCCCGATTGTTGCTCAGGGCACGTTTGTTTACCTACCCTTTTCACCCTATTGTTGCGCCACTGCGTACTGTCAATTTCTTTTCAATTGAATACAATTTTCCAGCTTTACCCACTGTTCATCAAAGCATTCAAGTTCGATATTGTGGTGCAGTTTGTAATCGCCCCTCACTGTGTCCCGCAACCTCCTTACTGTGAAATGATAAAGTAATAGTTCTCTCTGTAAGGCTACGATAGACAATAAAGTTTGGTGGAAATGGTGTAACAACCTCCTTATTTATTGTCCTTTTCTAGGTTGTCTCAGGAATACTGCTCAGTGGTCATGTCAACGGCGTTATCTGACCCACAGAATACCGAAGTCGCTCTTGCAAGTCTTAAGAAAAGTTCGAATTTCGTCCGAAATAAATTCCTTATCACGGTGATGTCGGGCTCGCGTGAACCATGGGTACTAAACAGGTATATAAAGGTGTTTATTGACTTATTGGTGTGACCGAAACTATTGTTCCGGGGTTGTGTAAAGCTGACGAAGATAATTTCATTTAAATGTATATGGACAGGTAGCGATTTTGCCATAAATATGTTCCTTTTAATATTCTAGGTCTACATTTATCAGAAATTTCCACTCCTTTCTGAGATATTAGCGAAAAAGTGAAAAATTAAGACCCAAGAAACGGCTGGATTTCCACTATTAGGAAATGGCGTGTGACGTAAGAATAAGGACACAGCGAAACCTACAATGCAGAACTTCGGCAGTGCCACTGTATCACATTAACCTAGGCTACTTAATCAAAACATCAGTTGCATTGAATCAGACATCAGAATATCGCTTAATTAGCGATATGCTAACTATTTTAGGACATTTTCTCGTGGATAAAGAGGAAAATATCGACTCAAGTTTCGATCCATTAATTCTTTTTGATTGGCGAACTTCACTTGTTACTTTAAGCTGTAAGTATTACTGCATAATACATTGTAACTTTCACATAACGTTAGCGCTGTACTGTCCTCTCCTTATGTCACGAAAACAACTTATACGTAATGAGTTTACCTTTGGAGACCTAAATATATGCCAGATTTTTTCACATTTTCCAATCGATTTTGTAAGAAAGTGTTTGTGGTGAGTGTTTATCAGTTATGAAGGGCATTTATATAATTTATACAACGTGTTCTGTATACTTTTAAGTTTATCCAAGTTTCTATACGAAAATGTTGAGAATTAGATACACTTATACACGCACTGACGCACCCACCAGTGGCGGGGAATAAAGAGGTCGGGGTCCACTTTTTCAACGACAGCGTTGCCAAGGTCCTGTTGTATTTATCATCACGCCCACTTGTTGGACCTACTTGTGCACACACCATAACAAAAACCATGGTTCTAATTAATTGAGGTAAATTGTTGACGCATTCAGCTTATTGGTTCTAACAGTCTAATGCACATTCATTCTCAAATTACAACGCATGGTCGTTATTACAAAAATACCCTAAAAATTACTCAATTTAAATAATTTGTAATCTTATAAACTGATAGATTCTGCTTCTTGTATTTCAAATTCATCGATTTGTAAATGGTCCTCTTTCTTTAAAGGTTTTATTGATGTTTATTTGTTAATAATTGTTCATTATCTGATGATGGCGAAGAGGGATTTGCTCTGATTTTAGGACATTGTTCATCCCTTGCAATTATTTATATATTTGCGTTTGTTATATATATTCTTTGCATCTGTGTGTTTTTTTATATGTTCTTTACATCCCTGTTTTTCACATTTTTGTTTCAGCTTACTCGAATATGCCCTCGATACTGACGTCATCAGAAAGGAGGAAGCAATCGAAATATTCAAATATGTTGCAAGGAACCCGGTGGGCGGTACTATTACTTGGAATTTCTTCCGAAGTAACTGGGATTTAATTCAAGACAGGTTTGTTATATAGATGTAAAAGTCCAGTGATCGCCAATTTGAAGGATTACTTCAGGGGTCAAGCATGTCCATCTAATATGAAAGAGGACTTTAAAAGAAACAAAATGGTGAAGAAAGCATTCACAAATCTTATTCCGTTAAGGAGATATTCAAGTTTAAAGTTTGGTATCTTTTCTGTAGAAACGACTGAAATCAGACTAGTTGTGATGTCACAGCCTCAGATTCCTCAAATTCTTTATTTATTTAAAAGAAAGTTTATCTACTTTTTTTACTATTTAAATTATTTTTCTTGAAATTTTCTTCAGGTGGTATATTATAAATACCCTTCCTAGATTCAGTTTTACTACTTTTTTGGACATATCCCATGGTTTTTAAACCACAAAATTGCAGGACAAAATATGATAGAATACATAAAGACTTTGAGGAAACTGAGGCTATGACATCACAAGTAGTCTGATTTCAGTCGTTTCTATACAAATGATACCAAACTTTAAACTTAAATATCTCCTTAACGAAAAAAGATCTTTTTTTAATGCTTTCTTCACCATTTTTTTTTCGAAGTCCTCTTTCATATAAGATGGACATGCTTGACCCCTGAAGTAATCCTTAAGGGGGAATTGTTTAACCTTTACCAATAAATCTGATCATACTAGTAACTTCACTTTCGCGGTGGTAATTAGTTGGTTTGTCGGTGATTGGTCAGTCATTTTGCAAACATTTCGGCCAATCAGAAACGTTGCAATGTATTGCATTTCTGATCTCCACATTAATAATCACTGCGCACGATTTGGGTATGAAGATTCGCGCTACGTTTCTGATTGGTCGAAATATTTCAAAAGGGGAATATCGTTTCAAGAAAATTGATTGACCCATCACCAATAAATCTGATCAGTTGATACATACTAGTAACGTCACTTCCGTGGAGGTAACTGTGTGGCTTCTCGGTGATTGTGTAAATATTTCGACCAATCGGAAACGAAAGTGGATTGTATTGTTTATTTTGATGTTTTTTATCTCCACGTTAACACGAAATCGGGCCTTAATTACTGACAATTAGTCGATCAATAGCCTCCGCCAAAGTCAGGTCACTAGTATGCATCGGATTTACTGGTGACGTGTTAAGTAATTTTGTAGGGACAAGATTCGCTTTCTAAAAATCCATGATAGGTTGGGCAATATAAGCTAAATTGCTAAACATTATACTAAAAACGGTATGCCATGAAATTGGCAGAATCTTCCATCAAACTCAGTTACGAATTGACCATTTTACAACTGTTTGAATTCTCAGATCGTGGTATGTAACCCAGATAGCACACTTTGCATAGCAAACATTGGCATATTTTGGCATTATGTTGGGTTGACATGCTAAGGTTGGTCCAACGCTGGACCCACGTTCTGTAACCAACGGATGGCTGAGCACCTTTGGGGCAACCACGCCCCTACGAGCAGCCAACCCTTAAAAGACGTTGGGCCAACGCTTTTCCATCGTAATTTACAACGGTTTGCCAACGTTGGCCCAACCAAATTGTGCTATCTGGGTAATTGTTTACGGCACATTTGGAAGGCCAGCCTTTTTGTTTCCTACATCACCCAGTCTTTTAGTCATGCACCATGGCATGCCTTTAAAGGAGGGACGCCGAATGTGACAACAAGTTTTGGGATCTTAAGCATATCAAAATATTAAAGTATATTCTCATCAATTTTAAATTTAAGGCAAGAAATACAAAATAATAATATTTTAAAGGCCAGATATTGTGTTAACGTGGATATAAAAATACATTGCAATCCAACGTTTCTAATTGGTCGAATTATCTACACAATCCCATCATATGTAAAATTGGTAATGAAAGTACACCTCAGCCCCTACATACAATTAAAAATGATTGATTCATTTTGGCCCTATTACAGCCTTTTGAACTTGTATCTTCATTTATTAAAAGCTTTATGCAAAGTTGTGACGTCATCGACGGATGAACATTTATATCAAAAGGCATTTATATTGTAGTGAGGCCGCGAGGGAGTGTGTACTTTACAAGGTACCTTGGATGAATACACAATTTGAGAATATTTCAAGAAAATTCATGTAGTTTGGAAATACTAGTCTTAACAGAGGCGTTTTGTTTGTTATTTTCCAGATATGCTCATGGGTTATTCCAGCTGGAACAGATTATTACCGGAATAACTGTCTGGTTTAACACACGTTTTCAGCTGTCAGAGGTAGGAGGGCTTTATATCTATGTGTGTGTGGGGAGGGGGGAGGGGGACGTAATGTCACAATCAATATTTTTCTCTACAAATTCTTAAAGGAGTTGGTGTAAGTTGACAAAGATGAACAACCTATTCAGATTTCGTGCGTTGTTCGGTCATATTGGTAGTTAAAAAAAAGTTAACTAAAACTTTGATAATAACTTTGGGGAAAGTTTTGTTTTCTTCATTAGTCAATCTTAATTTGTTCTTCGATCCGTTGCTGTGTACATAAAACCAATGCCAAAGGATCTTTACAATGGTCTGAATAAAGGCCTATGTGATTGAAAAGTAGGGGTGGGATGTCTCGTAATAACCATTTCCATGTTTCATTTTCAGTTACAATCATTCAGTGATGACCACGTTGATGACCTAAAGGGACTTGCTGGTAGCAGCGCCCTGCCCAAAGCTCTTGACGTCACAAAGATTAATATAGAATGGATGGAGAATAAGTTCGATCAGCTGAAAGAAAGCTTAGAGAAATATTTTCCACAATCGAAATAATTATATAATTATTTTGATTTATTTGAATATTTTGGGGGTGAATTTTTGTAATTATTTCTATGTGTTTATTGGATGTATTTCAGTTTGTTATAGTTTTAGAGATCTACGACTTATCAAAAATATCAATCAAACTTTTCAAAGCAAAATATAAAATATAATAGATTGAAAAATAGGGCTTTCAGACTTATTATCTTCAGTGCATTATTAACATGCGCAAAATTGTTTTGTTGCACGTGCAGCGTTTTCCCGCCCTATTTCTTTCTGATCATAAATTTCGTAACAAACCCGTTAAAATTAAATGTTTTCAAAAAGACTAGCTGACCCTTTGATCAACCTTGGCTCAACACCTACTTCCAGGGTTACCATATTGGCCTATTACCGGCCAATTATGACAAAATTGACCGTTTTGGTCGTGGGTCGTGGTGAAGCGGTCTTGGTATGGCATAGATAAGAGTGCGTTTCTCATAGTAAAGTCAATATCACCGTACTTAATATAATCCCAAGCTGAACACTTTTAAATGCGCTGCCAAAGTTCGAAAAGCTTCAATCGTTATAGGCAGCCAATATTGTTAATTTGATAGCCCTTTTCCCCATAAACTTTGAGAAACTTGATGAAAACATGGCACCCCTCTCAAATAAATAGGCTCGGGCATGCCCCTAAAACGAGAATAGTATTCCGTGCAATTTCCTTCAAATCTCCGTCGTTAATCTATCAAAAGAAACTTCAACTATCTTAAAAGTTCTTAGTGTAATGAGATGCCATATGTGTAGTTGTCTTTTCTTATATACTGTTACATAAAGAATTTTATAATACGTTGTACATATCAATTTTATATTGTCACGACGATATAGACGTAACCACGTTGGCGTAACCACGGGGAAAAAAGGGGGGGGGGGACCAGACCACACACTTTGGAACTTTATCAAGATCCCCATTTTTGGGGCATTGACATCAAATGCCACGGTTGCATCCGGCCTTCCTCTCCCACAACCTCACTCTTTTGACGCTGGCTGCTCCACTGCTTATAGCAGCAGATTAACTTGATGTTTCCTTTTGTGATATAGCCCTTCAAAATCATGAATGTTGTTTTCAGTGTTAATGTTTAAAAGAATACACTAAACAGCTAAATACACCATCTGTGACGAGATCTAAAAGTATTGTGATAGTTGGTAGTTTAAGCCAAATTTGTGGCCTCTTAGCAAGAACTCAGATGTTTCCCGACCCCGTATCCATTCCTCGTATCCCCTTAAGGCATTCGAAATGCCCTCTGGTGTTTACCCGTGGTCATGGGAGGGATTTGCTTACCGAAAGTGGGAACAAATTCAAAAGTTTCTGTGTGTGTGTGGGGTGAAGGGAGGGGGGGGGGGGGAATCATGCTAAAATGCAAAACAAACATCACCATAAAATAGATACAAATTCAGAAAAAAATGTGTGTGGCAAGTTCCCTCATGCCCTCCCCTTAAATCCCGCCTATGCCCGTGGTTACAAATCAGCAGATATATATAGTAATATCGCACAATGCATATAAAAATCAACATAACAAAATAGCTTCGAGTGCATCACCTATATATAATGAGTATGCGCATGCGTGAGGGGAACTAATTTCATATAAATGTGCACACCGTGGGAAAGAGGGATAAGAGAAAAAGTCTTTAAATTTGTATATAGGCATTCCGATTGTTTTTACATGTAAACTGTTCTATTGCTGTTAATTGGAATTAGATATGTTAAGATAATTTAATTTAAATTGCTTCTTTCGTTAAGTATTTACAAACAGGTTTAAAAGTAAGTGCCAACGAAACCAATGCAATGACTTACTATAGGGGACTCACACAAAATGAACAATATATATATATGTATATATATATATATATATATATATATATATATATATATATATATATATATATATATATATATATATATATATATATATATATATATATATATATATATATATATATATATATATATATATATATATATATATATATATATATATATATATATATATATATATATATATATATATATATATATATATATATATATATATATATATATATATATATATATATATGTATATATATATATATATATATATATATATATATATATATATATATATATATATATGTATATATATATATATATATATATATATATATATATATATATATATATATATATATAATATATATATATATATATATATATATATACATATATATATCAATAGGCAAAAAAGTTGATAATAAACTAGTAAACTGCATGCGATTTTCAAAACAAAACGGAAAGTGTGAGATGATATATTAATAAGATCAGAGTGTTGCAAAAAAATAATGATATACAACACTACTATTTTCATTAACAAAAGAAGAAATGCAAAAAAGATATTTACTCTTTTTATACAGTTTCAATATTCCCTAACTAACGGAAATGCTTATTCTGGTTTTTGAAATCACACCGTGGGTAAATTTGGGAATGCGCTTTTAAATCGCGGATTAAATAGAAAACATAGATTGACATGCAAAAATAAAGCGGTTTCTCCAACCTGCCAATTGTCCAATCATTTGTTTGTACCTCACACTGTCACAAGGCTGCATAAATACCTGAAAGTTCAAATTTCTGATATAGAATTATGTTTCAAATCAATTCTTATCCATTTTAATGGAAATTCTTAACGACGTTACAGGGGTGTTACCAAGCCTTTTGTTTTTTTCTCCCCAAATTGTGTAAAAATAGCGGTTTTTAAAATTTTACTAACTGACTAAAGAGCAAAAATAGAATTGCCTCATGCAGTCATGATCTGAAGGTGAATCTTTTAGCAAGATTTCTGGACCTTTTTATCAAAATTTATTGACCCTTTTACCATTTGAGGAGTTGTTGTTGAGGGTAGAGGGGGTCATGCTTTATTCACTAAGTAGCCATGGTGGCCGCTGGATACCTAAATGCCGTCACAAACTTTACTAAGCTTTCCTTTTGATTGGCTTTCCTATGAAAGCAAACACAGATGTAGGAGTTCATTATAAAATGTTTTCAAGGAAGAATTTAAAACTAATACAATGTAAAATGTTTAGGAGCCAAATAAAAGGATGGCTATCCTCAATTCGTAAAGCAAACTGTCACTCCGACCCCTGGCAGACTGGACAATATCGACGTGAAATAGACCTATATGCCACATCGACAAAACCGATACTTTGGAATCATCTAAGAAAAACCACGACCTCGGTACCATGCATGTTCACTAGCTTAAGTGCCGAGAAGGGAGAGGGGGAGGTGGGGTAGGTCCTCCGGGCCCAGATCCTAGGTGGTCCGGTTAAAAAGGGCCGGTAAAATTAGGAAAAGGAATGTGCGTTCAAACAGCGGGCATCCCAAAATTAGCCAAAACCAATGTATGACAACTCAATCTGACAATGGAAAAAAAAAAAAAAAAACGCTGTAAAATTGGGACAGAAATAGCTCTTCTTTTGCTCTTCAGAATTTTCCGATATGGTCGCCCGGATTTAAATTTCAGTGTACCCCGGGCGCCGCGATCCTTTTGGTGGCCCTGTATACAAGTCATCACTATCACTATAAGTGACCAATACAATTTAAGTGTTCATCTTGCATGCTGGAAATCCTCCTCCCCAATGGCGGGGCTACAAGGGCATCCCCCACGAGATCTGCCCCCAGAAAATTTTGTAAAGTGACATATTTTGCATGATTTATATAAGCATTTCCCGTCATGAGACAAAATTTCCCCTCTCTTGCCCTTCTATGACCTAAGTCCTGGCGCCGCCACTGCTCATCCCTCTCCTTTGGAACTTTTTTTTATGGATCTGCACTGGAGAGCCATGATTTTCATCATATCTAAAAGGAATATACAACATAATTTGACTTCCACCCACCGCTTCCCAATGAATACACCCCGGCAAATACGCCATCGATATCGATCTTAAGATGTTCATGGTAAGAGAACTTATGGTAGTACTAGGGAGTGGTCGTTTATCGCTTTAACTGTTGAATATATCGCCCGTATTACAGAAATGCAAATCTCGCGCCCTGATTGTGCATTTAAGTGAGTTGTATCATAATCATTATCTCTGTATCTATTTTTTATCACATAACTTTTGCGTTTTGTAGCTTTTCGTATTGCAAACTATATATAATTATAACACTTCTCTCAAACATTATGTTGTACATTGTGTGTTTTTCCTAAAATGAGTTCGAATTTGTTCGTTGTTTGGGAGGAAGCCTTATAAGGATGCCTGTAGACCTAGTATATCTTCAATTTATGTGGTGGCAGGGGGACCAGAGGACAAAATCCCCCAGTGAAGCTTTCTGAGAGGGCGCCGATTGCTCACAGGGGTGCAACATTGTCATTAGAATATATTTGTAGGCCTATATACTTTTTATTCTCAGCTTCTACAATTTGTATCAATTACAAAACAAATCTTGTAAATGTTTGCTCTAGACTCAAATCTTTATTCTTACATCCAAAACATGAAAATCATCCCCGGACCCCAACTAAAGACATATATCTGCATATTGTAGTCAATGGGATCCTACATATGAATATTTGTTCCAAAATGTATATTCCTTTTATCTAACTTTAGTGTGGAATTGACACGATTTTAAGCAATTTCACGCCTAAGCTTCCTGAAATTTGTTTTTCAATTATTATAAAAAAATTTTAAATTTTCTGGAAATTTTCTTCATTTTCGGGAAGATTGATTTTTTTTTTTTTGATTTTTGTGAAATTTGCTTCAATTTTCGTGAAATTTCCTTTATTTTCGCGAAAATCTTTGCTCCCTATCTTTGTCCTCAGGGGAATCTCGTATAGGAAGCTTTCGAAAAGTGGGGGAAACGACCTCTTAAGGGACACTTCTCCAATTCATATGCATATATATTGTTGTACTGGTGTGCGCACATCAGGAACATCGGACGGATACGCCCATTGCTGAATACAAAGGCCACCAAATCTTTAGTGCACAGTTTGATTACTTCGCGACTTGACTTCTGTAATGCGCTACTGTGTGGTGTAACAGACTCTTTAACCGGTAAACTGCAGCGTGTTCAGAACACAGCGGCCCGAGTAATCCACTCGCACAAGAAGATCTGAACACATTACGCCTGTGCTGAAGGAGCTCCACTGGCTTCCCGTAGGTTACCGTATTAACCAATTAGGGGGCATTACAAGTTCATCGTGCACACTTTCCGGGCACTATGTGGCTTATCACCTTGTTATATGACAAATATGTTTAAACTGTATACTCCAGCGCGTTGCATTCAGGTCATGTAGATCTTCAAGTCTCGTAGTACTACGAACACAAACTGTCAGTTGTGGTGACAAATCTTTTAGAACAATAGCATCAGCACTCTGGAACAACCTTCCAAGTGATGTCCGAGACTGTTCAAATTTGAACACTTATAAATTCTTATCAAAAACATATCTATTTAAGCTAGCATATGGACTATAACTTCTAATTATATCAATTTATATCATAATTCATGTACAGTGTTTATGAGAGCATGTTTTTTCATGAATTTTAGCACTATAATATTCGTAATAATAATAATAATAATAGAAATAATAATAATAATAATAATAATAATAATAATAATAATAATAATAATAATAATAATAATAATAATAATAATAATAATAATAATAATAATAATAATAATAATAATAATAATAATAATAATAATAATAATAATAATAATAATAATAATAATAATAATAATAATAATAATAATAATAATAATAATAATAATAATAATAATAATAATAATAATAATAATAATAATAATAATAATAATAATAATAATAATAATAATAATAATAATAATAATAATAATAATAATAATAATAATAATAATAATAATAATAATAATAATAATAATAATAATAATAATAATAATAATAATAATAATAATAATAATAATAATAATAATAATAATAATAATAATAATAATAATAATAATAATAATAATAATAATAATAATAATAATAATAATAATAATAATAATAATAATAATAATAATAATAATAATAATAATAATAATAATAATAATAATAATAATAATAATAATAATAATAATAATAATAATAATAATAATAATAATAATAATAATAATAATAATAATAATAATAATAATAATAATAATAATAATAATAATAATAATAATAATAATAATAATAATAATAATAATAATAATAATAATGATAATAATAATAATAATAATAATAATAATAATAATAATAATAATAATAATAATAATAATAATAATAATAATAATAATAATAATAATAATAATAATAATAATAATAATAATAATAATAATAATAATAATAATAATAATAATAATAATAATAATGATAATAATAATAATAATAATAATAATAATACTAATAATAATAATAATAATAATAATAATAATAATAATAATAATAATAATAATAATAATAATAATAATAATAATAATAATAATAATAATAATAATAATAATAATAATAATAATAATAATAATAATAATAATAATAATAATAATAATAATAATAATAATAATAATAATAATAATAATAATAATAATAATAATAATAATAATAATAATAATAATAATAATAATAATAATAATAATAATAATAATAATAATAATAATAATAATAATAATAATAATAATAATAATAATAATAATAATAATAATAATAATAATAATAATAATAATAATAATAATAATAATAATAATAATAATAATAATAATAATAATAATAATAATAATAATAATAATAATAATAATAATAATAATAATAATAATAATAATAATAATAATAATAATAATAATAATAATAATAATAATAATAATAATAATAATAATAATAATAAAAAATAATAATAATAATAATAATAATAATAATAATAAAAATGATAATAATAAAAATAATAATTAAGGGGCATTTCATTTTGATGGGACACTTTTGTAATATTTTTCTCTTCAAAAGTGTGTGCAAATTGCACCAGTTCTTGCATCTTTGACAATAATTGAGGGGCACTTTTCATTTTCAAAAAGGGCACTTTTGTCATTTTTTCGGAAAAGTGGGGGCACGCTCCTACACCTATGTTCCCCCTACATTGATTTTTAAGTAATTTCTTAAACGGTGCCATCTAAGCGGTGGGACCAATTTAGATAGCCAAGATGAAATGTCCTAAGGGGGAGGGGGGGCAAATCAAACCAAAACATGCATGATGAACATGATAACGTGTTTTATGAGCAGTTTTGTCATGATTAATGAAACATATTAAGACAAGTGTGCAGATTCTAATAATCGGGGAGCAGAGAGAAAGGTTTTCCCTGAAAGGTTTTCTTTCGATTGGAAAAATTGACAAATTATCAACAACAAAATTGAGAAAATTAGGGTAAATTCATTGTTAAAAAAATTTGGCAACATTTTCTGATAATTGATGCTTTTTCGAAAATCGAAGAAATATTGCCCTCAAATTGCCCACAAACATTGAAGGATATTTCCCTAAAATTGAAGAAAACTTACCGAAAATTAAAAAAAAAATTGTCCCACAATGAAGGAAATTTCCGATAATTGCACAATGAAAAGAAATTTTCCAAACATTGAATGAAATTTCCCGATTATTGAAGAAAATTTACCAAAACTTGAGGAAAAATTGCCCCAAAATGAAGGAAATTTACCAAACTTTAAAGCTTACCCTAAAATAAAGGAAATTGAAGAAAATTGCGCGTGATATAAGGAAATTGTCCAAAATTGAAAGACAAATTCTTCCAAAATGAAGGAAATTTACCGAAAATTGAAGAAAATTGATTAAAGAAAATTTATCAAAAATCGGATAAAATCTCCCAAAATGAAGGAAATGTTCCGACAATTGCACGATAAATGAAAGAAAATGCTCAAAATTGAAAAACAGTTTCCATACATTAAAGGAAATTCACCGAAAATTGAAGAAATTTAAACAAAAATTGGAGAAAAATTTCCCGAAAATGAAGGAAATTTACCACAAATTAGAGAACATTTACCGAAAATCGAAAGAAAAAAAAACACGAGAATAAACAGAGGAAGGAAATTTTACAAATATTGAAAGGGATTTCCCAAAAATTGATTGAAACCTCCCGAAAATCGAAGAAAAGTTACATAAACCGTGACTAAGAATTATCTCGTGGTAAAAAAGTATCGGAAAAATCTCAGGGAAGGGGCATACATGGATCTATGTGCCCAACATTTTAGTCTTAATATGAGCATTTGCGGGGGCGCAAAAATGTCCTCCCCCCCATAATGAAACATGACTGACCACGCCACTGATGCAGAGGAAATTTAGAAATTCAGTTTGCCCGCCTCCGCTTTCCGTAGAAAGCGGAGGCGGGTAAACTGCTGAAAAAACTGCTGAAAATAGAAGGGAATTTTATTTTGGTATAATTTGGCAACATTTCCCAAAAGCTGCAGAAAACTTCAAAAAAATTGGCAACATTTTCTGATATTTAAAGGAAATTTCTCGAAAATTGGCCAAAAAATTATCGGAAATGAGCAAAATTTCCGATAGATAAAGGAAATTTCTCGAAAATTGAGAAAGCTGCCCGAAAATGTAGGATACTTACCGGAAATGAAAGAAATTGTTATGAAAATCCAAAAAAACTGTCCCGAAATGAAGGATATTTCCCAAAGATTAGAGATTTCCAATTAGTTTTGTTAAGTTTAAATCCCATCAAACCTCCAGGGTTTATAGACCTATAGAGCCGGTGCTTGTTTCCATGGTGCTAAGCGGATGCGAGTCCTCGACTCCCCCAGCATGAGACGCCAGTCCATCGTGGGTTAACTCCCCAGCGGAAACTGGTACTCATTTTACAGCTGAGTAAACGGGAGCAAATGGGATCAAGTATCTTGCTCAAGGACACAGTAGAACGCCTTGGCTGAGATTTGGTCCCGGTACTTTTTGCGTACGAGACCGACGCCCTAACCACTGGGCTACTGCATTATGAATATTTTGAAGGGGAAGCTATAGGTTTGAGAAAATCTCCACTCAGACTATGGGGCATGAACAATTACTGGTTACAGTAGAAAATATGCACTGGCAAGTCAAACGTTGCTCATTCTGTCATTGGGAAATCTCATGTTATACTACTGAGCATGGCCATTCCAGTTTGCTGTTTGGTTAATCTCGCTTCAATTTTACCATTAGAAAATTCACAATTCACCCAACCCAGGAAGATGGGAAGCAGCCGGGAAACCTGTTGTAACTTCCTTCGGGTGGTTTGACCCCTGACATGTCCTCCACTTCTTTACGCCTCCGGAGGGGCCTCGGCGGACATACCAACACGACGGTCACATTCACTGATTTCTGGGTTTCGGCTGCCAAGGGCTGAAGGGTAAGGAAGCCATCCGTACTTTAGAGGGAAGTACCGTTGGCAACGTGCCTGGGCAACAGTTCTGTTGAGAGTGTATTATTCTGCAAGCAAATAGTTGTTTGTTTTTTTCTTGGGTGGGGGAAGCATTGAGCAAACTTTTGAGTCCGATGTGAATATTCAGATTTTATTTAGTCTTTATTACCTCTGAGACGTGTTAAGAACAATCCACATCAATAAGAAGCATTTGAAAACAATCTGACAATTACGATACGTTTTGGGAGCAGGGACACGTGTTTATCGCAGGAGCAGAAGCGAAGCTCAGTAAGATTATACGTACTTTCTATGTTGTATCATAATCATCAAGATCATTACTTCAAATGGTTTGAGACACAAATTCTACGAAGAAACAATCTGTCTATGTGGAAAACACTTCCTGCCCGCCTCCCATCAGTCCATGCAGTGAACAATCACCTAGAGGAGGGTAATCACCTCATCATTGGTGTAGGAACAGGATGGAGGGGAGGGGGACGTGCCAACATTTTGCCGCAAATGACAAAAAGGGCCCCTTTTGAAAGTGAAAAGTGCCCTCAAATACTGTCAAAGGTGCAAGAACTGGTGGAATGTGCACACACTTAAACAAATTATTACAACAAGTCCCTTATCATAATGAAGTGCACATATTACTTTGTTGTTTCGGGCACACTAATTATATTTACAGACTAGGGGCAATAGCGTATTCAGTGAGGCGAAGGGGGCTTGACCTCTGGTGAAATTCTGTTAGTAACGAGATATACCAGTAAACAAAATCTTATACATATTTGGGCAATAAACTGTAAAACATGAATATACAAGGTTAAATATAGCCCAAAGTTGGTGATGACCTTTTTAGCGTTTCGACAGAATGAGATTATCACATTCAGGGGCTTTAAGTGTTTTTTTTTTTTAAGGGGCTTAAACTTGATCTAAAGCTAAAATTAAAGCTTTAGTTTGTGGTCCAAACTTGAAGATTTTTGGCTCCAAATTATACATTTTGTTCCAAATTGACGATTTTTGTTCTAAAATTGAAGACGTTTGATCAGACATGGAAGAAGTTTGGAACAAAATTGATGATTTTTTATCCAAACTTGAAGATGTTTGGTAAAAGAGTAAAGAAGTTTGGTCCCAAATTGAAGATGTTTGGTCCAAAATTTTGGTGCAAACTGGAAGCGTTTCGGTCGAAAATTAACGATAAATAGATCAATACGAATAAAAAATGCCAACATCTCTGTCAGTCTATATATGACTCATTTGATTTGTCAGTGAAGTATATTTTGGGAGGACTATGACACTATTTTGGAGAGGTGGCGAATCCTTCAATAGCTCTCTTTTAGACACGCCACTAATCAAATTACAAGGGGACATAATATGACTTTGCGGAGGTGATGGGGAGGCGTAAGTGTACTCTAATACTCCGGTAACATGCCTGGCTGTATAGCCTTGGAGGGGCCGGGAGCTAGGCGGGGATAAGTGTATTAAAATACCCGGTAACAAGATTGTAGCCAGCAGCGGCGTACAAAGATATTCCACATTGGGGACAGATTTGACTTTTGTCCGAACAAATGCATACGAAAAGGTACAAATATACACAAATGTATATAGAAACTAGAACTGCCGGAATGACAGTATGCTCGACTATTCAAAGCTAGTATAGAATGGGCTTATAGAGGGAAGTATATACAGAAATAGGGTAGCAGGGGCAGATGATTTCAAATTACTTGAGATTTGAAAGAAGCACTTACACTTTCATTTGCACTACAAGCTTCAAAATATCTTCGAGGTTTCCAAGATATTTTAAGACAAAAAATGCTCAAGGTTACCTCACCCAGTAACTCAGAAGACATGTAAAACCTAGCAGTCTTTATAACTACAACACCTCTTTTAGTTCTATCAATTGAATAACGAAGAAAGGATAGGCCCTGACTTGCCAATGTCAATGAAAGAATGCCATTCAACCCCTTTCCAACCTGTACCCTCCCCCAGCCCCTACACATTCCCAGAACTACATCCTGGATTGCAATACAACTTCCAATTTAAGAAAATATGTGTGTCAAGCAAAGTCAAGCAACATGAAAAATGTACAATAACAAAAAAGCAAAATTATGCCAAACAATATTGCTTAACGTATATTGCTTATTGCTTATATTGCTTGACACACTAGACATTGGAAACGACACAAATCCCCTCACCGCTAATAATGCATATTCCAAACTGTCCCACATTCCATTCCAGCTTGTCCCAAATGTCATCCCACGTCTATACCCCATGCAATCACACTTGAAAACCAGATACTGTGCGTCATTCTACCACTTGCATGACCCACATGCCATCACAACTGAAATCCAGATGACATCCCACCACATGCCATTCCGCCCTGCCCCACATGTTGACCCATCCTGTTCCACATACCGGCCCACCCTGTTCCACATGCCAACCCACCCTGTTCGACATGCCAACCCACCCTGTTCCACTGTTCCATATGCCAACACATCCTGACCAACATCCCACCGCACCCTGTCTTACATACAATTCCACCCTGTCCCACATGACCTCATTCTAATTCCTTCAGCTACTTTATCATCATGTCATCTTCTACCCCACATTCTGTTTATTGTTTATATTTCCCAACCTCCTAATTTCATATTCTTTAGAAGCGAGGAACCTTTTATTTGCTTCTTTATTCATGGCAAGACAAAAAATTTTATTGCTATTTATGTCAGGAATGTCAATATCATAACATAACTAGAAATGTAAAGTTAGTAAGTCCATAAGCCATATATTTTTGATCTCAGGTCAAACATATTGCTGCAAATGCACACTATACCTCACCATTAAGTGTGAACAATGCTTTTCACATATACTGTATGATCATTTGTTTAAGCAAAACCATCATATTTAATTCAAGAGATACCACATATACACATATTTTCATTGCTATGCAAATAGGCTAATTATTATGCACACACAATCCCCAACCATGCTAAACTGAACAGTACCCATGTCCTCTACCCCTGTAACAAGTGCCAAGTTATTATCCTAAGGTTAAATATTTTATGAGAAAGTATATTGTTATGCAAATAATCTAATTAATATGCATATTACACCTCACCATTAAGTGTAGACAATGGTCTTCACATATATGATAATTTGTGTAAACAAAATCCCCACTCCCACTTTAAGAGATATAATAGATACAAATATTTTCATCGTTATGTAAATAAGATTATTTGAACAGTACCCATATCCTCTACCCCTGTGCCAAGTTACATGAATGTACATCATTCATAACTTTAGTTATGCTCTCATGAATGTTATACATTTTGTACAAAAGTCTATTGTTATGCAAATAGCCTAATTGGTATGCACACTTCACCTCAACATTAAGTGTAGACAATGCTCTTCACATATATGATCCTTTGTGCAAAGGAAATCCCCACATCCACTCTAATTTAAGAGATATCATAGATACAAATATTTTCATTTTTATGCAAATAATGTACTTAGTATGCACACACGGCCCCTAATCATGCTCACTTGATGCCAAGTTACATGAATGTACACCATTCATAACTTTAATTATGAAAACTTTAACCAAACTTTAATCTGACAAATATTTTCATTGTTATGCAAATAAGATAATTAGTATGCACACACAACCCCCAATCATGCTTATTTGAACAGTACCCATGTCATCTACCTCTATGCCAAGTCACATGGTTGTACACATTCATAAGTTATGAGAACTTTAACCAAAAACGTTCACCAAAAACTTTCACCAAAATTTTAATCTGACAAATATTTTCATTGTTGTGCAAATAAGCTATTTAGTATGGGCACACAACCCTCCATTTATGCTTATTTGATCAGTACCCATGTCCTCTACCCCTATAGTCACATGAGTGTATACCATTCATAACTTAAGTTATAAAAACTTTAACCAAAACTTTACCGGACGCCGACGCTGGGCGTAGTAGAGTAGCTCTACTATTCTGCGAATAGTCGAGCTAAAAATTGGCTACATTTCCAGAATATTATTCGAAATTAAAGAAAATATTTTTGAAAATTGAAAAACATTTTCCGAAAATGAAGGGAATTTACCAAAAATGATCCATTTGGATCATGTCAGACTTTCATTATTGGGAAGAGGAGGGGGAATGGTACTTGGCCCCTAATAAATTTATTGAGGAGACTTGGTCCCCTAGTTCCACAGGGTTCCTACGCCCATGGTAGCCAGCCTTTCAGATTGGAGGGGCAGTGGGAGTGAAAGGAGGGGCAGTGCGAGTGAGAGGACGGGTAGTGGGATAAGGGGCGTGGGAAGAGGGGCATTGGGAAGAGGGGCAGTGGGAAGAGGGGCAGTGGGAAGAGGGGCAGTGGGAGGAGGGGAAATTGGAGGAGGGAGAAGTGGGAGAAGGGGCAGTGGGAGGATGGTAGAGCCTGATTGCCGAAGGAGAAAAATGTTGATGCTCTATACTATAAAGTTCGAAAAGCTTTGTCCAAATAGTTTTATCTAGCATACTGTTCCGTGGCACAATTAAGCTATAAATAAAAAATATTAAAAAAATATTTAAAAAACGGGTCACCACCTCATTATCTGTACCTTTTTGATACATTTCTGGATCTTGTTATATTACTCTACAATTGGGGGGCTCTTACGACCCTTTCAACTTATTGGCTATAACCACGGGTGATAACACCAATAAAACTGGAAATCAACCGTCACCATAATTCAACAGCGACTCCATGGGTAGAAGTCCCCCCCCCCCCTCTCCCTTCTAACTGTACTTCTCTCGAAGATCGAATTTCAGGTTCGTCCACATCCGGAAAGACAATGTAGATGGGAAGGGGTGAGTAACGTCCTTGCATTGTTTCTATCATTTTTTAAAGTTTTGTTGACTTCTGATTAGCGCTTTGAGAACCCAGCGCCTCCCGCCCCCACCCCCACCCCTTTGTAGTGACCGCTACTACATTGTGTTCATATTGACTTTCAAATAAGACATTGCTTCGTTCTCTTCTCCTTTTTCACTGTGTGTGAATTGGAGTAAACAATGAAAGGAAACAGTACTTTTCTAAAATTATCATCCTTTCCAATTTGTGCTTATAACTGTTGGATTTTAACTTCCTTAGATTGTCCTTCAAGTAATATTTTAGTTCAGATGTAATAAAGTGCAAACTGTATTTTGTGCCTGGGGGTGTTTCACCAGCAGTATATCAAGTAGAATTTAATTTCAACGACGTTATACCCCTCAGTGGAACAAAATGCTTGGAAGTGCTAACATTGAGCACGTCATGTCATCGAATCAATATATTTCATCATTTTGAAAGTGCTTACACAGGCACTGTTTTATGTCTTAGATTTTGAAGCCAATCAATACCGAATACTCTTCTTCGACACCCGATACACCGTTTGTACCAGATGCACTAAAACTTGTTATAGAAATTGAGGTTAGCATGCGTTCGTCAAATCTAAGACGGAATAACTTAACCTGTATTTCCTAGCTGCCAATTATAAACTTAACAACAAAGATGTTTCTCACTCTAAGTATCCACCTTTTAATAAACTTCAAATCAGGTTTGGGCCTACGGGGACACTTTAATATTCAATCACACGTTACAGCATCCCTTGAGAGAAAATTATCTGCAAGTTCTCTAGTACCATTAATAAACTAATCATCCATTGATTTAGAAATTTGGTTGATTGTGAGGCAGGTGTGCTTCACACATACCTTTACCACACTATTGAGACAATCCACACGTTGAAGGATTCGATGTCAGTTCAGGAGGGGAAAAGTGCACAGGAATAACTTTTAATTACTGCAAAGAAAGGATTAAGCGGATCTTAAATATCAAGAACTCTCCACATTTTTACAATTATAGAATTCCATTTAAAAAATAGTAGTAAATTTAATTTTAAAGGTCGCTTTCTGAAATTGAGGGAGATTGCCACGTATCTTTGACAGAGAGGTGTTTCTCGGGTTTGAACCTACAGGTAGATTTCAATCATGTTACCCGACGTTACAGCATTCCCAGAGAAAAAATACATGTAAAAGTTTTTTAAGCACCATTAAATAAACTAATGATCCATTGATTTATAAATTTGATTGATTGTGTAGCAGGTGTACTTTAGGTTTGTAAGTTGGTTGAGAAGGGAAACAGCGTACAGCAATAGTTTTTAATTAATGTAAAACAAACGTTGATCTTAAATATGAAAACTTTCCACTTTTGACAATAGAATTTCATTTTGAACCAGAACCAAAAGGTTTTGTGGTTCCAATGCTTTTTGTTCTATAAGCTGATTGGTTTGCAAAATTTGTATTAACTGTCATGTCATTGCATATCATGAAATATTTGGTCCAGAATATTTATGCATAAGCCACACCCGTCATGCAGATCAATAAAAATATTGACAACATTAGCATTTGTACAATAATTAACAACATTATCATAGCAACTATAATGCAAAAACAGTTGCTCATATACAGTATCCTATTTCAAGAATTTGTCTGTAAGCACCGCCTACTCATTAATATTCATGACATCACCACCACAACATTAGAACATATGTACAGACCATGACCCATCTGTGTACGACATATAGCATAAATCCATGTACCGTTCATGAGAAACAATATGGTGTTTACATCCTTAACACTTTCACATTAAGCAACGCCTACCATGCATATTAATGACATCTGTTGATAACATAAGCACACACAATAACTAACAATATTATCATGCCCAATATGACGCAATACGGACATACAGTGGCTCATTTATAACTTTTTTCAAAACTTTCATTTAAGCTCCGCCCACTTATCAATATGCATGAAATCACCACCAAAACATTAGGCAAAATCTGCAGACCATGAGCTATCTGAATAACACACAACGTGAATCCAGTTCATAGTTTTTAAAATACAGTGTTTACAAGCTTTTTGTTTACAAAATCAAATCAAGCCATGCCCACTACGCATATTAATGCAAGTCAGCGTTTTGATAAAGTGAACACATACACACTAACTAACATAATTAGTATAACAAACATGAACGTAATAGTTCGCATGCTCATGCAAATTGACACCCATAGCATATGACCCGGTCAATTATAAAAATGGCATCTCACACTAAGTCCCACATGCATCCCATGCCCCACATGGCATCCCATGTCCAACATGGCATCCAATGTCCCACATGGCATCCCATGTCCCACATGGCATCCCATGTCCCACATGGCATCTCGTGTCCCACATGGCATCCCGTGTCCCACATGGCATCCCGTGTGCCACATGGCATCCCATGTGCCACATGGCATCCCATGTCCCACATGGCATCCCATGTCCCACATGGCATCCCATGTCCCACATGGCATCCCATGTCCCACATGGCATCCCATGTCCCACATGGCATCCCATGTCCCACATGGCATTCCATGTCCCACATGGCATCTCATGTCCCACATGGCATCCCATGTCCCACATGACATCCCAATGTCCCACATGGCATCCCATGTCCCACATGGCATCCCAATGTCCCACATGGCATCCCATGTCCCACATGGCATCCCATGTCCCACATGGCATCCCCATGTCCCACATGGCATCCCATGTCCCACATGGCATCCCATGTCCCACATTACATCCCCATGTCCCACATGGCATCCCATGTCCCACATGGCATCCCATGTCCCACATAAGATCCCATGTCCCACATGGCATCCCATGTCCCACATAAGATCCCATGTCCCACATAACATCCCATGTCCCACATAACATCCCATGTCCCACATGGCATCCCATGTCCCACACGACAAACCATATGTCCCATATGGCATCCCAGCATATGTCCCACGTGACATTCCACAATGGCATCCCATTGTATGACCCACATGATATCCCGCCCTATGTCCCACAAGGATCTCATATCTCATCCCATGTCTCAAATAGTATCCCACATGACATCCCATCCCATTTCTTGTCCCACATGGCATTCCACCGTAAAGGATGTCCCACATGGCATTCCACCGTATGTCCTACATGGCATCCCACCATATGACCCACGTGGCATTGCACCACATGTACCACTTGGCATCCCACCCTATGTCCAACATGGATCCCATCTTATATCCCACATTAATATAACCATATGCCCTACATGGCATCCCTCCCTATGTCCCACATGGCATCCCTTCCAGTGTTCCACGTGGCATCCCTCCCTTTGTCCCCCATGTCGTCCCATATTATGTCCTGCATCAGTGGCTTCCCACCTGATGTCCCACCATGTGTTCTACATGGTATCTCTCCCAATGATATCCTACTTTATGTCCCACATCCCATGCCCCCATGACATCCTACTTTATGTCCAACATAGTCTCCTACCAAATGTCACACATGGCATCCCAACCTATGTCACACTCTTGTCTTACTCATGGCATCCCATCCCATGTCCCACATGGCATCCCACCCAATGTCCACGTGACACCTTATGTCCCACATGACATCCCATGTCCCACATGACATCCCATGTCCCACATGACATCCCATGTCCCATATGACATCTCATCCCATAGCACTCCACCCTATGTCCCTCATGACATTCCACCCTGTATCCCACGTGGCACTCCATCCTGTTTCACATGGAATTCCACCTCATGTCCAAATGGCATAGGCTTTATAAGAAATCTCATCCTAGCTATCACAGTCCCTGATTGAGCACACTATGTATGAAAGTGAGTCCATATAATAACTTATATGCAAATGACCTGTTGAATAAGAAAAAAAGGCAGAGTGAAATAATCATGCCTGATATTACCCTTAGTGCATACCACATGGTATATATTCTATCCTATGTTCATCATGGCCCTCTTCCATAATGACATCCCTCCCTATGTCCATATGCAGTAACTTGCAGTCACATCTTGTCACACTCCCTGACTGAGCATACTAAGTAAGAAAGTCTTGTCAGTTCAAATACTGTAGTAAGCTTGGAAATGAACAGAATAATAAAGGCGATGCCTGATACAGCCGTTGGTACACAAATATTTTGAAGAAGTTTAAGGGTTTTAAACTTCCAGTGTTATGAGAGACACTTGAGGATCTCTGAATTTGGATAAATTATATCATCTTACAGTTATCTTTGAAGGAAATATCAAATGTTTTGTGGACTTTAAAAGGAAACTAGTCTTCAACCCGTCTTAAGACTCTCTGAAAAACTTTCCATTTAGTAAGGAAATTTCAGCCTTTCATGAAAATATCTAAAGAAACTAACTTTTTTCTGAGAAACTCTGAAGAAACTTTAACTTTTTTTCTGAGGAACTCTCAACATTTCGAAGGAAATCTCAGGCAAAACTGTGGGCTGCCGGACGAACGAAATCCCCATTACATAGAATCGCATTATGCTTCGCATCGTCATCGACAAACAAAACAGGCATGTGATTGTCAACATAAGAGCATTTCAAGATTTTTACGTTATGCCCCACCCACTCATTGATATACATGATATCACCACCAAAAAAATTAGGACACATCTACAGACCATGAACTACATGTATCTGTGTACAAAACATGAGATGAATTCAGTGTACCGCCTGAGAAACTGTGTTTACACATGACTTCTCCTTCTCCTTAAGAATTTGTCTCAGCAAATCATAACCACAAACTTACTGTAGCAAATAGTGAGACCACTTTATCTTAATCAAAATAACCACACAATAAGGACTTCATCCATTGCTAATATGATACTCAGCACCAACTTCCACAACAACTAAGATTTTCAGAATAAAGAAAATAAAGAGGAAAAATCTGACCCGACCTGGTTATTTATCAGGTCGGGTTTGACTTTTGAAATTTGCAGGAGCAGAACAAGAGGCTTTTTAGCAAAAACAGATTACTATGCACATTAATAACATTCAGAGTTTTACTTTAGGCACATGTACACACCAGCTAACAACATAATTATACCAAATATGAAACAAAACAGTCAGGCGGTTGTTAAAATATGAGCATAAGATTTTCACATTAAGCCCTGCCTACTCAATAATATGAGTGGCATCAACATCAAAAACAATAGGGAACATCTACGGACCATGCACTATCTGTGTTCTAAATATGACATGAATCCAGTTTACCGTTCTGAGAAACTGTTTACAAGCTCTTTTCAGCAAAATCAGATTAAGCTCCGCCCACAATGCATATTAGTGAAATTCAATCGTTTCTACATCATGAACATGTACACCAGCTAACATAAATATGACACAAAACAGACATGCAGTTGCTAAAATATGAACATTTCAGGATTTTTACATTAACACTTTTACTCACTATTGATATACACGACATCAACACCAAAACTATAGGGCACATCTACAGACCATGGGCCATCAGTGTACCAAATATGACAAGAATCCAGTTTATCGTTCTTGAGAAACCAGGTTTACAAGCTCTTTTCAGCAAAATCAGATTAAGCCCTGCCCACAATGCATATTAATGAAATTCAATGATTTTACATCGTGAACACGTACACACTAGCTAACACCATAATTACACAAAATATGAAGAAAAAAAAAACAGATATACCGTTGTTAAAATATGAACATTTTATAATTTAACATTAAGCCCGCCTATTGCCATTAATATGCTCAAAAATAATAGGGCATATCTACGGACCATGAGTTGTGTACTACATATGACATGAATCCAGTGTATTATTTTTGAGATATCGAGTTTAGGAGCTGGCTGTCACATACACGCCATCATGACCGCATAGGTTCCTGATGCTATCGCATCGGAACCAAAAAGAAGTTATTTAAAGGAAAGGTGTCGTCCCATAAATTAACTCAGAAGAGAACGCTGCCGTACTGGTAACGTCACTTCCGGTTTTTAATTTTCCTTATGATTTTGAGAAATATGCGATGTTATCAAAAACACATGTTATGCTCGGTCCGGTGGATGTGTGGTAGGATGCTTGGTTTGATTAGAAGAAATTTTGTTTTCTTGGTAGAGAGGTTGTTAAGCAGTTAGTCAGGTATCACCTTAAGTATGCTATTCAGGCTTAGAGTCCCTTTTATGAGAGGGATAAGTTCATTTTGGAGCAGGTTCAGCGAAGAGCCACATAATTATTCCCTGAGGTAAGGAATTCTCTTATGAATCTAGGCTGCGAATTCTTGGTTTGACCACGCTTGAGTTGAGAATAGTACGTGGCGATATGATTCAGGTTTATAAATTCCTACCTGGTAGTGATGATGCTTTGACTTCCTGTTATTTCTTGCATAATTCAGCTAATCCTCATGTGACACGTGGTAACAGTTTGAAGTTGACCAAAGAGTTCTCACTGATAGATATTCGGCGTTTTAGCTTTTCGCAAAGAGTTGTTAATGAATGGAATGGTTTGCCCGAGTGGGTAGTTAGCTCCAATTCTGTTCACAATTTAAAGGTCAACATTGATAAGTTCTTTACTAACTCTGGGCGACTTTGAATTTTTATTTAATTTAATTTATTTTTGCGGTGGTGGTGGGGTTAGTTTGGGCTATGGGGTGACTAACCCTTCTTAGCCCGTAATCTTGTTATGTTAATATCGCAGATTTCTCGTTAGCAATAGGGACAATTGAAAAGCAGAAGTGACGTTACTAGTACAGCGGTGCTCACTTCTGAATGCAATTAATTGTAGGGAAGCCCCTTTGAAACGAAATATTATATTTCTAAATAGCAAACACCTACCATTAACTAAACTCTCTTAAATTGTGTATTTCATTTGCCCTCGTATAGGCTTTCATTTGCCCTCGTATGGGCTTTCATTTGCCCTCGTATGGGCTTTCATTTGCCCTCGTATGGGCTTTCATTTGCCCTCGTATGGGCTTTCATTTGCCCTCGTATGGGCTTTCATTTGCCCTCGTATGGGCTTTCATTTGCCCTCGTATGGGCTTTCATTTGCCCTCGTATGGGCTTTCATTTGCCCTCGTATGGGCTTTCATTTCCCCTCGTATGGGCTTTCATTTCCCCTCGTATGAGCTTTCATTTTCCCTCGTATGGGCTTTCATTTCCCCTCGTATGAGCTTTCATTTGCCTCGTATGGGCTTTATTTCCTCGTATGGGCTCGTATGGGCTTTCATTTTTATTCCCCTCGTATGAGCTTTCATTTTCCTCGTATGGGCTTTCATTTCCTCTCGTATGAGCTTTCATTTCCCCTCGTATGGGCTTTCATTTTCCTCGTATGGGCTTTCATTTCCCCTCGTATGAGCTTTCATTTCCCCTCGTATGGGCTTTCATTTCCCCTCGTATGAGCTTTCCCTTTCCCTAGAATGGGCGCAGTGTGATAAACTTAACAGCGAGGTGTTTTTCACTTTGAAGTACTGTATCTAAACTCTGATCAGATTGGAGCCTACAGGTAGACTTCAATCACGTTACCTGACATTACAGCAATTCCAGAGAGAATTTTTTTAAAAGCTTTCAAGTACCATTAATTAACTACTCATCTATTGATTTGATTGATTGCGTTACTGATGTGCTTCACATGTAGGTCTTTACAACCAGACTATAAAGACAATCCATACCTTGAAGGTTTTTAAGTTAGTTGAGGATGGGGAAAGTGTACAGCAGTAGCCTTTAATTATTTTCTTTTTAGTAAGACCCCAAAACACCTGGCGAACAACTGTTGTTGAGGAATTGAAGGAGATGGGTCCTTTTTTGGGAGATGTGCAGGCTGCTGTCCGCACCGGATCAGATGGCGAAGTATTGTTGCGGCCTTATGTTCCACAGCAGTGGCGTAGCTAGACATTTTTGCAGATGGCAAAAAACAAAATAAAACGAATCCAAGCCACCCCTCCCCCTCCTGTTTCCCGAAATTTTAAAGGAAAAAATGAGGGTATTTTAAGGTGAAACTTTGGACAATTCAAAGAAAACCTTCAAATATTTTGAGGAAAAAGTCCTATATTTTTAGGAATAACTCCGAGAATATGAATTCGGCCTAACCTAAAAATATTTTTCTTAAAATTTGTGACCCTTTCCCCCTATTTTTGGGAAATTTCCGGCCAGGGGGGCAATTTCCCCCTGCCTCCCCCACTACCTATGCCACTGTTCCACAAAGAATAAAGAGGATAAGTAAGTATTATTTAAGTAGTTTTTAAGTACAGCAAAACAAAAGATTAGGCAGATTTAAAAATGGATAACTCAGCAACTTTATACAGTATTTAATCTTGACGAAGGCGATTTTATTGAAAGGTAGGGAGAATGTCCGAAATTTTTTGGACCAAGTTATAATATCTGATATATTTGTGAAAAGCAAACACCTATATCAACAAAATGTCATGAAATAAAATTAAAAAAATGAATATCAGAAGCAAAAAGAGTCTTAAAGAATATTCCTGTGAAGTTTCATTTTCACATATGGTAGAGGATTAGAAAAGAAACAACTTTGTGTAAAAATTGTTTTGATATCTTTTTCCGATTAGGAGTTTGTCAAAGATAGCGAGAGTGTGTTGAAAAATGACCTAACATTGCAGTGTGATGTGATAAAGGCAAATCCAAGACAATTTGCTCTTCGTAAATTACTGGAAGAATTTTTGTTTAATTATTAAGAAGGGGTACAAGTTGGAACATGCACTTTATAAGAACGTGATTTGCTATCTGCTCATAAGGCTAACACTCCAAGCCATCTGCTCATAAGGCTAACACTCCAAGCCATCTGCTCATAAGGCTAACACTCCAAGTCATCTGCTAATTTAAGGCTAACACTCCAAGTCATCTGCTCATAAGGCTAACACTCCAAGCCATCTGCTCATAAGGCTAACACTCCAAGCCATCTGCTCATAAGGCTAACCTCCAAGCCATCTGCTCATAAGGCTAACACTCCAAGCCATCTGCTTATAAGGGTAACACTCCAAGCCATCTGCTCATAAGGCTAACACTCCAAGCCATCTGCTCATAAGGCTAACACTCCAAGCCATCTGCTCATAAGGCTAACACTCCAAGTAAAAGAAAAACATTTTACACTGCGAGGTCACACTGATGAGATCACTGCGAGGTCACACTGATGAGATCACTGCAAGGTCACACTGATGAGATCAGCCATCTGCTCATAAGGCTAACACTCCAAGCCATCTGCTTATAAGGGTCACACTACTGAGATCTTTAAAATGCAATAATAGTGGAATAATATCTATCAACAAAGTTTCTACACCAATTGGTTTCTTTAATAGTCCTCTAACATATAAAATCAAATGAAAATTCATGGGAATATTCCTTTAGAATATCTTTTCCACTTCCCAGGGTCCATGTTATTCTTTTGGGGACCTGTCCCTCCCTTATAGTCATGTTCCTAAAAATGCTATGGGAGCAGGGTGAGGATTTGTGTAAGTAAATAATATATGGTACAATTAAATCCTCTCTAAATTGACGATAGATAATGTCAAACAAACGTAAATTCAGTCTGCTGCATATAATGCCTTTTCTAAATACAGAAGAAAAACAAATACAGAATGGCTACATATATTCTCTAGTTATTCACACATATAATATACACTATCTATACATATAACTTAATGCATTCTAAAAGCACCATGAATAATAGTGAGAAGTATGTACAATATTGAGTTGTTATTTCACAGCAAATCTATCACAGACCAATAACATTCAAAACAAACATAATTTACTTTCCCCACTCTTAAAACCAAAACAAACAGTGTAATGCAATATAATGATTAACAACCTTTCTTTCCTCACAACTTCTAAAACATGTATCATTCAAACCTATCAATAACTATAGGATGATGGTTGTTCTGACAGCAGGGTTCCAGATCTATCCCATGCCTGGTCCTCTGAATACTTAAGAAGGGTGCAAGCAGCCGTTTATCAATATGCGGACCAGTCAGATGCTAAGTCATCTTATGAATGTTCTGGATGGGCCAACTTCAGAAGTATTTGTTACAAACAAAAACAAAAAAACGGTTTTAAGTAATATCAATATGTTTCAGAATGGTCCCAGTATCTTAAGCAGGCATGTAGCCAGTGTTGGAGGATGGGATGGGTGCCTTCCCTTTGGATAGGTCAGTGTCCCCTTGCAAATCAAAATAATATATATATATATATATATATATATATATATATATATATATATATATATATATATATATATATATATATATATATATATATATATATATATATATACATATATATATATATATATATATATATATATATATATATATATATATATATATATATATATATATATATATATATATATATATATATATATATATATATATATATATATTTATATATATATATACATATATATATATACATATATATATATATACATATATATATACACGCAGGCGATGATATATATATATATTCATACATACATACATATATACATACATACATACATACATACATACATACATACATACATACATACATATATACAAGTCCTGTGCTGCCCACCTTTAAGAAAAGATGTGATCTTAAGTGTACAACATAATATTGTATCCTTAATACCCATCACTGTACAACAGTAGAACCAAAGCAAGTTGGTTGAAATAAAAAAATGATTATGATACAAAATATTTCCATTTCTTTTCATGAAATACATCAGATTCCTTCCCACATCACAGCAATCTTTTTAGTGTCTTTTTTTTAATTCCTTTTTAAAATGGATATCACCTTTCTAATTACTTGTGTGAAAGGTCTACATTACTGGGTTGTTGGCTGACTATTTCATAATAGCATTAAATCAGCTGAACCAGCATTAGAATAGGATATGTACAACCGTATATCCCTTTAGGCCAATTGACTATAGCTGGACTCAAACTAAAGATATCAAAAATAAGCTTGCTGCCCTCTTAGTTGGTGCTCAGCTTAAGGGATCACAGTAAGTTCTTGTGCATCCTGTGGTAGCTGCTGTCTCAAAAGGTTTTGTGGTAAATACTTTGTGTGTGCCACTTGCATCAGCAAGTTGAGTAAAAGAAGTGAGTATAAGTGTGATTATGCTAAAAAAGTTACTTTCTACAGTCCTACACTATGTACGCAAAATGCTAATGTATAAACAATCAATGGTACATTTAAGTTATTTAACACATCCATAACAAACAATACAATGTCAGATAGGACAACAGAATGGCAAAGAAAATTCAAGTTAAATTCATCCCAGTTATTAGGCCCGTAAGGCTGATGCTTTTCCCCGGTTTCCATGACACAAGCGGATGAGAGCACACGACTCCTCCTGGTTGGGACGCCAGTCCATCACAGGTTAACCTCCACTTAAGATGCAAAGCTCAGAATGAGGTCGTGGGCTTGCTGCACTTGATGAGTGTTTCAGTGTTGCATTGAAAGTGCCAGCAAGTCTTGATTAATTAATCACATACAAAGTGAACAAAGAATCAGACTAGTGAAATTTGTACAAAATAAATTTTCTACAATTTGTCAATGATTTGTCACATGCAAAAAAAAACCTAACTTTGCAGTAATTTTAAATGACATAAAATGTTTACACACGAAAAAAGCTTCCAACAACATTCCTCCAAAATTGACTACCACAAAAGGAACCCAGAACCAAAAGGTTTTGTGGTTCCGATGCTTCTTGTTCATCAGCTGATTTATTTGCAAAATTTGTATTTACTGTCAAGTTATTGCATATCATAAAATATTTGCTCCATGATATTCATAAAACATCATGCAAATCAATAAAAATGTTGATAACATTAGCATTTGCACAATAATTAACAACATTATCAGAGCAAGTAGGATGCAAAAACACTTGCTCATTTATTCTATTTCATGTTGTCAGTAAGCACCACCTACTCATTTATATTCATAAAATCCCTACCACAATATTAGAACATGTTTGTTTGTTTGATGAGGGCCCAACAGCACCACAACAATGAGGGTCAAATTGCACCTGAGAGGTTAGATCATTCTAGAGGTAGGAAGGAAAGAACAGGTGGAAAATGAGAGAAATAAAAGAACTAAAAGTCAAAGTTGGGATTGAGAGAAGAGGTGCATGGGTGAAAAAAAAAAAAGTAGAGAGGGGGATGGGAGAGGAGAACTAAATATTGTTGTAGAGGGAAGCATGGTGAAGGAAGGAGATAATTTTATCCGGAGCGATTTTCTGGAAGAAGTCGTCAATTGAGTTGTGGGGAGCGAGGGAAGCTCTGGGAATGTTGTACACGGGGCAAGTAAGGAGAAGGTGATGGACGATGAGGGTGCAATGGCAATTGTTGCAGAGGGGTTGGGGGAGCCAATAAGGAGGTGGGAGTGAGTGAGGTGGGTGTGACCTATTCTAAGATGGGTAATATGAATGTTGTCGACACAAGAGAGGTTGTTGATGGTGGGTTTGATCGGAATGGTGGGCTGGATGACGTGGAGTTTGTTATCAATTTGGGAGTCCCATGAGGTTTGCCAGCAGTCATGAACAAGGGAAGCGATAAGCGGTTTGATGTTAGAAAGGATTTTGGGAAATGGAGTAGGGGAGAACATATGTACAGACCATGATCCATCTGTGTATGACATATAGCATAAGTCCAATCTATCATTCATGAGGTACAGTATGGTGTTTACATCATTAGCACTTCCATATTAAGCCACATCCACCATGTATATTAATGACAGCTGTTGATAACATAAGCATGTACACAATAACCAACAAAATTATCATGCCCAATATGATGCAAAACGGACATACAGTTGCTCATTTATCACTTTTTTCAAAATTTTCACTTAAAGCCCTGCCCACTTATTAATATGCATAAAATCACCACCACAAACATTAGGTCACATTTGCAGACCATGAGCTATCTGTGTACCACACATGATGTGAATCCAGTTCATAGTTTTTAAGATATTGTGTTTACTTGTGCTTTTTGTTTACAAAACCATATTAAACCCCACCCACTATGCATGTTATTGAAATTCAATGATTCTACAGCATGAACATGTACATACCAGCTAACAACCTAATTATACCAAATATGAAATAAAACAGACATGAGCATTTCAAGATTTTTACATTAAGCCCCCGCCTACTCATTAATATGCATGAAATCACCATCAAAAACAATGAAGCACATCTACAGACCATGCACTATCTGTGTACCAAATATGACATGAATCTAGTTTACCATTCTTTAGATACCATGCTTACAAGCTCTTTTCAGCAAAATCATTTTAAGCCCTGCCCACTATGCATATTAATGAAATTAAGCATTTTTTTACGTCATGAACACACCAGCTAACATCATAATTAGACCAAATATGAAACAAAACAGACATGTGGTTGTTAAATATTGAACAATTTTTTTACATTAAGGCCTGCCTACTCATTAATGTGCATAACATCACCATTAAAACCAATATGGAACATCTACTGACCATGGGCTATTTGTGTACCACATATGACATGAATCCAGTGTATCGTTCTTGAGATATATTGTTTATGAACTGGCCGTCACAAACACACATACACACACAAACATACATACAAACATACATACTACATACATACATACATACATACATACATACATACATACATAAGGCATTCCCAGACACCTATGAAAGAATGACTCACATATACATGCATGCCCTGCCACTTAATATTAGCATTGCATGTATAAAGGACCTTCCAAATTAATGATTTTCATCATATCATATTCTATTCTACTGTACTGTATGTAAGAGTTATGTCTGGTCCTCTTATAACTTGACAATGGTCTCCGATGGTCCCCACTATGTGGGTTCACCACAGGGGGTGCTTGGTGAACATTCCTTGCCATTTATGGTCCTCAGATTCCTGTATTCTAGTTTTCATAAAACTCATCTTAGTGTCCAGCATCACCATATCCTGTTGAAATAACAAGAAAACAAACTAAACAATAGCTATTCTCAAGAATATCCTGTTAAATAAGAATAAAACAAACTACACAATAGCTATTCTCAAAGATATCCTGCTGATATGACAAGAAAACAAACTACACAATAGCTATTCTCAAAGATATCCTGCTGATATGACAAGAAAACAAACTACACAATAGCTATTCTCAAAGATATCCTGCTGATATGACAAGAAAACAAACTACACAATAGCTATTCTCAAAGATATCCTGCTGATATGACAAGAAAAACAAACTAAACAATAGCTATTCTCAAAGATATCCTGCTGATATGACAAGAAAACAAACTACACAATAGCTATTCTCAAAGATATCCTGCTGATATGACAAGAAAACAAACTACACAATAGCTATTCTCAAAGATATCCTGCTGATATGACAAGAAAACAAACTACACAATAGCTATTCTCAAGGATATCCTGCTCATATTACAAGAAAACAAACTACACAATAGCTATTCTCAAAGATATCCTGCTGATATGACAAGAAAACAAACTACACAATAGCTATTCTCAAGGATATCCTGCTCATATTACAAGAAAACAAACTACACAATAGCTATTCTCAAAGATATCCTGCTGATATGACAGGAAAACAAACTACACAATAGCTATTCTCAAGAACATCCTGTTAAATAAGAATAAAACAAACTACACAATAGCTATTCTCGAGAATATCCTGTTGATATGACAAGAAAACAAACTACACAATAGCTATTCTCAAGAACATCCTGTTAAATAAGAATAAAACAAACTACACAATAGCTATTCTCGAGAATATCCTGTTGATATGACAAGAAAACAAACTACACAATAGCTATTCTCAAAGATATCCTGCTGATATGACAAGAAAACAAACTACACAATAGCTATTCTCAAGAACATCCTGTTAAATAAGAATAAAACAAACTACACAATAGCTATTCTCGAGAATATCCTGTTGATATGACAAGAAAACAAACTACACAATAGCTATTCTCAAGAACATCCTGTTAAATAAGAATAAAACAAACTACACAATAGCTATTTCTAGAGAATATCCTGTTGATATGACAAGAAAACAAACTACACAATAGCTATTCTCAAAGATATCCTGCTGATATGACAAGAAAACAAACTACACAATAGCTATAGTAGATAGCAACAGTAGATTCTCAAAGATATCATGCTGATATGACAAGAAAACAAACTACACAATAGCTATTCTCAAAGATATCCTGCTGATATGACAAGAAAACAAACTACACAATAGCTATTCTCAAAGATATCCTGTTGATATAACAAGAAAACAAACTACACAATAGCTATTCTCAAGGATATCCTGCTAATATGACAAGAAAACAAACTAAACAATAGCTATTCTCAAGAATATCCTGTTAAATAAGAATAAAACAAACTACACAATAGCTATTCTCAAAGATATCCTGCTGATATGACAAGAAAACAAACTACACAATAGCTATTCTCAAAGATATCCTGCTGATATGACAGGAAAACAAACTACACAATAGCTATTCTCAAGGATATCCTGCTAATATGACAAGAAAACAAACTAAACAATAGCTATTCTCAAGAATATCCTGTTAAATAAGAATAAAACAAACTACACAATAGCTATTCTCAAAGATATCCTGCTGATATGACAAGAAAACAAACTACACAATAGCTATTCTCGAGAATATCCTGTTGATATGACAAGAAAACAAACTACACAATAGCTATTCTCAAAGATATCCTGCTGATATGACAAGAAAACAAACTACACAATAGCTATTCTCAAAGATATCCTGTTGATATAACAAGAAAACAAACTACACAATAGCTATTCTCAAGGATATCCTGCTAATATGACAAGAAAACAAACTAAACAATAGCTATTCTCAAGAATATCCTATTAAATAAGAATAAAACAAACTACACAATAGCTATAGTAGATAGCAACAGTAGATTCTCAAAGATATCATGCTGATATGACAAGAAAACAAACTACACAATAGCTATTCTCAAAGATATCCTGCTGATATGACAAGAAAACAAACTACACAATAGCTATTCTCAAAGATATCCTGCTGATATGACAAGAAAACAAACTAAACAATAGCTATTCTCAAAGATATCATGCTGATATGACAAGAAAACAAACTACACAATAGCTATTCTCAAAGATATCCTGTTGATATGACAAGAAAACAAACTACACAATAGCTATTCTCAAAGATATCCTGCTGATATGACAAGAAAACAAACTACACAATAGCTATTCTCAAAGATATCCTGCTGATATGACAAGAAAACAAACTACACAATAGCTATTCTCGAGAATATCCTGTTGATATGACAAGAAAACAAACTACACAATAGCTATTCTCAAAGATATCCTGCTGATATGACAAGAAAACAAACTACACAATAGCTATTCTCAAAGATATCCTGCTGATATGACAAGAAAACAAACTACACAATAGCTATTCTCAAAGATATCCTGCTGATATGACAAGAAAACAAACTACACAATAGCTATTCTCAAAGATATCCTGCTGATATGACAAGAAAACAAACTACACAATAGCTATTCTCAAGAACATCCTGTTGATATGACAAGAAAACAAACTACACAATAGCTATTCTCAAAGATATCCTGCTGATATGACAAGAAAACAAACTACACAATAGCTATTCTCAAAGATATCCTGCTGATATGACAAGAAAACAAACTACACAATAGCTATTCTCAAAGATATCCTGCTGATATGACAAGAAAACAAACTACACAATAGCTATTCTCAAGGATATCCTGTTGATATGACAAGAAAACAAACTACACAATAGCTATTCTCAAAAATATCCTGCTGATATGACAAGAAAACAAACTACACAATAGCTATTCTCAAAGATATCCTGCTGATATGACAAGAAAACAAACTACACAATAGCTATTCTCAAAGATATCCTGCTGATATGACAAGAAAACAAACTACACAATAGCTATTCTCAAAGATATCCTGCTGATATGACAAGAAAACAAACTACACAATAGCTATTCTCAAGGATATCCTGCTGATATGACAAGAAAACAAACTACACAATAGCTATTCTCAAAGATATCATGCTGATATGACAAGAAAACAAACTACACAATAGCTATTCTCAAAGATATCCTGCTGATATGACAAGAAAACAAACTACACAATAGCTATTCTCAAAGATATCCTGCTGATATGACAAGAAAACAAACTACACAATAGCTATTCTCAAATATATCCTGCTGATATGACAAGAAAACAAACTACACAATAGCTATTCTCAAGGATATCCTGCTGATATGACAAGAAAACAAACTACACAATAGCTATTCTCAAGGATATCCTGCTCATATTACAAGAAAACAAACTACACAATAGCTATTCTCAAAGATATCCTGCTGATATGACAAGAAAACAAACTATACAATAGCTATTCTCAAAGATATCCTGCTGATATGACAAGAAAACAAACTACACAATAGCTATTCTCAAAGATATCCTGCTGATATGACAAGAAAACAAACTACACAATAGCTATTCTCAAGAACATCCTGTTAAATAAGAAGAAAACAAACTACACAATAGCTATTCTCGAGAATATCCTGTTGATATGACAAGAAAACAAACTACACAATAGCTATTCTCAAGAATATCCTGTTGAATAAGAAGAAAACAAACTACACAACAGCTATTCTCGAGAATATCCTGTTGATATGACAAGAAAACAAACTAAACAATAGCTATTCTCAAGAATATCCTGTTGAATAAGAGAAAACAAAGTACACAACAGCTATTCTCAAGGATATCCTGTTGATATAACAAGAAAACTAATTACACAAAGCTATTTCTCAAGGATATACAATTTTCATAAGAAACCTAATTTTGAAAATCTTTCAAGATTTGTGTAAACATTTGCTTTAAGGTTGTTGGACGTGTAGAGGCAACAATTGCAAAATTGCTTTAAAATCTGTTAAAACATCACAGTAGACAAAATATTTCAACAAAATTGATTGAACATCAACCATTTTACAGCATTTTTAAATCTCAGGCATCATTTAAAACTTTTTATGTAAATTTTGTAATGTATTGGAGACCTTTTTTTTTTTTTTTGTAAAAGAAATGTTTTCCATAATTGTTTGAAGTGGAACAGAAAATTCTGCCATATTTACCATACCCCAAATCAACTTCTAACAAAAATAGACTTTCCCATGACTTTCAGTGACTAAAATTTAGGACAGAAATTTAAAGAATTAAGATAAAAAGACAAATTGTAAGATAAAATACAAATTGTAAGAAAAATACAAATTGTAAGACAAAATACAAATTGTAAGATAAAATACAGATCAGAGATAAAATACAAATGGTAAGATAAAATACAAATTGTAAGATAAAATACAAATGGTCAGATAAAATACAAATTGTAAGATAAAATACAAATTGTAAGATAAAATACAAATTGTAAAATAAAATACAAATGGTAAGATAAAAAATACAAATTGTAAGATAAAATACAAATTGATAAAATACAAATTGCTAAATAAAATACAAATTGTAAGATAAAATACAAATTGTAAGACAAAATACAAATTGTAGATAAAATACAAATTGTAAGATAAAATACAAAATGTAAGATAAAATACATATTGTATGATAAAATACAAATTGTAAGATGAAATAAATTGTAAGATAAAATACAAATTGTAAGATAAAATACAAATTAAGATAAATACAAATTGTAAGATATTGTAAGATAAAATACAAATTGTAAAATAAAATACAAATTGTAAGATAAAATACAAATTGTAAGATAAAATACAAATTGTAAGATAAAATACAAATTGTAGATAAAATACAAATAGTAAGATTACTTTTTTCAGTTTCTCCACTCTCTTTTGCTTCAGTTCTGGCAGGATCTCTTCCAACATGTCAATCTGAAAAACAAAGGAAAGAATAAAAATGATTTTAACAGTTGAATCTGTTCCAGAGCTATGCAGCTCCATAACTTACTTAAATCCATCCAAGGTTTTAGGGCCGGTGCTTTTCCCGGGTTTCCATGGTGCAAGCAGATGAGAGCACATGGCTCCCAATGTATGGAATGTATGCTAGATCCATCACAGGTTAAACTCCCCAGCAGCACTGATACTCATTTTACAGCTGAGTGGACTGGAGCAAGTAAAGTATGTGGCTCAAGGACACGATGCATTGCTCATGACGGGAGTCAAACCTGGTACTTTTTGCATACACACATGACTCTTTTAACACTGCACCTCTTATGGCTGGTGCTTTATTATTAGCTAGACAAGCTGCTTTAAAATCCATTGAAAACCATCAAAATTGAAATAAAGCATTTTATTCAAATCAGTTCCAAATTGGCATTATTTACTTTTTTTAAATTTCAGGCCTAACTATTTAAATTTTAAGCAAATCTGTTAAAAACAAACAGGTTGGCTGTTGTTTTTCCCTTTGTAAATCAGTTGTTTTTAATCATGTATCATAATCTTGATAAGCACTAAGTTCTGATTAGATTTCAACCCACGAAAATTGGAAACCAATTAAACACAGGGCATTCTTTGTTCAATAAGCATCTTTGAGAGAATTCTTTTAAGTTTGCAAACAAAAACACCATTTTACCCTTTATAGTTTATAGTTAAACTTAAATCCATTGAAGCCATCAGGAGCTTATCCCGGTTTCCATTCAAATCCATCGCAGGTTACCTTCCCAGCCATGGCTGGTACTCATTTTCACAGCCTGAGTGGAGCTGAGGCAAGCGAGATTAAGCAACACAGCTATTTAGCTGGGAATCCAACCCGGCACTCCTCGTTCCGAACACAAGACTTCCTAGCTGGGAATCCAATCCGGCACTTCTCGTTCCGAACACAAGACTCCCTAGCTGGGAATCCAATCCGGCACTTCTCGTTCCGAACACAAGACTCCCTAGCTGGGAATCCAATCCGGCACTTCGCCCAACACAAGACTCCCTAGCTGGGAATCCAATCCGGTTCAACACAAGACTCCCTAGCTGGGAAACCAATCCGGCACTTCTCGTTCCGAACACAAGACTCCCTAGCTGGGAATCCAATCCGGCACTTCTCGTTCCGAACACAAGACAACCACTAAGTCACTGCATTCTCATTTTTACATTTTATAATTTAACATAATATTTTAATTAGATTATAGTGAACAATAACCACTTCCAAGTAGGTGTGCAGTGTATCAGTGGTATAATAATAATAATAACAATAATACAAATGATTTATAATGCCCACATATCCACTCTGAAGAGCGCTCAAGGCGCAAGTAAGATAAAACAAACAAACAAATAAACAACAAAAGCACACAAAAACCTATCCAGAATCATTAACAGCAGAATTCATGAGGTGAGTCTTAAGTTTCTTTTTGAAAACATTTAAATGCATGGCCTGTCTAATTTCAATGGGTAAACTGTTCCAAGTATGTGGTGCAGCAAATGCAAAGGACCTCTTCCCCCACTTCCGATTTACCTTATAATCCTTGAGAAGGGACAAGTCACTGGACCTAAGATTACAAGATGGATTATACATGAAAATTAAATCAGCAATGTAAGTAGGACAACAATTATTTAGGGATTTATAAACAAGTACCATAAGTTTCAAAATAATTATATGAGAAACAGGAAGCCAATGGAGATCTTTAAGCACCGGGGTGATGAGACATGGTATATCAAATGTTAAAGCAGCATTCAGCAAGCATCAGAGGGTCCCTGAAAAAGTTTAACATCTCTTGCAAACAATGCTGCTGATAGTCTGTCTCACACAGCGAATCAAATTTTTCTTAACCCTTAAATACAAAGTGGGTTCAAAACGTGACTGCAATTTATCTATTTTTAAATTAATTTTCATAACTTTCCTTTCGTTTTTATCACTACAAATTTGGTTTATTTGAACTTTTTGATAAAAGATTCAAAATAAAGAAAATATCGACATAAATATCCAAATTTTAGGCAAAATTAGGTCAATAATGAATTTTTTTTTTACATATTTAAATCGTTTAGAAATTTTCTTTCCATTGATGCCAGTCTAATTTTTTTCCTCAAAGAAAAACATGCAAAAACAATTCAAAAAAATAAAATAACAATCACCCTTGTAATTACTCGCTAAAAACAAAGCCGTGTATCTGCTTCTGGTTTTCCAACCCACGTCCGATCACGTGAAGTCTCACATGCACACCGCTACACTTAGCTGCCTATAAGTAGATTGTGTGTTTGTTTTAAAACTTAATTTTGGTGTGGATAAAGAAGGTATTTGCTCTTTGAGATTTCAATTGAAAATTTTGAAAATTCCGATTCCAACAATATATTTGTGTAGAACACTTGTATTGCGATTACAAACTACAAAAGTTTTCAAAAATTGGTCTCGGAAAGGCTAAAATTCAGGAAATTTTGCACAACTTATTGCCAAAATAAGATATTGATGATTTGGGGCAGTCAAATTTCGACCGGAATTGGATGCATTGATGTCTTTGACAATTTCTCACTGGTTTTCAGGCAAAAGCAAGGTTTGGAAGTATGGCAAGTGAGGTTTTGAAGAAAGAAATATTCAAATTTGTCGAAATTTTACTCTTTACCCATTTTCAAGTGAGTTTTCTTAAAAATCCTCAACATAACCCTCATCAAGAAAGTTAATTTATTGAAAGAACTAGAATAGCTCTTTCAAATGATACCAGGATCATTGCTGTGGGCTTATTTGACGTAGCAAAATAAAAAAATTAATTAAAAGGTGCATGTCCAATCAGTCGCGCCGCGATCGCGTAGGTAAAAAGTAAGCTAGTATTTTTCTTGAGTCTCAAGAATATTAAAACACAATTTTGCACGTGATGGTACTGAAAAGTACTCAGTAGATGATGTTCAAATTACTCATAATTATTTCTTATGAATACCTTCCATAACAGAGGTATCAAAATTTCAGACCTGCACGTTATTTTAAAATTCCCATGACTTAGCAAAAAAAAGGCCCCACTTTTCGACCTTGAAAATATCTGCAACTCTTTCTTTTCATGCTTTTACTACTTCCTGTGTTAAGTTGATGAGGAAGGGGGGAAGAGGGGCATTGAAAAGGATTGTCCAAATTTCTCGACAGAAACTCCCTGGGAATGTCTTTAATACATCAACATTGTTTTTTCCACAAATTTGTGTTTCGTTAAGTGTCCTTCTTCATAAAAAATCCTCTATCTTTAACAATGATGAAGCCTTTAACTATTGTCATAATCATATGGGCCCCTGCTTTAACCATTTATATTGATCACCTTTTCTTCTCTTCCGCTGTTTTTAATCTCATCACCCACATATACATACATATATGTGGGTAATGAGATACTGTATTGTGGTCACTTTGGCAAATAACTGCCTGTACAGTACCTCCTACACTACATAGTCACCCCCCTTGATATTAGAGGGCTGGTGAGGTCCACCAGGGAGTCTCAATATGTTGTACCTCATATTAGTGGTTAGGGGTCATAAGGTTTTGGAATGGGACAAAATTTGGTGATTTTTGCATCTGTCCGTGGGTTTGTGTGTGGGCGGAAGAAGGGAGGGGGGATGTGCATGTGTGTGTATGCAACAATTAATTTTGTGTTGCTTATAACTCAAAAACTGTAATATACACATGAACCAAAATTGGTGGACGGGTTCCCCTGGCCCAGAACTTTTGTCCCCAAGGTTTTAAGGTCAAAAGGTCAAAGGTCAAATGAAATAAGTTTTGGGTGATGGCTGTATCTTTTGAAAGAATTACTTGGTTATCTTTACAAATTGCATAGGTGGTTAGGATTTAACATTCTAACAAAAATAAGTCAAATAAGTGCTTTTTATGCAAAATATTGCACCATTTTTAACTATAAAAGTACAAGACCTATACCACCCCTATGTTGTACCATGATACCTTGGTACATGAATTTGTGTTCCGTAAAGTCTGGGGTCAAAGTTTAAAGGTCACAGAGCTAGTTACCCCTTTGAAACATTCCCCCATAATCATTATTATTAGCTACTTCCCCCACTATGCTGTATGCTGAGATGAGCAACTCCATGGATTGCTTTCTTGTTTGATTTTGTTTCTTGCCGTTCATGAATTTGAGCCAATGTGCATGAATCTATCAGTTAATTGTTCAAACCTGCTCCCCTGTCCTGTACGCTTAGGTTTTACTTCTATGCTACCTGCAGAAAGTAATATATATTTCCCAACAAACAGTTTTGAAGCCTAACCCTAAACCTAACCTGTTAGGGTGAGAATGGCTCTGCTTCAAAACTGGCAAAACCTCCCTGTATGTTGGGTAATTTATCACTTTCTGTTACTTACCCTATTACAGATATTCTGCAGTCTTTGTTTGATCAGTTCAATAAAACCACTCATCTTTACTGATCGAGGCATTGGTTTAACTATGGAAATGAAACAGAAATAATTGAATGTATTATTTATTTTATATATACTGCATATCTATTGCTCCATTTTTGTATTCGTTTAGCGCACACCTCTTACTGTATCTTAATATTACTTTTTTCTTCTCTTGGTTTTCATTCAATTTTGACCATATTTGTTTTTATACTATTTACTGTTTTTATACTATTTACTGTTTTTAAGCATTTTTTATTTCATTAAAAATGGCTGTGCTTAAAACTAGGAACATCTCAACCGGCCTTCAAATGGAGCAGGGCTTGTCAGAGTAAAAGTTATATATTTCTTTGTTTCCCAAACCACAAAACTGTATACAGTTTCACCTTATCTAGGCTCCTTCAAGATAACAACTCCCACTGGTATTATAAAGGTATCTTTAGTGACACACTTCCAAATTTGTAATATAAGTAGTAACTGTAATCAATGCTGGCATTGTTTGCCTTTGCTGCTGGGGAAAAGTGACATGAACTATTGAGCTTGGACCTATTTATATCTCAATGTTATGATGCAAAATTGTCAGGACCACTATGCAAATATGGTTCTCCCCCAGTTGGGTTAAACCTTTAGTACTTTCCTTTCATCATGCAGATAATTCTATTATCTTGTACATTATTGCATAAACTGTGATGTTTCTATTTCTGTTATCTCCATAATATCATTATTTTGTATATTTGTTTGATAAATTTGATATCACAGTGAATAAACATGTTCAATCAATCAATCTTACTTTAATCTTTATAATCATGATTTAAAACACAAGTTGAACACGACGACGACAAGTGAACACACAATTACAATGACGGGGTCATCGCCTGCGTATTCGGTTATGATAGTACAAATGCTATCCCGAAACGCTTAATACGACCCGGACGAGAACACAGGTACGACGTACGGACAGACATAACATCGACAACCAAGTCAATGTCCACGGCCTTTGATAACCAGTTGTGGTGCACTGGCGTGTCTACCCAACCCAGGCTTGAACCTGGGGCCTCGTGGTCTGTAGACAGGTATGATAACCGCTGCACCACAGTTAGTAGACAACTTGAACACAAAAACACAAAACTATTCAGTGTCTTAAAGGATGACGGACATCTAGCAGATTTTAGATATGTGAAATAGCATGGAATTCTGAGTAGAATAGTTTTTACAATTTGTAAAAAGCTTGTTTAGTTTTCAAGTCATGACTAAACAATTTCTTCATTTGTTAATTTGTACAGAAATTGTGCGATACTAAGAGGAACAAATCTCAAAATCTTTATATAATTCTTCAAATTCAGCTACTTGTGAATTTTAGAATGTCTTTTCTAGATACATGATGATTCAGGGTATGACAAAGTTCCATCAAATTTTGCCCGAAGTCCAATTCTCTATATCAGACAACATTGACAGAGGAATTAAAAACAAAGGTTTTACAAAAGGTAATGAAGGATACTTCCCCCATTGATGTCACACATTATTGCACAATAACAGCTAAAAATGAAAAATGTTGTAAAACGGTCAATTTTTAACCAATTTTAATGGAATATTTTGCTGTTTTAATGGTTTATATTGTATTTGAAACCAATTAAGCCTAAATAGCCTCTAGATGTCCATAGTCCTTTAAAACTACACACTGCATATTCACCCCGCTCAAAGGAAAGGTGTCCCTAATTTCCAGTCTAAAAAGACATACCTGACTGATCCGCAGTGGCAAAAAGACTTTTAATGAAGTAGCCAGCACAATTAGATTTTGTATTGAGTGATGGAACTTATCAGCATGTTTACTGAACACAGGACTTTTCACACCAGAAAGGTTCAATTATACTTTAGTACAATATACCTATACAAGGTGATCATGGTTGTCATTCTCCTTCTGTAATTGTGTGTGGAGGGAGGGGGGGGGGGAGACATGAGTCCATACTCTTCATGGGAAAAGTGTTTTTCACAAGCTTATGTATTTCTTTAATTCTGCCAAAAAGTGGGGGACAAGTCCCCTCTGTCCCTCCAGAAATTACAGCCCTGAAATCAATTGCAAGGTGTTGAGGTCAAGGAGGCTGGCAGAAAAAGATTATTTTAAGCATCACTCATCAATCATCATTTAAATGCGTAACCAATTTGAGAATGGGCTAAAACCTAATTTGCTGACAATATTTAGCAAAACTGGCAAGGACCATGGAGATGGATGTTTTAGATTAGGATTCCGATATTACATGGCAGTCTGGATGGCAGGTTCCTCCTCCCTTGTGTGAATAATCATCAAAAAGAGGTGGATGATAACCTGAGGTTTATACACTTCCACCCTAAAGAGGTTAAATAAACCATAGGCCCTGATGGAGAGTCTAAACTTAGGAGTGCACATGGGGGTGAGTATTGAGCTGCTCCTTCAGGTTTTGCAGCTTTTTGAGCCATATTAGAGCTTTCTGAGCCATATTAGAGCTTTCTGAGCCATATTAGAGCTTTCTGAGCCATATTAGAGCTTTCTGAGCCATATTAGAGCTTTCTGAGCCATATTAGAGCTTTCTGAGCCATATTAGAGCTTTCTGAGCCATATTAGAGCTTTCTGAGCCATATTAGAACTTTCTGAGCCATATTAGAGCTTTCTGAGCAATATTAAAGCTTTCTGAGCCATAATAGAGCTTTCTGAGCCATATTAGAGCTTTCTAAGCCATATTAGAGCTTTCTGCGCCATATTACAGCTTTCTGAGCCATAATAGAGCTTTCTGGGCCATATTAGAGCTTTCTGAGCCATATTAGAGCTTTCTGAGCCATATTAGAGCTTTCTGAGCAATATTAGAGCTTTCTGAGCCATAATAGTGCTTTCTGAGCCATATTAGAGCTTTCTGAGCCATAACAGAGCTTTCTGGGCCATATTAGAGCTTTCTGAGCCATAATAGAGCTTTCTGGGCCATATTAGAGCTTTTTGAGCCATATTAGAGCTTTTTGAGCCATAATAGAGCTTTCTAGATATTGAGCTTTCTGAGCCATATTAGAGCTTTCTGAGCCATAATAGAGCTTTAGAGCTTTCTGAGCCATATGAGCCAGAGCTTTCTGAGCCATATTAGAGCTTTCTGAGCCATATTTAGAGCTTTCTGAGCCATATTAGAGCTTTCTGAGCCATATTAGAGCTTTCTGAGCCATATTAGAGCTTTCTGAGCCATATTAGAGCTTTCTGAGCCATATTAGAGCTTTCTGAGCCATATTAGAGCTTTCTGAGCCATAATAGAGCTTTCTGGGCCATATTAGAGCTTTTTGAGCCATATTAGAGCTTTCTGAGCCATAATAGAGCTTTCTAAGCCATATTAGAGCTTTCTGAGCCATATTAGAGCTTTCTGAGCCATAATAGAGCTTTCTGAGCCATAATAGAGCTTTCTGAGCCATATTAGAGCTTTCTGAGCCATATTAGAGCTTTCTGAGCCATATTAGAGCTTTCTGAGCCATATTAGAGCTTTCTGAGCAATATTAAAGCTTTCTGAACCATAATAGAGCTTTCTGAGCCATATTAGAGCTTTCTGAGCCATATTAGAGCTTTCTGAGCCATATTAGAGCTTTCTGAGCCATATTAGAGCTTTCTGAGCCATATTAGAGCTTTCTGAGCCATAATAGAGCTTTCTGAGCCATATTAGAGCTTTCTGAGCCATAATAGAGCTTTCTGAGCCATATTAGAGCTTTCTGAGCCATATTAGAGCTTTCTGAGCCATAATATTAGAGCCTTTCTGAGCCATAGAGCTTATATTAGAGCTTTCTGAGCCATATTAGAGCTTTCTGAGCCATATTAGAGCTTTCTGAGCCATATTAGAGCTTTCTGAGCCATATTAGAGCTTTCTGAGCCATATTAGAGCTTTCTGAGCCATATTAGAGCTTTCTGAGCCATATTAGAGCTTTCTGAGCCATAATAGAGCTTTCTGAGCCATATTAGAGCTTTCTGAGCCATATTAGAGCTTTCTGAGCCATATTAGAGCTTTCTGAGCCATATTAGAGCTTTCTGAGCCATATTAGAGCTTTCTGAGCAATATTATTAGAGCTTTCTGAGCCATAATAGAGCTTTCTGAGCCATATTAGAGCTTTCTGAGCCATAATAGAGCTTTCTGAGCCATATTAGAGCTTTCTGAGCCATATTAGAGCTTTCTGAGCGATATTAGAGCTTTCTGAGCCATACTTTCTGAGCCATATTAGAGCTTTCTGAGCCATAATAGAGCTTCGAGCTTTCTGAGCCATATTAGAGCTTTCTGAGCCATAATAGTGCTTTCTGAGCCATATTAGAGCTTTCTGAGCCATATATTAGAGCTTTCTGAGCCATTAGAGCTTTCTGAGCCATAATAGAGCTTTCTGAGCCATATTAGAGCTTTCTGAGCCATATTAGAGCTTTCTGAGCCATATTAGAGCTTTCTGAGCCATATTAGAGCTTTCTAGAGCTTTCTGAGCCATAATAGAGCTTTCTGAGCCATATTAGAGCTTTCTGAGCCATATAGAGCTTTCTGAGCCATATTAGAGCTTTCTGAGCCATATTAGAGCTTTCTGAGCCATATTAGAGCTTTCTGAGATATTAGAGCTTTCTGAGCCATATTAGAGCTTTCTGAGCCATATTAGAGCTTTCTAGAGCCATATTAGAGCTTTCTGAGCCATATTAGAGCTTTCTGAGCCATATTAGAGCTTTCTGAGCCATATTAGAGCTTTCTGAGCCATAATAGAGCTTTCTGAGCCATATTAGAGCTTTCTGAGCCATATTAGACTTTCTGAGCCATATTAGAGCTTTCTGAGCCATATTAGAGCTTTCTGAGCCATAGCTTTCTGAGCCATATTAGAGCTTTCTGAGCCATATTCTGAGCCATATTAGAGCTTTCTGAGCCATATTAGAGCTTTCTGAGCCATATTAGAGCTTTCTGAGCCATATTAGAGCTTTCTGAGCCATCTTAGAGCTTTCTGAGCCATATTAGAGCTTTCTGAGCCATAATAGAGCTTTCTGAGCCATAATAGAGCTTTCTGAGAGCTTTCTGAGCCATATTAGAGCTTTCTGAGCCATATTAGAGCTTTCTGAGCCAGCTTTCTGAGCCATATTAGAGCTTTCTGAGCCATATTAGAGCTTTCTGAGCCATAATAGAGCTTTCTGAGCCATCTTAGAGCTTTCTGAGCCATAATAGAGCTTTCTGAGCCATTTTAGAGCTTTCTGAGCCATAATAGAGCTTTCTGAGCCATATTAGAGCTTTCTGAGCCATATTAGAGCTTTCTGAGCCATATTAGAGCTTTCTGAGCCATATTAGCCACAATTTTGGGGCAAGTTTGGGGTTTGCTCATTTTTTCCTTAAATGATGCAATTCAAGAGAAGCTCCACTAAAAGGTGTAAAAACACAGCAGGTTGGAAGAGAAAGACCAGATGGAATAAATACCATCAAATTATTCATGAAATAACAAAGAATGTCAAGTGCCAATAATTCAAATTTGTTTGCTTTTTACTGCAGCTTAACCTCAATCATTCCTGCCATTGGTTTACTTGAATGGTATGACAAGATATTTGTTAAGGCCTCAGTCATAGATAGTGAATGGAACTGAATGATTTTCAAGCAATTTAATCTGCTTTGTAATGATTAATATGGCAGATGCACAAGTTTACAGGCATATTTCCAGCCAAATATGAACTCTTCTTTATTCGGGTGAAGCCTATAGTACACATGCACATTGAAAATGAGGGGAAAATAAAAATGTTTTCTTAAGACTGCTGTTCCCTAGACTAATATTTTCCTTGAAAAAGAAAATAACCAATCTTCATATTTACTTCCAATTCTTGTAAATGATGTTAACAATTAAAATATGAATGTAGCGAATGTTTATGTGCTAATTTGACTTACCGTTCTGCAACCTCCTCACAACTTCAAGAGTGTATGGCCTATTGAAATGGTAAAAAAACATGATTATACAAAATGTTAAAATATATATATCAGGTTTACCCTTTGCATTTGGAATGCATTTGTTTCTTTATTTATTGATACCAAATCTCAATATCTCAAATACCTGGTAGGTACGAGCCAGTGTAATTCATCTAAATGATATTTTCATGTAATGATGGTAGATTTTCTCAACAAAGATATTCCTTTATTCCAATCAATCTCATTTCATCACAGAGTCCTTTTCAAGCTTTTGACCTATCCTGTTGTCAAACCAATAGTATGGATATATACAAACACGAATTAATTAATGAAAATTCCAAACCAATTTTGACAGAATATTTCCACCAAAGGCTTCTTGTGTGTAAATCCCACTACAAGAGTGGCCCACAGTACCCAGAGTTGTTGCACTACGTGCTGGAGAGACCTTTGTTTTCACATCTCCTCTGCTATAGTCTGGAATAGTTTTCCATAAGTACGATTTGCTAAGAAAATTAACTCTTTAGAGAATTGATTGAATATGTTTTTGTACATAAGCTCTTTAAATAACATTAAGTGTTTTGGTTGTTTTTATGTTTGTTTGATGAGGGCTTAACAGCACCACGACAACGAAGGTCAAATTGTGCCTGAGAGGTCAGATCATTCTAGAGGTAGGAAGGAAAGGAAACAGGGGGAGAATGAGAGAAATTCAAGAACAAAAGGTCAGAAAGCTGTGATTTAGAGGGGAGGTGCATGGTTGAAACAAAAAACAAAGTAGAGAGGGGTTGGAAGAGGAGAATTAAATATGGTTGTAGAGGGAGTCAAAAAGCCCCCAAGCATCATTTATGGCGGAGACCGGCGCCTTACAAGAATGCTGATTGATTGATTCAGTTTTCATTCATCCAAAATAAATCAGTTTGAGTGCCCCAGCATATTTTCAACACCCCTGAAATACTGTCAGCTTGTTTGGCCCCATGCAGGTCCCTCTCCCACCTTCCAGCACAACTGAATTAATTACTTTCTCTTGGTTGTGACTGGCATAATTGAAACACTTACTGAAACTTTGAATTTTGGGCAAGATGACAATTGATGGCAATCAAGGACCTTCTGTGATTCCGTAACTACAAAAATGAATCAAAAAAATTAATGTTAGCCTTTTGCAGTACTCTTTAAAGACAAAATGTATTTAACCAAAAGCATCAATTTTTGAAACTGTGTTCATGATTCCACACATTTATTTAGAATGGAAAAAATGATACAAAATGTTGAAAATACTGTATATGTTGGGGTTATCTTCTGCATTTGGAATGCATTTGTTTCTTTAGATCTATATCTCAAATACTTTGGTAGGTTTCCTTAGATCTATATCTCAAATACTGTACCATGGTAGGGTTTCTTTAGATCTATATCTCAAATACCGTGGTAGGGTTTTTTAGATCTATATCGCAAATACCTTGGTAGGTTTCCTTAGATCTATATCTCAAATACCGTGGTAGGGTTTTTTAGATCTATATCGCAAATACCTTGGTAGGGTTTCTTTAGATCTATATCTCAAATACCTTGGTAGGGTTTTTTAGATCTATATCTCAAATACCTTGGTAAGGTTTCTTTAGAGCTATATCTCAAATACCTTGGTAGGCTTTCTCTATATCCCAAATACCTTGGTAGGGTTTCTTTAGATCTATATCTCAAATACCTTAGTAGGGTTTCCTTCGATCTATATCTCAAATACCTTGATAGGGTTAAAGAGCCAGTGGATGTAGATGACTACACTCACTGATTTGAAAAGCCAAAAAAAATGTGCTACATGTGAAAACAAAAAGGTACATTTTTTGGTAATATATTTGGATCTTGTACATACCATTAAGCTGATAAAATTGTTTTCAATTTTCCACTTTTCTTTTTTGTAAATTATACATCACTATGCTGTGTTTCTGACCCATTCATGATCCCCGCTGTATACGCACCATTTGCTGTTGCATCATACAGTAATATAACTGTAAAATATTTGGATTGCGTATGTACCATTAAACTGACAAAATTGTTTTCAATTTTGCTTTTCGTTTGAATTCTTTATCATGGTGATGTGTTACTATGAATATGTATTTAGTTGCTGGCCCATTCACGATCCCCACTGTATATGAACGATTTGGTGTTGCATAATTCAGTAACATAACACATAACTTGCTTAGGTTTTGCTAAGATTGAATAAGACGGCAAAATGAGATGAGCTCCAGGAGGCCTGTCACTCCTGAATGTCGGCAATCACATACAAAATAGTCAAATCAAGCATAAGTAAAGTTATGAAAACTGAAACAATAATAACTATAATATAATCAAATTTGTAAGATTTCTAAACTTGAACATCTGTATATATATTTTTGAGGTACAACTTAATATAAATTCATCCACCAAATAAGCTGAGCATGCTTGACCACAAACTAAATCCTACAGGACTACAAATTCCTTATCTTTGTTATTTCTCATATAATTTGAGCAATTTAAACAACGTACACAGTAATACCTTGTTATCGCTCAGGAAGTTCAGATTCAATTCAATTTATTTCTTTGTTCACGTCTTTAAAGCAATCAATAATAAAGTACGTATAACAAGATCGTTACAACAAAACAAAACTATTAAGAAAAAATGTATACAAGTTATATTCAGAAGGTTACTGTATAATAAAATAAGTAAAGTTGTCACCCCACTAAAGCAGCTTTCAATTTAAATTTACAATAAAAGTAATAATCAATAAGGTTCAATAAAATAGGATTTAAGTTTGTATCTAATCTACTTAACCCTTACTCTACCACGCAGCGATATTATTGCCGTTTTGGGTGCCCCGTCTTTGGCCCCGCCTCCCGAGCGCATTTTCAAAAAAGTGCTGGTAGAGTAAGGGTTAATCAACCCGCGACAAATGCGCCAACTCGAAAATATAGGCAGCATGGTCCCCCCAGTGGGCGGCCCAGCGGGTCCCGGAAGCGGAACGGGCCCGACTCTGCTGCCTGGAAGACAGAGGACCCATCAATAATCATACCTTAAACCCTTACTCTACCACACGGCAATATTATCGCCGTTTTGGGTGCCCCATCAATGGCCCCGCCTCCCAAGCGCATTTAAAAAAAAGTGCTAGTAGAGTAAGGGTTAATGGAAGCCGATGTTGTAATGTTTGAAGGGATAGAGTTGCGAAGGTTTAAAGAGCGATTTCTCAAACTTAACAATGCAGTATTACAAGCGCAAGAATATAGGTTATGTTCCTCATGACATAAATGCTACTTCATGATATCATTCCTTACCTTAAGGACCAATTTCTGATCAGGCAAATGAAGCTGGTGTCGAACCGATTTTTGAACTTTAGCCAAATGGGCCTGAGTTGGAATCTCAATTGATACAGGTGCTTTGGATGATGGTTTTCCAGCTGAAAATTAGAATCAAAAAACACTTTTCAATTCATATTCAAGAATTGCTAGAGAAAACATTTTGAAGTATGCATGTTTTTCTTTCACTCAGCATTTAAAATCCTTACTTTCCATAAGATGTTCTGCTCCTTTTAGTTTCAAACAGTCAGACCCAACCTGATACATAACCAGGTCGGGTCAGATTTTTCCTCTTAATTTTTTTTTATTCTGAAAACCTTAGTTGTTGTGGAAGTTGGTGCTGAGTATCATATTAGCAATGGATGAAGTCCTTATTGTGTGGTTATTCTAATTAAGATAAAGTGGTCTCACTTCTTGCTACAGTAAGTTGCTGGAACAAATCTTTAAGGAAAAGGACAAGTCATGCCCTGCGAAAACATGAAGCTAAAATGGGGCAACAATTACAATCATGACCTTTTCATCTTAGAGTGATGAGATGCCTGTCTGGTTTGCATAATTGCATGGAGCGAGCAAATGTTTTAAAACAAAGAGATAGTAAAATCTTTTGAATATTACTGTATAGTCTCTTTTGATTCAATGCAAGCAAAAAGAGGATAGGCCTATAAACATGTATAAGACCTCAAGATAGAAACAATGAAATGCTCAAATTTAAGCCAAGGCCAATGGTTTGGATTATGAATGCAAAAAAAAATATTATCTCTAGCAGTTTTAATTAAATACTGTAGTAAAACGGAACAGTTTTCTTCAAAGATTCATAGTCATAATGCTGTAGGCATAGACCTACAGTACATCAAACTACTGTAAACTTGCTTGGTTTATATGTACAGCTCTCAGTGAGCTGAATAAGGACTCCTCTTCAGGCCAGGCTTAAAACATTGTTTGTTTAGAGTAACTCATCTTGTTTTGAAATAGTGAGTGATAGGCAGGCAAAAACATTTTGTTTCGGCCAAATTCAAGCTTTTTTGTACCTTTTATACACTATAAAAGTGCTATCATTTCAGATCAACAAAAAGATTTGAGAAGGTACCAATATTGTTGGGTAGGTAGGGTTACAGTACTCGAAACAAACAATTTTTGAAGGATGGCCTCAATCCTTGTTCAAAGCTTGCAGGCTACTGACATGATATGGGGATATGGAGATAATAGGCCACACTTCCTCAAATCTTAATTCTTATTTAAAAACTGTTGCATCCCTGGTCACGAAACTCATTGAAATTGCAAAATACTCCTTAACAATCCATTCCCTACAAAATTCTTATTTAAAAACTGTTGCCTTCCTTGTCACGAAACTCATAGAAATTGCAAGATACTCCTTAACAAACCATTCCCTACAAAATTCTTATTTAAAAACTGTTGCATCTCTGGTCACAAAACTCATAGAAATTGCAAGATACTCCTTTACAAACCATTCCCTACAAAAAATGTTGAAAAACTTTTCTCCTTAGATATGGTCAAATGTAAATAGTGTGACTTAACTTGATTTTGGTCATACAAAATGACTGGAATTTCATTTTCAATTCTTCAAAAAGTATCTCAAATTTTCCTTCACTTTGCACCTAAAAATAGCATGATAAATTCTACATTCCTTTCTCTGCAAAAAATATTCATAAGCTTTCCTCCTTAGATCATGTAAAATCAGGGAAAATTCGAGACATTTTGGGGGTACTCTCAAGTACCTTACAAATAAAATTCCAGTCGTTTTTATTGCAAATTCAACTAAAATCAAACAATTTACATTTGATCATGAACAAATCTTAAATTTGGCATTAAAATACCCTTCCAAAAATATTGTGAATGTTATTTAGTTATTTATTAATTAGATATTCAATGATTTTGATAGAGGTTGCAAATGAAGAACTATGGTTGCATTTCAAGTGTGACCTATAAATAGAAGAAAATGATAGATAAATGGGTTACCCAGCCAACAATGAGGAACTGAAATTCCTGGGGTTGGGATTAAAGTCAAAATCCATTCCAGTGGGAAAGCTTAGCTGGGGGGGTTACGTGGAAAAACTGATGAGGTGGTGTATTTAGACAGGAATTATGTGGGGTTTTCATGTGCGACATTAAAGATGGCAGGGAATCAGGGGACAGGAAATCATGCATATCAAACTGTGCAGTGTGTTCTTTTGAACAGTCGGAGATCTGACCTCGCTATACCGCCGTTATCCCAAGTTGATTAAACATTTACAGCTGACCCGGAAGTCGTTTTGCAGTAACTCCGAAGATGCAGTTTTGAGCTACCTAGAATTATCAGTCAGTTTTTGGTACTGAATATTCAGATTTAGTGACGTCAAATTAAAATTACATGGCTACCTGTGGAAAGTAGAGGTGTTGAATATGTAGTGAACGTAGAGATATGGATATTCAGCACATTTTTGCGATCAAACAGGTGCATTTAACTGCAAACCCATTTCCATCGGATGCTTTAGAGGTGAGTGGCGAGTCTGCACTTTTGGTTTTGTGAATCTCTCATAGACAGCCAGATATGGACTTGCATATAGTACCATGTAACGGCCGAAAGTTTAAATTATCGTTCAATCTTACTTTCCCACTTGTTGAGTGTGATATTTCTTGTAAATTTAATATTTTGTGGAACTTCGGTTTGGGGCTCCTTATCGCAGCCTAACGTGTTGTAGTACCCACATCATTTTTTATCGTACCTATTAATACAGGAGCTTAGGGTCGAGAAGGCAATACTAAGCATCATGCAATTTTATGCCAGTTGATATTTATACAGAGCCTAGACTAACATTCGGGCTTAGTTTTTCTTCTTCCTGTTTTGTTATTCTCACAAATCACTCAGTTCTGTATTCAGTGTTTGTTCCCTAACGAGTAGTAGTAGTAGTACGCTTATTATTTAGCCAGGCTGTAATGACATTAGGCTAGTACAAGTGCATGCTAACTCTTCTTAAGACAGTTTTACATTGGCAATTTGCCATTGGGCATATCATTACTATCAGTACTAATGAATTGTCTATAGCAGTTGTTTATCTCATGCAGCAAGGGGTATGCCTCAGTTTCACAATGTGTCTTTTTAAATTTACATTAGAAAAAACAAATTATCTGTTTTTAGACCTAGGCCTAATACTAATAGTAGTACTTCCCGTAGTACCGTCGAGCTGATGTCAGCCGTGTTAGTATGACTGCCATTAGTGGTGGCTGGCCGTATGGCAATCCCAATGTCAACCCGTACTGAGGGATGTGTATAACAACTACGTAAGACCTAGTACTCCCTGTAGTACCGTCGAACTGATGCCAGCCTGTCAGTATGGCTGCGCTGCCGTTAGTGATGGCTGGCCATCGGAGGGTGCTACAAAATCCTATACCCTCCTGTACTATTTTAAGCGAGGTGTTAAAAGTATAGGAAAATCTCAGTTTTAAGATCTTAATGAAAACAAAACCATTCTATCTTCTTTTTCGCCCACAATGATTAGAATCAATGTTTGAAGCCCATTCATGTCTTCAAAAATTGTTTTTAAGGTGATTTTAGTTATTTTTATTGAATTATTTTGGATTACCTTTCTTTCCGTAAAAATTGCTGACGAGCTCTTCAAAGTAGTCACTTCAACACACTGTCATCGTGGCTATAATATTTTAGCAGGGGTGTTATATTTTAGATTACTTAAGGAAAAAAAAATTTAGATAATACTTATAAAGTACAATTATATAATCTAAACATTTCTTGATGTTTTATATGTTTTCGCACACAGTTTTTTTAGCAAAACTATTTAATAAAATTATATGAACAAAGATTTAAATGTTGTCGGTGAAAAATAAACTTGCAGTTTAGTGGAACATTCTAAAAAAATTTGCGAACATTGAATAATTAATCACAAACGTGCGGTGAAAATGACGACCAAAATATGAATCTCAGAGAACTTTATCCTGTTGTGGTGCTAAATAGGTAAATATTTAGGGAAAGTTTTTATTGAAAAAGTGTATTATTAATCTTAGTAATATAACTACACCCAAAAAGTAAGTTATTTTTCAATCATCAATTTTATACAACGTGTGAATTTAAAAAAAGGAATTGTACCTAATCTATAACAACCCTCGTCAGTCAGGGAGAATCCTGGACTTTTGGTGTAGTAAGAAAATACACCAAAACTTGGAGTCGTAGTATTCATTAAGATCCATGAAGGCCGCCATTTTAAGTTGTAATAACGTTATATGAATAGGATTTTTTACTAAGAGAACGGTAGTAATTGTGTAATGTAACGTATGATATATGTACATGGTATCAGCGATGACTGAGCCATTAGAAATCCTGTGTCGAGAGGGTTGTTCAAAAGGTCAACGGAAGTCTTTTGTTATTCTATCGCTGAAGTCCACAATGAAATTGAAAAGTCTGCGGTTAAATCTAATGAATATTCATTTAATATTGGTTTTTCGTTTCAAAAATACCCCTGCAATCTCATTAAAAATCCCCATTGACTTAACCTTATCACTACAATTAAAATGGCGGCCTCCATGGATCTTAATGAATACTAAGCTCCAAATTTTGGTGTATTTATTATTACACCAAAGGTCCAGTATTCTCCCCTGTCGTATGGCAATCCCAATGTCAACCTGCACTGAGGGATGTGTATAATAACTAGTAAGACCTAGAAGCTTTTACTCTCAGACGATTCCCAAGTTACCTCAGATGAATCTTATTTCAGTTCCAATGAATCAGATTATGGTCCCAATGTTTTGGGAGATATCAGTGACAATGATGATTGCGAGGAACAAAATGACTTTGAAGAGGGAGTTGGAGTTGAGATGATTATTGATTCTGGTGATCTTTACAGTATCATCTAAGAGTTTCCCATGAGTTAGAACCTAAATGTTATATTTTGAAGGCTTATTTTGTACATGCAATTCATGGTTTACATTTTAAAATTTTATTTAAATGTTACTGTATCGGGTAACAATTTTATAAAACTCTAGATTAATGGAAACCATGAATTTTAGTATTGAAATTGTATTAAAATGTTAATGTGTATATATGATGGGCAATGCAAAATGGAGCCCATCAGAAATTATTTTCCTATGAAGTAGAAAGCACAGATTAAAAGTACTTGCCTGCCTTTTATTGACTTTCAGTTGCCTTTGTTTGAGACATTGTATTGTGAGGCTTACTAAGTGTTTTTAATTTTGCCATGAAGCTGCTATTTACAAGTGCTAAAGTTTTACTTCCTTTTTTATTTTAAAAGCTTTACCATACCAGTAACTGTGTACTTCTAGAGACATAACATTTACCACTTTTTGGATCCCTATCTTTTACTTTTATATATCATGTGTGTGCCAAAGATCAGTATGTTTTTCATTTGCCATATCTGATGCCAGTACAAATGCCCCCTTAATTTACAGTGTATTTATTTTCTTTGTTTAAAGAATGCATGTGTGTGATACAAATTTAGAAAGAATAAAGTTTTGTACAGTGTATTTATTTTCTTTGTTTAAAGAATGCATGTGTGTGATACAAATTTAGAAAGAATAAAGTTTTTTAAGAACATTCATTATATTAATTTATTATTTTCACAGGTACCAAAGTCTTTTCTTGCTGTTTTCTTTATATATAGAACAAGTTAACCATTCCAGCAAGCAGTAACTTCCGTGCCAATGATGACTTGTATTCTTTCCACTTAATCCCTTGAGCACTTTCAAGTTTGGCTCATATATATAGTATATAATAGTTTATGTACAGTATGATTTTTTTCTCATGATTACTCAAACATTTTTTTTATTTTCACAGGTACATATGCATCAGTACAGTGATGGATGAATGCTAAGTACTAAATGGTTTTTTTTTATATTTTTGACCAAAAAACTATTACGAACTCTTTTTAGCAGCCATTGGTAAGTATGTCAAAAGTGAAAATGTCATGACGCCTGTCATTTCATTAACCATTGCTGGGCTTTTATTGAATGCCACTATGCCCCCTCCCCATCTTACTCCCTCCCAAAGATATTGTATGATCTGCTACTGTTTTTCATTGAGTGATCAGTTAGTAGCATTGAAGATAAGTGATGTCCAGTTTAAATCCTGAAAGTGAATTTACTGAAACCAGGGCCGCCCAGGTAGTGCATTCACAAAGGAGTGACATGGGTCCTGCAAGTGGCTATGGGCATGGACAAATCTAACCAGTGCTGGAGAGCAGTTAGCCTAAAAGACATTTGTTTGCCATATACATTCAGTTGAATTAATAATGTCTTCATTATTTATCATTGAATTGCGGATGATTGTGGAGAAGTTGTGAAAAGTACAAATAAGTTTGTCTCTCCAAATGTAATTGGCTGGTAATGAAACACATGTTATTCAAGCGATAAAGATGTTACAATCAGTGTCTTTCTTTCTTACTTGTACCTTGGGAGGACATAATTGATTACTTTTCTATGGACAGGTTTCAAGTTGTTTACAAAGAGCTGTAAATTCAGAATACAACAACTTTTAAATTTTCTTGTACATGACCTGACCTGCCCATAAATTATTTGGTCACAATAAAGTGAGTTGGTGTGTACAATAGCCACATGAATGTTATTTTTTAAAGTTATTTTGTAATGCAGCTGTGTAAAAAAAAAAAAAAAAAAAAGCTGTGTAAAACTGTAGTATGTTTGAAGTGTTGGTAGCGACTAACAGCATAATATTTGTGCTCTTCATTTTGTACCTTTTAAACTGTGCAGTTTATTTTTTGACATATACTAGCTATGTACAGTTTTACAACTATAAATGTACATATTAACAGTAAAGAAGGAGAAAATGTGTCTATTTTTCTAAGAAGTACCATGATTTATCACTTGTGAGCTTCCTGTGCAAAGTAGTCATAGTATAAAGTTTTGCCTTGTTTGTATCTGTCTGGTTTTCTATTTGTGTAAGGTGGAAAGTGCATTATATTGTATGTATTAAAGACTGGGTGACATATATTAAAGCCGGTTTGGGTTACATATATTGTTTTATTAAAGACTGTCTGGGTGACATATACTGTATATATCTAAGGCTTTCTGGGTGACATATTGTATTTATTAAAGACTGGGTGACATATTGTATATATCTATGGCTGTCTGGGTGACATTGGTTTTATTAAAGACTGTCTGGGTGACATACTGTATATTGTCTGGGTGACATATACTGTATATATCCAAGGCTGTCTGTGTGATACTGAGGAAGTGCCATTCATTTTAATTTTATAGAAGTGTCAGATTTGTTATATTTATAAAAATAATATTAAAGAAACTTACAGTAATACACACTTGATGTGGAGTTTTTTTGCCAGCTGTTTATATTTATATTGTGTATTGCTAGACTTACATAAGCACTACCCTTTATTCAGGTTAACTTGATAAAGATGTATTTTTATTGGTTCTTGTTTTGTTGCATTTGAAGATAACAAGAGTTATTATTGTTTAATCTGTCTCCATTGTGTCTTATTTATTGCTTTTCTTAAATTAAAGTATTCCAAAGGTGGATGTAAGGATGGTCAATCGAGGTCATTAAGTCATTAAAGGTATTGGTGTGCTAATTTTACTTCTGTATTGTTTGAATCAATTTCAGTGCACCCATTGTGGTTAACCTCATCCTGAATTCACCTTTGAAGTATTTTGAGTTTTTTCTGTAGCTGTTTTAGCATTGTGTTGGCAACCTTGTTTAAACTATAAACTGACTGGAAAAAAAAAGATAATTCTTTTGGAATTAATTAAACTGATTTAAAACTTCTTTTTAAAAGTTCCCATCCTCATTAATTTTTCAGATGGTTATTTAGCCCAAAGATTCAGGGTCAAGCCTGAACCAAGTCACACCACAGGCTAGAAAATGATACCTGGTGCTTCATTGTCTTGTGGTGGGCATCCCAAGGAAAGTGGGTGTATATGCAAAGGTTTATGGGAAGAATGTATTTGTTCTATGTGAAGTATTGCCAAGTAATATTTCCTCTCCTTTGTTTCGCCTATTTCCCACCATTGCAACAAGGATCTTCCCTCTCAACCTCTCAAAAAGGACTGGGAATGGCTGAAACGCCCACCTTTTTCCTTGTAATTTCTAGACCTTGACATCACAGTTCGACCCTTCTCACAATTGTCCCCCCTCACCTTTCCCTCCTCACCCCTCCCCTCCCCATCACCCCCTACCCCATAACCCCTCCTTCATCACCCCTTCCCCCTCCCCCATCACCGCCACACTCATTTTGTTTAAGGCTGGCTGTGTCATTTGCTCCTGATGTTATCCATTCGTTACTATTTTGCAAGAGGAAAAGATAATGTATCCCCATGGACCAAGTACTGAAGGACAACACCATGGATTACTTTGACGTTACATTTTGTGTTTTATGAACAAATACCGAACACAGTGGAGGAATTGAATGGGAGATAAGAAGCAATATCTACTCCCTGCCTCAGTTGGACTTAATTTCCACACCCACTTTTGATCTAACAATTTTTGCTAAACTGCCAAAATGCATTTGTGTACCATATATGAGGGTCGAATCCAGGCGCGGACTGACACATAGAAATATACCGGTCCAGGTAAAATGACCGGTGCCAAATCTGACCTTACCACGCAAAAAATGATAAGTGTCATAATGTTTATTCGTTCATTTGCATGAAGCATACAAATATTTTTGTTTTATTTTCTGAAAAAAATTACATTAGCTAGTCCAATGGGCCAGCGGCCAAACTCAAGTTATGGGGGAAAAGTCGATCAGCGTGTTGGGATCGGCGTCTTGGACCACTGGTCCAGGGTCAGTTGGCCAATCTGCCCCTGGTCGAATCCATAACTTCATAATTATTGCAAGCCCAGTTGGAAATAACACATTAGGGGCAAACTATGAACTGTCTCCCTTCTCGTCATGTTGTTTAACCCAGTCTTCTCTTTTTTTTATTTATTATCTCATCCAATTTTTCTTAACCCCACCGACTGAACCCCATATAACCTCTAACCCAAATTTACCCAACCTTTATTATGTCTTTTTATTTTATCTAAAAGCTTAGCTTATTTGTAAAGTGTTCACCATACTTCTAAAATGTACCAGGAAAGTGTCATTTGAGATGTACTGTTTTATCCGAACTTAATTTGCCCTTCTCAATCGTTTTCAAATAATTGAATCTCCCAAATTGAGTGTTGGAACCAGGCTGCTCAGCGATTGCACTGATAGAACCAGTGTACTACGCAACTGCACTGATAGAACCAGTGTAATGATGATTAATATTCAAATACCTGGTCATATATGTTGAATATTCAGCGTTCAAAATGGCGACCATCACACGCGCGTTTAACATTCGAAATCTGCATGCAAACGTTTTGTGAACTACCGTTCACAGCGTAACTGTCTAGTGTCGATTAGATTTTTGTGTCAAGAAGTAAATTTCCTACAATTTTAGCTATAAAATTCTTTTGTTGATTTAAAAAAAGTCAATTTAGGCCTAATTTTCGACCATCGGCCGGTACGTTCGATCGGACTAGTGGTAGGTCTTGACCTTATTTTTTCCACTTGTATATCAGTATACATAAGGGTTAGGCTGTTCTGTGTTTGCTTTGATGATATTTCTCCATAAAGTTTCAATCATTTAAGTTAATTTGACTTATAAAGGGTGAAATTTTGCTCGATGTTGTGTTGTACATTGCATTTGAATTTCGAGCCAAATTCAAAATTATATGACGTCCGCAATGTTTAATGTTTTCAGGTCAAACGAGGTCAGATTTCCGACTGTGAAGGTTTGACACTCAAACTGCACATGTTCTTTTGTTCATACGAATGAAAAATGATGAGAACCGTTTATTTCGAGGTAAAATGAAATAACTACTGTAAACATACAAATGCGAAGTCTAATAAGACGTTCAACTTCGTGATCAAACAAACAAACAAAACTTGGGTAGGAGTATTTTCGCGAAACCAGCATGTTAAGTCACACATATTATTGATCAAGAAAGTCAAGGGCCAACTTGCTAAGCCTAAATCTCTTGTTTTTGGCAGAACAATAAATTTCACAAATGAAATCTAATATAATTCTATTGCGAGTAAATCTACCTTCTAAATCAAGACGGTGAACTACCACCCAAATTTTTCTGTAGTCATCAATGTCCTGCAAATCAGCCATTTTGATGTTTTGTCGCAGCTGCTGCTGCAAGAGAATGCATCTTGCAGTCTTGTGAAAACACGTTGCAAGGCCAGAGAAACTGATGCCAGCCTTGTTAGTGTGACTGCCGTTGGTATGGCAATCCCAAAGTCAACCCGTACTGAGGGATGTGTATAATAACTATGCACAGTAAATGGTAAGAAGTCTCGAAGCGTTCCTCAGAAACTATTTCCATAAAATCAGTGTCTTGTCGTATTTCCTCGCCGTACGCCCATTTTCGTTCCATTAAAATGTTACAACATCCTAAGTTGATAATTTTGGGTATCGGCTGATACATTTTAAGGTGGGGGCGGGGGTGGGGGGGGGGGGCGGGACGGAGGAAGTGGGGTCAAGATCTTAGAAGAGGAGACAGGGCCGCAGAGACAGTGACAAGGCATTGTAGAAAACTAGCATGTGGTGTCAGGGCCATTTTTTCGGGGAAACTTGCCAGGTCTTGGTGACCAGGACTGGTTTAATCCTTGTTAAGACCAGGCAGAAAATAATTTGGGGCTGGTCTCAACAATTTGCAGTGCCTGAAGGGCCTGATTAAGGGCTCTGGTGCAGGGGTCCAGGACGTGAACCAAATTCCAGGTTCCAAAATGATCCAACTTCAGCCTGGTGTGGATATGTAGTTGGGCGGAGGAATACGTTGGAACGTGTGAGGGGCGCAGAATCTTATCGGCATGCATACATCCTCGACTTGTTTTAAAGGCCAGTTATCGTGCATTACGAAGGGTAAAACAAATTTGTATTCGTGTAACATAACATAACATTACAAGATAACGGCTAAGAAGGGTTAGTCACCCCATAAAATGACCAAACTAACACCGCCACCGCCAAAAAAAAAAAAAAAAAAAATCAAAGACGCCCAGAGTTAGTAATGAACTTATCAATGTTGATTTTGAAATTGTGAACAGAATTGTTCTGATTGGTCGATATTGACTGGAATAAAACGTATGTTCCCACAATAAATTTACGACAAGCATATTACGGCGATTTCCACAGTAACTGAAATTAAAAAGAATTGGTCAGTCCGAAAATAATTGATGGCGTTTTTCTGTTCCTTTTTTAATTTACGAGAATTGGGAACATTTTAGAGAACCTGTATTATACATTTGCTACCATAATGCAGAAGAATTTTGAATAGTTTAGAACAAAATGCAGTTAAATCGGGACTGACATTTAGTAGGCCTATACCAAACTTTCGACTAGATCCAAAATCTAAAAATACCAGAAAATTTCGAACCATATAATTATTTAGATTAATTTTGTGAAAATTGTCATGATTTCACTTACATACCGTAACATACGTACTTGCTTACCTTGAAATACGTCAGTAACCATGTGTGTAAAACCAGCTTCTTGTAGTTTTCTTGACCCAGAACTGAGTTACAATTGACCCCAACTGGGTCATGAGAATTGACTCGGAAACTGAGTCATTATTTTTGACACGGAAATTGAGTCATTTTGATCCAGAAAGAGTAAACTCCCAGCACACTCCAAATCCGAGTCTAATTGGACTCTTTCCGGATCAAATTTGTCCCTGCATGAATACGAGTGCATACAGCTGTAAAAGAAAGCATGGGCAAGTAAAGTTGTACTATTGGAGTTATTGTTGGGGTGTTCATAAAGAGATCTAAGACCTAAATTTATCTCTTGGTGTTGTGTTTGATCATTCTTAAGCCTAGGCCGGCTCGTTACAATATGCTCCTTTTAATATTCTGAATATTTCATTAACATAGGCCTACATTTGTTGCTAACTATTTTAGGACAATTTCTCGTGGATAAGAGGAAATATCGACTGAAGTTCCGATCCATTATTTCTTTATGATTGGCGAACTTCACTTGTTACGTGAGGCTGTATGGTATGCTTCCATTGTACGTTTCACATAACGTAAGTGTTGTACTGTCCTATCCTCAAGTCACGAAAACACGAATACGTATCCTAATCAGCATACGCTTGGAGACCTAAATATAATCCAGAAGTTTCACATTTTGGGATCGATTTTGTAAGAAAGTGTTTGTGGTGAGTGTTTATGAAGGGCAGTTCATCAATTTATGCAAAGTTGTTGCTACCTGGCCATATACCTTTAAAGACGGCATCAGGGCCGGATTTAAACATGTGGAGGCCCCTAGGCAGCGTTTAGTAGTGGATGCCTACCCTACCATACAATATCATAACAGGTGACAACATAGTTACAGTCATGCATAAATTCTATTTTTTTCAAAAACAAAGAATCTGAATAAAAATGTACTTCTTTCATTTAAAACTCATGATCAATCTGTAAGAATCTACGAAGTCAAAGATTCCTAGAAATTATAATAATCGATAAAGAGGTATAAAGATGATTGATAATGATATAAAATAGAGAATGAAATAAGACGAATATCTCTGTTCCACCTAACTACCTCCCACAAGTATAATTTTCCTTACAATTTTGTTTTTCCATGAAATATGTGGAGGCCCCTGGTTGTGGAGGCCCCTGGTTGTCACGGTGGAGGCCCGTGGGCAAGTTCCCCTCTTGCCCTCACCTAAATACGGCCCTGAACGGCACTGCTTGACGTCTATACCAATACATCTGCATCCGATCATGACCAGGAACGTCACTTCGGCGCAGTAACTTCTTGGCTTGTCAGTAATTGTGTAAACATTTCGAACAATCAGAAACGGTGGACTATATCATGCATACACGACATCAATTTACACGATCTTCATTAATGATTATGTGACATGTGCAAAGTTGTATGAGTTTAACTTTCCATATAACAATACCTTATCGACTGGCTTCCTACTCCAAATAATATATTTTAAATCTTCGTATATACTTTGGAGTTATATATCAATAAGGCTAAGCCTCAAATAGTCCTCTCTCACCTGATCACGAAAAATCATATAAAACGCTAGACTGAAGTCTTATAACTTTGCCTCTCACTAGTGCTTTTATATACCTAAAACACCGCTCCCCCCCCCCACCACCAACATGGAGTGCTTCCCAAGTCATATGTCCCCATCCCAATCTGTAGATACAATACGTGAGCGCAAAACAGCAAAGTAGTGTAAAAGGGCCATACATACATACATACATACATACATACATACATACATACATACATACATACATACATACATGCATGCATACATACATACATACATACATACATGCATGCACACATGCATACATACATACATACACACACACGTACGTACGTACGTACATACATACATACATACATACATACATACATGCATACATACATACATACACACATACATACATACATACATACACACACACACACATACATACATACATGTATACATACATACACACACATACATACATACATACATACATACATACATACATACATACATACATACATACATACATACATACATACATACATACATACATACATACATACACACATACATATAGAAGACAAGGTATGTCGAATTTTGTCAACAAAGATATATAGATATATTTAAATTGTAATTGTTTGAGTGGAACAGAGTACTTGATAATGACTTATGACACAGGCATATAGCCATTAATTTTTAGTGGGGTTAGGGAGGAGGAGAAAGGGGGAGGTGGGGATTGGATACCTCTATGAACAGTAATTTCCGCCTGAGTGAACATATATAAAGCGGAAAATTCAGAAGCATAGCCGTTACAATAATTCAAACAAACGTCCGAGATGAGCATGGAAAAGACAATTTGATGTTATTTCTGATAATTCTTTTGTCTTATTCGCTTATTGAAAGTTCTGTAAAGTTTCAATATGAACTTCCACCCCAGCCCTGGAAAGAAAAAACTAGAACGGTAACTACCGTCATGGTTCACATGCCCATGCAAATTTGACACCCATATCATATGACCCGGTCAATTATAAAAATGGTATCACACACTAAGTCCCATATGGCATCCCATGTCACACATGGCATCCCACCCCATGTCCCACGTGACACCCCATCCCATGTCCCACATGGTATATCCCATGTGGCATCCCACCCCATGTCCCACATGACATCCCACCCCATCCCTTGTCCCACGTGGCATTCCACCATATGCCCCACATTGGATCCCATCCAATGACCCACATTAATCCCATCCCATGTCCCAAATGACATCCCACCCCATGTCTTACATGACATTCCATCTCATGCCTTGCCTCACATGACATTCCACCATATCTCCAACATGGCATTCCACCATACAGTATGTCTCACATGGCATTCCATCATATGTCCCACATGGCATTCCACCATATGCCCCACATGGCATCCCACCATATGACCCACGTGGCATCCCATCCTGTGTCCCACATGGATCCCATCCTACATGCATGTCCCACATTAATATAACCTTATGTCCCGCATCAGTGGCTTCCCACCTGGTATCCCACCTTGGATCTCACCATATGTCCACATATGGTATCCCTCCTAATGACTTCATACTATATTTCCCACATGGCATCACATTCCATGTCTCCATGGCCTCCTACCCTATGTCCCACATAGCCTTCTAACCTATGTCACACTCTGTGTTATTCGTGGCACCCCACCCCATGTCCCACATGGCATACCACCCCTTGTCCCATAGGAGATCCCATGCCCCACATCCCATGGCATTCCACCCTATGTCCCGCATGGCATTCCACCATATATCCTACATGGCATTTCATCCTGTTCCACATGGCATCCCACCCCACCCCGTGTCCCACATGGCATCCCACCCCATGTCCCACATGATATCCCATAGACTCTATTAGAAGTCTCATTCTAGCTCTCACAGTTCCTGATTGAGCATACCATGTATGAAAGTGTCAGTTCATATGATAACTTATATGCAAATGACTTGTTGAATAAAAACAAAGGCGGAGTCAAATAATTATGCCTGATATTGCCCTTGGTGTATACCACATTACATATATTCTATCATATGGCCCCCATCCGTGTCACACATGGCATCCCTCCCTATGTCCATATGCAGTCACATCCTGTCACACTCCCTGAATGAGCATACTAAATAAATTAAAAAGTCTGGTCAGTTCATATACTGTAGCAACTTTATGCTAATGACCACAATAATAAAGGCAGAGTTTGATAATCATGCTTGATACAACCGTTGGTTTCCATATATTTTGAAGAATTTTAAATCTGCAGTACTACGAGAGAGACGCTTGAGGATCTGTGAAGAATCTTAGAAAATTATATTATTTTGCAGTTATAGACCGAGAGCCCAGACAGTTTATTCAGCTGAAAAGATACAAAAGGTTAGAATATCGGGTCATATTCATCTGGACCCAGGACTCACTATTCAATGTTGCTGCCGGGTCACATCATGTACCAGTAGCACAAGATAGGGTGCCAACAAATGCATTTGTTCAGCCGAAAAGATACATGGACAAAATTTGTTGGATTATGCTTACAAGAGGGTACCCATGTTGCCATAACCATGACATCAACTTATGCCTGTACCAGAACCCAGACAGTAAGTAGCCTTAAAGGGGCCGTGTCCCTCAACTCGTTTATTTAGCCAAAAAGATACATAAATGAATCTTCTTCTATCGGAACCATTATACCTTGGGGGTCACATAAATACCAATGACAGCAACTTTATCCTGTACCGGGGCCCAGACAGTAGCCTTAAAGGGTCCCTGTCTCTCAACTCGTTTATTCAGCCGAAAAGATACATGGATGAATCTTCTTCTATTGGAACCATTATAACTTGGGGGTCACATAAAAACCAATGACAGCAGCTTTATCCTGTACCAGGGCCCAGACAGTAGCCTTAAAGGGTCCCTGTCCCTCAACTCGTTTATTCAGCCGAGAAGATACATGGATGAATATTCCTCTATTGGAACCATTATACCTTGGGGGTCACATAAAAACCAATGACAGCAGCTTTATCATGTACCGGGGCCCAGACAGTAGCCTTAAAGGGCCCCTGTCCCTCGTTTATTCAAAAGAAAAGATACTTGGATGAATATTCTTTCATGAGAGCCATGGTACCTTGGGGTCACAAAAATAACAATGACAGGAACTTTATCCTGTACCGGGCTGAGACAGTAGCCTTAAAGGGTGTCTGTCCCTATTAACTCGTTTAGTCAGCTGAAAATATACAGGATGAATATTTTTCCTTTAGGGGCATTATTTCTGGAGGACACAAAATTGTCAATGACAGCAAATTTATTTCAGTTGTAACGAGACCTAGACAGTAGCCTTAACCCTTACTCTACCACGCCGCGATATTATCGCCATTTTGGATGCCCTTTCTTTGACCCTGCCTCTCAAAAGCGTTTAAAAAAAAGTGCTGGTAGAGTAAGGGTTAAAGGATCTATACATAGTATGTTATTAAGTCGCAAAGATACACGGATCAATTTTCTTCCATTTAAGGTTTTATGCATGACGGATGCAAAGATAACACTGTCTGCGACTTCGACGGTCCCGTATTTGGACCCAAACTGTAACTAAGGGTTGAATGGCCCTAACAGATAATTGAGTTGAAGCTATACGTGGGTAATATTGGAACTATTGCACCATTACTTAACAAAAATGCAAAATTCTCGTTACCAAGACATGGTCGGAAGATACTGGAAACTTTTAACGAAGTAAATATTTTATTGAAAACAACATTATGAAAAATTACTTTAGTGGTAAAAGCTTTATTGAAAATTTAACTTTTAACAATATGGTTTTCTCTTACAACAGAAAATAATAAAAGTGTGCCCAAAGTCAATGTGCATGTGGGCAATATTTACATCAAATTGTATGCCTGCTGAAATAAAAATAAACTAAAGATCGCCCTGGGTGGGTCAGTTTGCTTGAACTATTAACAACTTTAGATTGAACTGTTTTGTTTGCTTTTAAAGTGGAGGGGGTAGAGGGTGAAAGTGTTCAGATATTTTAGAATGTGCATTTCATGTACCCTTTATGACTTTTTATTTCCCCTCTCATGTCCAAAACTATCAAGTAGAAACTAAAGAATGGTTGCATTTATACAGCCTTATACCCTTAAATACTGAAACTTTTTAATGTGTTAGAAATTAACAAGAAAACGAAATACTTTTAGTGTTTGCAATGACATAGGAAACATAATAAATCCGTTATTTGTGCTTGATAAATAAGTTGTGGGTATGGTTTATGTTAAATAAGATTTTTTCATCTCACAGTAGTATCAATGAATTTTTAATGAAGCATTTTCGTTTGACAAATATTTCCAACAAATTGTATGTATGCCTGTTATAATAAAAAAATTAAAATAAAGATCGACCAAAACTGGGTGGATAAGTTTTGCTTGAACTATTAACGGGCGGTGGGAGAAGAGGGGGGCTGGAGGTGAGGGTATTCAAGGCAATGCTATGAAGAGATTTTGAGATGAACATTTTTTGTACCCTATAGATTTTTGAGTTGATAACCTCTCCCTCTTCATGTCCAAACATATCAAATAGAAGCTAGAGAATGTATAGCATTCAAGTAATCTTATCCTTAAATGTTGATATCCTTTACTGTGCTAGAAATGAACAAGAAAATGAAATAATTTCAGTGTTTGCATTAACATAGTAAGCATAATAAATCCTTTGTCTGTGCTTGATGGATACGTTGTTGGTATGGTTTATGTTAAATAAGATTTTTTTCATCTCACAGCAGTATTAATACATTCTGAATGAAACATTTTTGGTTTAGCCATTTATATAAAACTGTCAAATGGATCAAATTCAATAGAGTACAAATTATGGACGGTACTATAACAAATTAGCAATGGCTTGTGAGCATTAACAAATAAGCTCATAATGAGTTTCTTTATGCCTGATCCTTCTCTTCTTCTTCTTCTTCTACTTCCTCCCATTCGCTGCAACAATCATCACTCCATGGCAGGTCTTTCAAGTCAATGTCATTGTCCAATTCCTAGAGTCTTAAAAATTACATGGATCGCTTTCTGTGTCAAAGGGCATGGCATGTTCTAGCTCTGCGTCGTCATCACTGATCATGGTGTCCGGAAAAGAAATGCGAACCAGTAAGGGCCCCGAAATTCAGTGGATGTAAGTCTTCCGTTGATTTCAAGGTATGAGCTCGTTTCCACATCATAGCTATTTAGTTGGCACGTGACAGATGTTGCGCTAATGTGTTTCTCACTGAAGGACAAACAATTGATTCTTTTAACCTAGACATCTTTCTTCTTGTTGCTTGTCAAGTTGATGAAAGACTGGTACCTGGCCTTGTTGAAGTTACTCAATTGCTTAGAGCCACTGTTTGCTTAAAGCCACGGTGATCACTAGTTTTTCTATGACATCATGAAACAATGACCTAAGTGCTAAAATGTGATTTCTGCCTTTCCCCAAATAACTGAATGGTACTGACTTGCCTTTTCTGTAGAATGCAGAGTTAAAGTCACACCCAGTGAGTGCATGGAAACCGTAAGTGCTTCCGTCAATCTTGTTTGCTTTCTTTCCAGTCTGCCAGTTCTCTCGAAATGTCGGTAACATTGATTAGCCTTCTGTTGTTCGCTGAACCAAAGTCCATCACAATCTCTGGTCTTTCTGGCATTTTAAGGCAAGCGCTACCAGAATGACGAGTACATCAGTATCAGATGATCGAACCATTACCTTTCCGACTATTCTATAAGCAGGTAAGTATGGAATGCCATGAGTGTGTCAGCATCGTCATGCATCTTCCACCATGGGAAACATATACAGTCTTGCTACCAATAATTGGAGCAAAATACTCTTCCTAGATCTACTTCAACAGGAATTGAGCAAGCCCTTCCTTGAATGCACCATTATTCAGCACGTGGATGCCTTTTCTCTGCTGCTGTTGTTCCGCCCCTGTAATGATGAATGTGTTCATCTCATCATTGGTAGAACCACTACCCAGCCTTTCAACATCTTTGGCATAACACACCTTCACCATAATATCTTTAATCATTTTGCCATACTGCCATAGGTTGATTTGTTATGACGGGGCAAAACTTCATGAAGAACAAGTCCACTATCGAAAAGGGTGGCATTGATCTTGGAACCTAAAGCATTATCCTGGTTTGATTTTGGTAGCTTGGATTCTAGGAGTGGAGTGCCATCAGCATGTGCGAGAGCGAGTGGAATCTCAGTGACTGGGAAACAAAGTTGATCATGTAAATCGATGTTAGACTTCGATAACAGATAGCCGAATGCATCACGGACACCTTCAGCTGCTGCTGGAACCTTCCTCTCTCTTGAGGGTTTTCATCCCATATTTGCTGCAGCAAAGTTCTAAACCATCACGCGCTTGACAGTCATCAGAAATCGGTGTTCATCTTGGACGCACTCTTTATGGAACTCCTGTCTCATTTTTGCTCCTCTCTGCAGTGTTCCTAGAAGGTAAGTACTGGTTGTTAGCAGCCTTTTCAGTGGCAATATGCACTACTGTTGTTGGTGCTTCAATTGCAAATGGATCACATGTACAGCGAAGTACTTTGAGGAACTTTTCTGCATCATTATTGTCCCGCCGAATCACCCACTTGCGTAACTGGGGTTTCACCAGGTTGGATGCCACTCATCTCAGTTACAGTCATACTTCGTTGAGTTAGTGTAACACACCAACGACGGAACGCGCTTTCAGAAATACCTAAATAGTTCGTTAAATCCTAATGAACTTTCGATCAACTATCTGCCTTAAACTTAAAAAGCTACTATTTCATATATCATCTTCAGGGACGTCGCCAGCTCAGAAAAATTGGAGTGGACAAAATTGTTTGTGTGCTAAATTTCATTGATCTGTCTTGTCCGGTTTTGATAAGGGCTGATGTGAGTAAATAAAAGTGTGCAAGAGATTTATATCAATTAATCCCTCCTCCCCTCACCCACAACAAATGTTTTTTGCGGATTTGGAGGAATTAGAAATTTGGCCCCTCCCCAGTCAACCCCCTCGTCCCCGTGGCAACGCCCTTGATTATATTTCCTAATCCAATGTGTCAAATTCGTACCTGCAATACCGGGTCCATGTTGTCAGTGATACGTGTATGTCCTCAGTGATACATGCATGTCCTCATCTTATTATTCTGCTCATGATGTTGCTAGCGACAATTAGGATCACAACACAATTGAATGCAGGCCGCGTTTAAAAATATAAAAAAAACGAAACAAAAAACATGAGGAGCACGAGTGGCAACAGGTGTTGGTTTGCTGGGGGTCCCACATGAACGTGTGGGATGATAAAGTCAGAGAATGGCTAATTTAGGAAATCGAATGCAGATAAATTTCCAAAAATTGTGGACTATGATTAGGAGCAAACCAGTATAGGCATATGAGATTGTGGTGGAAGGGGAAGGGAGGGAGGAGGGGGACTGGGGATGCACCTCCTCAGTCGAATGCAAAATGTTTGATAGGTTCTGGGAAAATATATATGGCGAAAGGCTCTAATAATGAAAAATCGATTAATTATACTCTTACAATTCTTATGCTGGGGGTTCCTTCATCCAGGCAGAGAAGCTGTCACTATTCGGAAAGAAATAGGTGACCTTTTTTTTCTTTTCAAAATATGCTTTCGTTGGGTAACGTCTAACCATTCGGACAAAAGCGCTGTGCCCCACCCCTCCGTTCAATAACCTCCCGTACGCCTATGTAAACCAGGGACCGTGCACTTTGCACAATGTCGTTTCCAAAATTAGGGTCATGACTGAAAAGGCAGCACAGTGGTTTGCAACACGGACTCGTAACCCAATATGAGGTGCGGACCTTATTTGGGTCTACTGTTTGGACCACCGTACAGGATGAAATAGCTGTCACTATAGTTTTTGTAACCCCTTATGTATATTAGTTTTAAATGAAGATGATTCACCCATGTATCTTTTCGGCTGAATAAACGAGTTGAGAAACAGGGACCCTTTAAGGCTACTGTCTGGGCCTGGTACAGGATAAAGCTGCTGTCATTGGTATTTATGTGACCCCCAAGGTATAATGGTACCAATAGAAGAAGATTCAGCCATGTATCTTTTCAGCTGAATACCCCTCCCCGAGTGGACCCCTTTAATATTGTACCCCCTGGCTACTGGTACAGGATGTGACCTGGCAACATTGTTTAGTGAGTCCTGGATCCAGATGGACATTACCCGACATTCAAACCTTTTGTACCTTTCAGCTGAATAAACTGTCTGGGCTCCTAGTCTATTATCTTCTAAGGAAATACCAAATGTTTTGTAGACTTTTTAAGGAAATTAGTCTTTAATCTGTCTTAAGTGTCTCTGAAAAACTGTAACATTTTGTATGGAAATTTTAACCTTCCATAAGGATATCTGAAGAAACTTTTAACTTTTTCTAAGGAAGTCTGAAGAAACTTTAAAATTTTCTGAGAAATTCTCAAAAAACTAACATTTCTGAGGAATTCTCAGGAAAAACTGTGGACGGCAGGACAAACGAAATCGCCATTACATAGGTTCGCATTAGGCTTCGCATGCGAAAGAAAAACTAAATATGACACATAAAAGAAAAGAGATATTTTAATAATATATTTCACTAATATTTATATGTTATTGACATGTTTCAGGAGTGCCACCACCCATGAATTATTCAACATTGGGGGCATTAATAAAAAAAACCTTCTTCCCCATGATTTCCTCCCCTTTTCATACATTCATTGCATAAGAGTTTCCCACTACGTTAATTTGATATATGAGCATGGCCTAAATACTTAAGCAATATGCAATAAGTAAGAAAGTACTGCTAAAATTTTCATGGAATTTTTTGTTTTTTTGACAAGCTAGGAAATTTACTAGCGTAAAAAAAACACTAAAAAAAAAAAAATTAAATGTGACACATGAAAGAAAAAAGATATTCTAATATTATATATTTCACTAATATTCATATGTTATTGACATGTTTAATAGATGATATATAAATAAATACTTGTAAAATCTTACTTGTAACAACTTTGATCTCCTACACAGAGCAAGATATTCAAATAATTTCTGTATGGCTCTGTTTGTCTCGAATAGATGGACAGTTCTGACCATGCAGTGAACGAATCCTTAAAGGAGACATTACGTCTGGTACAATCCTTATTTCATATGATAGAGGAATAAGATCTCAACCAAATACCAAAAACAGCAAGTCAAAATTTATTCTATTCTCAAGTTATTCATGTTTCAAGTCGACACATGGATGCTGCCATTTTGTCTAGTTGTGTTAAAATCATGCCAAAGATGATATACTTTGCACTACATGTATTTCCTAGCACACATAATGTATTTCTTACAAATTCTCTTTGAAGTTTTCTGTCCAAAATGCTTTGACATGAACTTCTAAGGGTTTGAATCATTAATTTCATACACAAATAAAAAGAAATAAACCAAGGAAAAACTATTTCGTAGAAGTTAGAAAATTTAAAAGATATTATAAAGACATACAGTAACATTCTATTCTGTACTGGGTGTATGACACCATTTGTAGAGCTCCCATCATAGTTTATATTGACATAATTAATGCTTTAATAAATTAGAAAATATATGCCAAGTTGTTTTGTACGATGTGAAATTTCTTCAGATAACTTACAATTTTGATTTCTTTCATATTAAATGAAGAAAAGGCCGGAATTTATGTCTCCTTTGAAGAACCAACCACAAAGCATTGTTCTTTTTTATTTTCAAAATATCAAGACGCTGCAGTTATAGTCAGTCTCTACCCTCCTTCAAAAACAAGTAAGAAAAACCAGTTTGACCAGCTTTATAATTTGACCACCTTAATACCCTCAAACCAGTTTGACCACCTTAATACCCTCAAACCAGTTTGACCACCTTCATACCCTCAAACCAGTTTAACCACCTTCATACCCTCAAACTAGTTTGACCACCTTTATACCCTCAAACCAGTTTGACCACCTTCATACCCTCAAACCAGTTTGACCACCTTCATACCCTCAAACCAGTTTGACCACCTTCATACCCTCAAACCAGTTTGACCACCTTCATACCCTCAAACCAGTTTGACCACCTTTATACCTCAAACCAGTTTGACCATCTTTATACCCTCAAACCAGTTTAACCACCTTCATACCCTCAAACCAGTTTGACCACCTTTATACCCTCAAACCAGTTTGACCACCTTTATACCTCAAACCAGTTTGACCATCTTTATACCTCAAACCAGTTTGACCACCTTCATACCCTCAAACCAGTTTGACCACCTTTATACCTCAAACCAGTTTGACCACCTTCATACCCTCAAACCAGTTTGACAACCTTTATACCCTCAAACCAGTTTGACCACCTTCATACCCTCAAACCAGTTTGACCACCTTAATACCCTCAAACCAGTTTGAGCACCTTTATACCCTCAAACCAGTTTAACCACCTTCATACCCTCAAACCAGTTTGACCACCTTCATACCCTCAAACCAGTTTGACCACCTTTATACCTCAAACCAGTTTGACCATCTTTATACCTCAAACCAGTTTGACCACCTTCATACCCTTAAACCAGTTTGACCACCTTTATACCTCAAACCAGTTTGACCACCTTTATACCTCAAACCAGTTTGACCATCTTTATACCTCAAACCAGTTTGACCACCTACATACCCTCAACCAGTTTAAGCACCTTTATACCCTCAAACCAGTTTGACCACCTTTATACCTCAAACCAGTTTGACCACCTTTATACCCTCAAACCAGTTTGACCACCTTTATACCTCAAACCAGTTTGACCACCTTTATACCTCAAACCACTTTGACCACTTTTATACCCTCAATCAAAACTAAGCAGGAGAAAAGAGTCTAGATTTTTTTAGTGGCTGAAATTTAGGGACAAAATTCATCTCTGATTGTTTGATGGCATATTCACAATAACCTCTAACCATTTGAAGTTATATTCCTGTCATTTAATTTAAAGCATGTATGTACTGTACAGCACCAGTTCTTCTTATATTAACTTTATTGTGATATTACCAATCCAGAGTATTTTCGATGGACAGGTAGCGGCAACATTACTTAAATATGTTTTTTAAAAAGAGTAAAAACCAATACATTTTGGTTGAAATTAATCATTTTACATTTTTTGAATTTCTGGGTATTTACTCATTTCTTTATTCAAATCTGTGATGAATGATGAGGTAAACCAGTCGAGGCGACGACGAGTGAACACACGATTACAATGACAGGGTCGTCGCCTGCGTATTCGGTTATGATAGTAACAATGCTATCACGAAACGCTTAATACGACCCAAACGAGAATACAGGTACGACGTATGGACAGACATAGCATCGACAACCAAATCAATGTCCACGGCCTTTAACAACCAGTTGTGGTGCACTGGCGTGTCTACCCAACCCAGGCTTGAACCCAGGGCCTCATGGTCTGTAGACAGGTATGATAACCACTACACCACAGTAGGTAGATAGGTAAACCCGTCTCATTTCTCATCCTTTTGTAATTATCCACTACAAATGCTTCAAGGAGGGAAGGTGCTTAGAGAAGGTGTGTTAAGCCATACCCTAAGCAGCTTCTACAAAGAGAAGACAATGTTATCACATTTCCCTTTCACATATCAAGTTTTTGCATACCCTGTATTTTAAAACAAATGGAAGCTAATTCACGTAGTCTCCAATCTCCAGTCAGGACAGGATAGCGGTAAAGTATGTCAACGCATTTATAATTGTTGAACAATCATAAGTAGAAAAGTAAATAACGCATTTATGCAATACTCAAATCACTTTACAATGGAACCTTTGAGGCTCAAAGCTGCAGCCCAATCGTAATGTTAACTATTACCATGCTCTGTGCAAGAGGGCAGGAAGTTCTATTTTTTTTAAAGTTTTTGGTTTGTTTGATGAGGGCTTAACGGCACCACAACAGCGATGGTCAAATTGTGCCTGATAGGTTAGATCATTCCAGAGGTAGGAAGGAAAGAAAACAGGGGAGATTGAGAGAAACATGAAAACTAAAGCCATAAAGCTGGGATCGAGAGAAGAAGTGCATGGGTGAAAAAAACAAAGTAGAGAGGTGGGAGAGAAGGACTAAATATGGTTATAGAGTGAAGCATGATGAAGGAAGGAGATCAATTTTATCCGGAGGGTTTTTCTGGTAGAGCTCTGCTATTGGGTTGTGGGAGCGAGGGAAGCCTGGGAAGGTTGCACAGGGGGCCAGCAAGGAGAACATGATGGACTGTGAGGGTGTAATGGCAATTGTTGCAGAGGGGTTGGGGGAGCCAATAAGGAGGTGTGACTGAGTGAGGTGGGTGTGACCTATTCTAAGACTGAGTAATGTGAATGTTGTCCACACATGAGAGGTTGTGGATGATGAGTTTGATCAGAATGGTGGACTGGATGACGTGGAGTTTGTTATCAATTTGGTATGACTTGGCCGGGCATCAAACCCATGACCTTCTAGCTGGAAAGGGGGTGCTCTACCAATTGAGCTAACCAGTTGATTACCTCAAAATTCTATCTAAGAAATTCAGAGACTGATCTACTCCGAATTTTATGCTCTTTTCAATTCTAGGTGAATGAAAGTTGTATTTACCTTAAAACTGCTCAATGTATTTAACTACAATCTTGAACAAAATTCATTGAAACACTTATCAAAAATATGTGATGTTTTTCATAAAGCTACTTTTCTATTGTACATTATTCCACATTTAGAAATCAGAAATGCTGGACATTTTTTCTGTTGCTTCTTCAATCTCTACTCTTCCAATTGTAATTAATATTTTAGAATTTTAAGGACATTTTTATCATTTCATTGATGCCGCCAGTGTCCTTCTCCCCTACATCACTATATTAATTGTCCTCCCCTCCCCATCCCCATTCAATGTTGGCCGTTGTTACTGTTTTTCCTGGAAATGACATTAAGAAAGATATAAATTCAACATTGAAAAGGGGGGAGGGGGAGGGAATTACAATTCTCAGAAAAAATATTAAAGAAATATAACACTATAACATATGTAGTTCTCAAAAAGCTAAAGCGTTCCAACAGTTTTGTCCAAGAATGTAGTCATTTTTTAAAGTGCTTTAATTATTCAAATTGTGAAAACACGAGAAACACTCCATTTGCAATATGATACGAATAGCACATTTTACCATGAAATCTATGCACAAACCTATACAAAATCATGTGTGAAAAAAACTGTGGGAGACAATTATACCAGCACGTTAAGCTCTCTCCATTATTTACAAAGATAACAAAACTTATTATCACTACAACGAAAACTCATTATCACTTTGAGATCTGCAACTGTTTTGCCAATTATAAACATGTACAGTAAGTGCAATTTTTTTCAAACTTGAGGGAATAAGGTCTGTCCTACATATAATATGTGAAGCAGAGTGGTACAGAGTAAATTTGTCCTGTGTAATAGGTTTAATTCCCACAACGATTTTTGTGTCATTGAGCACAAAACATTGTTCCACTTGCTTCAGTCCCCTCAGCTGTTAAATGAGTACCAGCATTGCTAGGGAGTTAAACATGTAATGCACTGGGGTAATGTCCAGGCAGAGAGTCATATGTTTTCATCTACTATTGCACCACAAAAACAGGGGAAAAGCACCAACCTTATGGGTGTTGACAACCCTAGGAAGGATTTCGGTAATTAACCAAAACTTTTCATCTTGATGTTCTAACAAAAAGCAAAAACCTAGCATGTAAAACTTGCACAAAATGAAACAAACTTCAGAAACTGATGGAAATATGTATGATGAAATGCATTTCTTCTGTTTAATAAAGATTCCTCCAAATGTTCTCCAATTAGTTGTGAGCCCCCTTTCATTAACATTGCAACCCTTGAACTCTCAATTACGATCCCTAGCTGCAAAACTAATCAGTTTGGAATAATTTCCTTGAGGTAATACCAAATTTGAACAACAAAATATGACTCAAATCTGACAAAAATGATGAAAGTCTGGCAATCACCGTGCACACTCATTTTTCACTCTTTAATTCCACCTCCTCAACATCCTTGACTCGATTCTGATTGGTCCACAGCATGGAATAGTAACCATCTGGATTGTTGAGCAGAGAGTAATGGTTCCCGCTTTCAACAATTTTGCCCTCTTTCAAAACAAGTATTTCGTCTGCGTCAAGGATGGTTGATAGTCTGTGGGCGATGAAGAGAGAAGTCCTACCTGATATCACTTTCCTCAAAGAGTTGAGAATATTCTGGGGAAACACAAATCAACAAATTTAGATTACATCTATTTTTGATTCTTATGAAAGTAATGCCTTACTTGTTCACACCTCACTTCTCCAAACACATTGGTTACTCCAAACCATCCAATCATAGGCTCAAACCCTGACTCCAGCGCTCGAAATTAACGTAGGCCCGCTAGCCCAAAGCAAGTAGAACTTTCGTCCGGGCTAGCTGAAACTAATCTTTCCGAGCCTGCCGGGCAAGTAACCAGAAAAAAATATATACCTTAGACTTTTCAAAAATACATTATTACACATCACCTACACAAGCCAAGATGCATAATTGTCCATTTCGATAAGGTTGAAAAGCCAAAATTAATGAAAAACTTTACGAAAGATTATACTTATTTAACGTTACGTTGTCACTACTACTACCGCACACAATACACGCACACACAGTCAATCAGTGCATTCAACTCGTACCGTAATTGAAAAACAACTGCACAAGGCTAGACGTACGTTTTTGATGTACGTTTTCTCGGGCAAGTCAGCAGTCCATTCGGGCTAGTAGAAAAGAAGTCAAGCTAGCCCGACGGGCTAGTGGTTAAAGTGTGCTAATTTCGAACCCTGCCTGACTCAGGCCTTAAATGAGGTGCTAAAAGTAGAGGGTGATATTCAAAAACAAGTCTTTACATACTCATCCAAAAAAGTGACTACATATTTCATATGTTCACATCACAAGTACTATACTGTATTGCAGTTATTTCATGGAGCTGGCCTAAATTCCTGTGAACCCCACTAATCCAAACTTTTCAGGTATACTTTGGTCCAGACTGGTTATGAAAAGTAAGGGATTACTATACATTCAAAACAGGTTTTATTTTGGTACGATACATTCATTTTTATAACTCGGGAACTTGCACACATACCAGCCAACATAATATGACTCTATTTCTAAACCAATCATGGATCAATAGGAACAAGCACACGTACCAACCAAGTCATGATTGACTTTTTGAACCAATCATTTATCAACAGGAACAAGCACACATATCAACCAAGTTATGATTGACTTTTTGAACCAATCATGGATCAATAGGAACAAGCACACCTACCAACCAAGTTATGACTTTTTGAACCAATCATGGATCAACAGGAACAAGCACACAAACTAACCAAATTATGACTCAATTTTGAACCAATCCTGGTTTAGACAACCTTGCTAGCTACCTTAATCTGGGTTAGGGGAAATTCTCAAAGGGTAATTTTTAATCTCAAAGGGTAATTTACAATCTAATCTCAAAGAGTAATTGACAATCTCAAAGGGTAACTTACAATCTCAAAGGGTAATTTATAATCTCAAAGAGTAAATTACAATTATCTTAAAGGGTAATTTAAAATCTCAAAGAACAATTAACAATCTCAATGGGTAATTTACAATCCCAAAGGATTATTTACTATCTCAGAGGATACATGTAATTTACAATCTCAAAGTGTAATAATTTTCTTATGATTCAACAGGTCTATTGAATAGAAGCCAATAATGACCATTTCCATTTAGCAACAAACGTTTGAGGGCTCCTTCATTATTAAATGAAATGGTCTCCCTGTTCTCATAATTTTTGCAAAAGATACAAAGCATGTTGGCATCACAAACACTGGAAAGAAGAAAAGCACCATTACCGGGTCCTGTAGCCAGCATGGGGCATGGTGTGTTCTCCCCTTGCATACAATAAAACGAAACCATATATAACAAGGGTATACAGAGAACTCGCCCAAGTGCCCTCCTCTTGTAGTTCTTGTGCTCCCCCCTCCCCCTCCCTCTTTGAGAATAGTCCTGACTACAAACCTGGCCATATCTTTCATGTTTGTGGGAAGGGCAGCAGTATTTCTTAATTTAACTCTGATACCAGCCCACCACTCATGGAACCTAGGATTCCATAGTCTGATATTATCTTATTTCACTTCAATTTCTTCTTAACACAAAGAAATATTTTCACCACCTTCTCCACCATTTTCTTTCCATGAATAAGTTTTAAAACTTTAAAAGAAGTTAAATCCCTTGAGGGCTTATAGAGCTAAGTGGATGAGAGCACTTGACTCCCACTGGAATGTCCATCGCAGTATAACTCCCCAGCCGAAACTGGTACTTATTACACAGCTGAGTGAACTGGGGCAAATTGGATACAGTGCCTTCCTCAAGGGCACAACACAAGATTCCATCCCGATACCTTTTGAGTATGAGACCGACACCATAACCACTGGGCTACTGCACTCCCCTGACCTCTGAACGTATCCTATGAATATTCATATCAGACAGATTTAATGGTGTGGTTCTCAGTCACTGGAAACACTCTTATCTCACCTGTTCTGTTATTGAATCTAACGAAGATGTTGCTTCATCATACAGGATAATGGGTGAGTTTTTCAGGATCGTTCTGGCGATAGCCACTCTCTGTTTCTCCCCACCTACATACAAAAACAAAGATTTATAAAAGATGTACTTTGGCTATAAAAAAAAAGGAAAATCCATATTCGGGGCATGATAACCCCAGTTTCTTTGGCGTAAGCTGATGAGAGAAAATGGTTCCACCTGGACAGGATGCTAGTCCATCATAGGTTAACTTTCCAGCAGTGCTCATACTCATTTACAGCTGAGTGGGCAGAGCAAGTAGCAATAAGTGACTTCCTCAAGGACAAACACAGTGCTCCTAACATATTAAGCCAAATGCAATATATTCAGGTTGACTCCATCCCAGATACATTTGTGTCAGAAAATGATTTTCATTTTCTATTACTTGGAAATTATATGCGCATACATGGCTGATCTAAGACATACCTGTAGAAGCTCTAAGAATACATCTTTGAGGGAATGTTTATAATGAAGATTACAATCTTAGTGGTACTTTGAAAGTCTGAATAAATTTGAATATAGAAACAAGCAGCTTTTTGGGGGAATTTGAAGATTTAAAGTTAACAAGCTCACCAAGTGTTACATGTTCCCCTCTCCCCGTCTTTATTCTTAGTGTTCTCCCTCTCAAAAAAAAGGTTTCTGAAGTCCCTACCTAGACTCCCATCACAAGTCCCCCTACCTAGACTCTCATCACAAAGTCCCCCTACCTAGACTCCCTTCACAAGTCCCCTACCTAGACTCCCTTCACAAGTCCCCTACCTAGACTCCCATCACAAAGTCCCCCTACCTAGATTCCCATCACAAAGTCCCCATACCTAGACTCCCTTCACAAAGTCCCCCTACCTAGACTCCCATCACAAGTCCCCTACCTAGACACCCATCACAAAGTCCCCATACCTAAATTCCCATCATAAAGTCCCCATACAGAAACTCCCATCACAAAGTCCCCCTACCTAGACTCCCATCACAAAGTCCCCCTACTTAGACTCCAATCACAAAGTCCCCTACCTAGACTCCAATCACAAAGTCCCCCTACCTATACTCTCATCACAAAGTCCCCATACCTAGACTCCCATCACAAAGTCCCCCTACTTAGAATCCCATCACAAAGTCCCCTACCTAGACTCTCATCACAAAGTCCCCTACCTAGACTCCCATCACAGTCCCCTACCTAGATTCCCATCACAAAGTCCCCATACCTAGACTCCCATCACAAAGTCCCCCTACTTAGACTCCAATCACAAAGTCCCCTACCTAGACTCCAATCACAAAGTCCCCCTACCTATACTCTCATCACAAAGTCCCCATACCTAGACTCCCATCACAAAGTCCCCATACCTAAACTCCCATCACAAAGTCCCCCTACCTAGACTCTCATCACAAAGTCCCCCTACCTAGACTCCCATCAAAAAGTCCCCCTACCTAGATTCCCATCACAAAGTCCCCGTACAGAGACTCCCATCACAAAGTCCCCATACCTAGATTCCCATCATAAAGTCCCCATACCTAGACTCCCATCACAAAGTCCACCTACCTAGATTCCCATCACAAAGTCCCCATACCTAGACTCCCATCACAAAGTCCCCCTACCTAGACTATCATTACAAAGTCCCCCTACCTAGACTCCCATCACAAAGTCCCTATACCTACACTCCCATCACAAAGTCTCCACACAGAGACTCCCATCACAAAGTCCCCCTACCTAGACTCCCATCACAAAGTCCCCATACCTAGTCTCCCATAACAAAATCCCCCTACCTAGACTTCCATCACAAAGTCCCCATACCTAGACTCCCATCACAAAGCCCCCATACCAAAACTCCAATCACAAAGTCCCCCTACCTAGACTCCAATCACAAAGTCCCCCTACCTAGACTATCATTACAAAGTCCCCCTACCTAGACTCCCATCACAAAGTCCCCCTACTTAGACTCCAATCACAAAGTCCCCTACCTAGACTCCAATCACAAAGTCCCCATACCTAGACTCCCATAACAAAGTCCCCCTACCTAGACTCCCATCACAAAGTCCCCATACCTAGACTCCCATCACAAAGTCCCCATACCAAAACTCCCATCACAAAGTCCCCCTACTTAGACTCCAATCACAAAGTCCCCATACCTAGACTCCCATCACAAAGTCCCCATACCTAGACTCCAATCACAAAGTCCCCATACCTAGACTCCCATCACAAAGTCCCCATACCAAAACTCCCATCACAAAGTCCCCCTACTTAGACTCCAATCACAAAGTCCCCATACCTAGACTCCCATCACAAAGTCCCCATACCTAGACTCCCATCACAAAGTCCCCATACAGAGACTCCCATCACAAAGTCCCCATACCTAGACTCCCATCACAAAGTCCCCATACCTAGACTCCCATCACAAAGTCCCCATACCTAGACTCCAATCACAAAGTCCCCATACCTAGACTCCCATCACAAAGTCCCCATACCAAAACTCCCATCACAAAGTCCCCCTACTTAGACTCCAATCACAAAGTCCCCATACCTAGACTCCCATCACAAAGTCCCCATACAGAGACTCCCATCACAAAGTCCCCATACCTAGACTCCCATCACAAAGTCCCCATACCTAGACTCCCATCACAAAGTCCCCATACCTAGACTCCAATCACAAAGTCCCCATACCTAGACTCCCATCACAAAGTCCCCATACCAAAACTCCCATCACAAAGTCCCCCTACTTAGACTCCAATCACAAAGTCTCCATACCTAGACTCCCATCACAAAGTCCCCATACCTAGACTCCCATCACAAAGTCCCCATACAGAGACTCCCATCACAAAGTCCCCATACCTAGACTCCCATCACAAAGTCCCCATACCTAGACTCCCATCACAAAGTCCCCACACCTAGACTCCAATCACAAAGTCCCCATACCTAGACTCCCATCACAAAGTCCCCATACCTAGACTCCAATCACAAAGTCCCCATACCTAGACTCCCATCACAAAGTCCCCCTACCTAGACTCCCATCACAAAGTCTTCATACCTAGACTCCCATCACAAAGTCTTCATACCTAGACTCCCATCACAAAGTCCCCACACCTAGACTCCCATCACAAAGTCCCCATACCTAGATTCCCATCACAAAGTCCCCCTACCTAGACTCCCATCACAAAGTCCCCATACCTAGATTCCCATCACAAAGTCCCCCTACCTAGACTCCCATCACAAAGTCCCCATACCAAAACTCCCATCACAAAGTCCCCCTACCTAGACTATCATTACAAAGTCCCCTACCTAGACTCCCATCACAAAGTCCCTATACCTAGACTCCAATCACAAAGTCCCCTACCTAGACTCCCATCACAAAGTCCCCACACCTAGACTCCCATCACAAAGTCCCCATACCTAGACTCCCATCACAAAGTCCCCATACCTAGACTCCCATCACAAAGTCCCCATACCTAGACTCCAATCACAAAGTCCCATACCTAGACTCCCATCACAAAGTCCCCATACCTAGACTCCCATCACAAAGTCCCCATACATAGACTCCCATCACAAAGTCCCCATACCTAGACTCCCATCACAAAGTCCCCATACCTAGACTCCCATCACAAAGTCCCCACACCTAGACTCCAATCACAAAGTCCCCATACCTAGACTCCCATCACAAAGTCCCCATACCTAGACTCCAATCACAAAGTCCCCATACCTAGACTCCCATCACAAAGTCCCCATACCTAGACTCCCATCACAAAGTCTTCATACCTAGACTCCCATCACAAAGTCTTCATACCTAGACTCCCATCACAAAGTCCCCACACCTAGACTCCCATCACAAAGTCCCCATACCTAGATTCCCATCACAAAGTCCCCCTACCTAGACTCCCATCACAAAGTCCCCATACCAAAACTCCCATCACAAAGTCCCCCTACCTAGACTATCATTACAAAGTCCCCCTACCTAGACTCCCATCACAAAGTCCCTATACCTAGACTCCCATCACAAAGTCCCCCTACCTAGACTCCCATCACAAAGTCCCCACACCTAGACTCCCATCACAAAGTCCCCATACTTAGACTCCCATCACAAAGTCCCCATACCTAGACTCCCATCACAAAGTCTTCATACCTAGACTCCCATCACAAAGTCTTCATACCTAGACTCCCATCACAAAGTCCCCACACCTAGACTCCCATCACAAAGTCCCCATACCTAGATTCCCATCACAAAGTCCCCCTACCTAGACTCCCATCACAAAGTCCCCATACCAAAACTCCCATCACAAAGTCCCCCTACCTAGACTATCATTACAAAGTCCCCCTACCTAGACTCCCATCACAAAGTCCCTATACCTAGACTCCCATCACAAAGTCCCCCTACCTAGACTCCCATCACAAAGTCCCCACACCTAGACTCCCATCACAAAGTCCCCATACTTAGACTCCCATCACAAAGTCCCCATACAGAGACTCCCATCACAAAGTCCCCACACCTAGACTCCCATCACAAAGTCCCCATACCTAGACTCCAATCACAAAGTCCCCATACCTAGACTCCCATCACAAAGTCCCCATACCAAAACTCCCATCACAAAGTCCCCCTACTTAGACTCCAATCACAAAGTCCCCATACCTAGACTCCCATCACAAAGTCCCCATACCTAGACTCCCATCACAAAGTCCCCCTACTTAGAATCCCATCACAAAGTCCCCACACCAAGACTCCCATCACAAAGTCCCCACACCTAGACTCTCATCACAAAGTCCCCCTACCTAGACTCCCATCACAAAGTCTTCATACCTAGACTCCCATCACAAAGTCTTCATACCAAAACTCCAATCACAAAGTCCCCCTACCTAGACTCCAATCACAAAGTCCCCATACCTAGACTCCCATCACAAAGTCCCCATACCAAAACTCCCATCACAAAGTCCCCCTACTTAGACTCCCATCACAAAGTCCCCACACCAAGACTCCCATCACAAAGTCCCCATACCTAGACTCCCATCACAAAGTCCCCCTACCTAGACTCCCATCACAAAGTCCCCACACCTAGACTCCCATCACAAAGTCCCCATACCTAGACTCCCATCACAAAGTCCCCATACCTAGACTCCCATCACAAAGTCCCCATACCTAGACTCCAATCACAAAGTCCCCATACCTAGACTCCCATCACAAAGTCCCCATACCAAAACTCCCATCACAAAGTCCCCCTACTTAGACTCCAATCACAAAGTCTCCATACCTAGACTCCCATCACAAAGTCCCCATACCTAGACTCCCATCACAAAGTCCCCATACAGAGACTCCCATCACAAAGTCCCCATACCTAGACTCCCATCACAAAGTCCCCATACCAAAACTCCCATCACAAAGTCCCCCTACTTAGACTCCAATCACAAAGTCCCCATACCTAGACTCCCATCACAAAGTCCCCATACCTAGACTCCCATCACAAAGTCCCCCTACTTAGAATCCCATCACAAAGTCCCCACACCAAGACTCCCATCACAAAGTCCCCACACCTAGACTCTCATCACAAAGTCCCCCTACCTAGACTCCCATCACAAAGTCTTCATACCTAGACTCCCATCACAAAGTCTTCATACCAAAACTCCAATCACAAAGTCCCCCTACTTAGACTCCAATCACAAAGTCCCCATACCTAGACTCCCATCACAAAGTCCCCATACCTAGACTCCCATCACAAAGTCCCCCTACTTAGAATCCCATCACAAAGTCCCCACACCAAGACTCCCATCACAAAGTCCCCACACCTAGACTCCCATCACAATGTCCCCTACCTAGACTCCCTTCACAAAGTCCCCCTACTTAGAATCCCATCACAAAGTCCCCATACCTAGACTCCCATCACAAAGTCCCCTACTTAGAATCCCATCACAAAGTCCCCACACCAAGACTCCCATCACAAAGTTCCCACACCTAGACTCCCATCACAATGTCCCCTACCTAGACTCCCATCACAAAGCCCCCTACCTAGACTCTCATCACAAAGTCCCCCTACCTAGACTCCAATCACAAAGCCCCCTACCTAGACTCTCATCACAAAGTCCCCCTACCTAGACTCCAATCACAAAGCCCCCTACCTAGACTCTCATCACAAAGTCCCCTACCTAGACTCCCATCACAAAGCCCCTACCTAGACTCTCATCACAAAGTCCCCCTACCTAGACTCCAATCACAAAGCCCCCTACCTAGACTCTCATCACAAAGTCCCCTTACCTAGACTCCAATCACAAAGCCCCCTACCTAGACTCTCATCACAAAGTCCCCTACCTAGACTCCCATCACAAAGCCCCTACCTAGACTCTCATCACAAAGTCCCCTACCTAGACTCCAATCACAAAGCCCCCTACCTAGACTCTCATCACAAAGTCCCCTTACCTAGACTCCAATCACAAAGCCCCCTACCTAGACTCTCATCACAAAGTCAGGCACATATCACACTCAGAACAGAAACTTGCAAATATTTAAATTATGGAACTTTGAAAGACAGTGACAAGTTGCAATCAACAGTTTTTGGGTTTTTTCTCATATATTCCCAATTCCATTTGTTACAATGATTGTGTTCCCAAAAGTCTGTAATGATGAAATTTAAAACTAAAACAATTCTTCTCAATGGATTCCTTGGAAGAAGAACGTCAATGGACATACATATAGCGTGTACCTCATTTAAACTTTGACACTGCCATGGTGACACTGCCATGGTTACAAATAAAGCAGTTGGCAACAAACCTACATGATATTGAGGAAAACACGACCAAAAGATATCAATAATTACCCTGTTGCAGCCCTTACACAATACAGGGTTAGTTCAGGGATCAAGCAAGTCCATAAACTACATGTGCTACTGTTGTGCTTAAAGGATTAGCTCAGTGATCAAGCAAGTCCATTTTATATGAAAGGCGACTTCAAAAGAAACAAAATGGTGAAGAAAGAATTTAAAAATCTTAATCCGTTCAGGAGATATTCCAAGTTTAAAGTTCTGTTTTTCTGTGTAGAAATGACTGGTGTAGTAAGCCTACTATGGAAGTTTGGTACCTTCGTTCTCACATTCTTAATAATTGATAATTCATTTTTAAGAAAATATATTTACCTTTTTTTACTATTTGAATCACACTTTCATCAGGTGGTAAATTATAATTACCCTTACAAGATTCTGTTTCTTTATTTTCCTGACATATCCAATGGTTTTGAAGCCACAAAATAACATGACAAAATATGATAGAATACATAAATACTTTTGAGGAATCTGAGGCTGTGACGTCACAACTAGTCTGATTTCAGTCGTTTTTACACAAATTATACCAAATTTTAAACTTAAATATCTCCTTAACGGAATAAGATTTTTGAATGCTTTCTTCATCATTTTGTTTCTTTTGAAGTCCTCTTTCATATAAGATGGACGGACTTGCTTGACTGCTGACCCAAACCTTTAAAGACTACTCTGTTCAGAATATAAAGGTCTTTCTGGTGAATATAAAGTCTCTACCTATCCACATATACCTTTAAATGCTTTGTGAAGACGAGCATGGAAATTAAACCAATCCTGCAATAAAGTCAAACATTTGAATTATACACTGTCCAATGATTAACTAAATGAAAAACATACTTCAGTTGTAGGGATGTCACTATATGTTGACTATCAAGATATCGTGGTATTGCTTTTTCCATGATATCACAAATACCCGGACCAACATATCATGATATGTCGATTTCACATTTAAACTAAAGATTAAAGCAAAAATTTGTGAAACAGAATTTCAGAAATATTTCAAATGAATGAGATTTTAACAGAATATTTGTAGCAAATTCTTTTATATGCTTCCCTTCCTTTGGTATGAAATTGTGTTTAAATATTGAGATGGGCATGCTTAAAACCCAAGCAGTTAATAATCATAACATAGATATCGCGATATGGTGATATATCGCGATATGGTGATATATCGCGATATGGTGATATATCGCAATATGGTGATATATCGCGATATGGGGATATATCGCAATATGATAATATATCGCAATATGGTGATATATCGCGATATGGTGATATATCGCGGTATGGTGATTTATCGCATTATGGTGATATATCGCGATATGGTGATATATCGCGATATGGTGATATATCGCGATATGGTGATATATCGCGATATGGTGATATATCGCGATATGGTGATATATCGCGCTATGGTGATATATCACCATATTTTTCTCCACGATAATCGATATCTGATTTACCAATAACGTGACAGTCCTACTTAGTTGCCAAACAAAACTTCAGAACAATAGCTTCCATCTTCAACCTCACCTGATAATTTCAGTCCTCTTTCCCCAACCTGTGTGTCGTAACCTTTGGGCATGTTCATGATTGACCGGTGAACGTCGGCCATTTTGGCAGCTTGGATTACTTCCTCCTCTGTTGCGTCCATTCTCCCATATTGCAGATTGTAGTAAATTGTGTTGTGAAACAATACACAGTCCTGGGAAAATGATCAACAGGGTTGAGCTGTGAGCTTGTGATTTTCACCCTGATGATTTGATACATCAAGTTTGAAAGCAATGTTGAATTAAATAATGAAAAATAATAATAATTCACCACATTTAGATGCAAAATTAATTTAAGTACCATACAGCGCTTTAAGACAAAAATCAATCTTCCTCACAAACCAAACAAGTCCAGGGAGACTATCCTGAGGCAGTGCAATGACCTAGTGCAACCACAACAAGAAAGCAATCCATGGAGTTGCTGATCTCACCACCTTAAGCATACAGCATAGTGGGGGAAATAGCTAACAAGAAAGCAATCCATGGAGTTGCTAATCCCACCACCTTAAGCATACAGCATAGTAGGGGAAATAGCTAACAAGAAAGCAATCCACAGAGTTGATGATCTCATCACCTAAAGCATACAGCATAGTAGGGGAAATAGCTAACAAGAAAGCAATCCACAGAGTTGCTGATCACATCACCTAAAGCATACAGCATAGTGGGGGAAATAGCTAACAAGAAAGCAATCCACAGAGTTGATGATCTCATCACCTAAAGCATACAGCATAGTGGGGGAAATAGCTAACAAGAAAGCAATTCATGGAGTTGCTGATCTCATCACATTAAGCATACAGCATAGTGGGGGAACTAGCTAACAAGAAAGCAATTCATGGAGTTGCTGATCTCATCACCTTAAGCATACAGCATAGTGGGGGAAATAGCTAACAAGAAAGCAATCCATGGAGTTGCTGATCACATCACCTAAAGCATACAGCATAGTGGGGGAAATAGCTAACAAGAAAGCAATCCACAGAGTTGATGATCTCATCACCTAAAGCATACAGCATAGTGGGGGAAATAGCTAACAAGAAAGCAATTCATGGAGTTGCTGATCTCATCACCTTAAGCATACAACATAGTGGGGAAAATAGCTAACAAGAAAGCAATTCATGGAGTTGCTGATCTCATCACCTTAAGCATACAGCATAGTGGGGGAAATAGCTTACAAGAAAGCAATCCATGGAGTTGCTGATCACATCACCTAAAGCATACAGCATAGTGGGGGAAATAGCTAACAAAAAAGCAATCCACAGAGTTGCTGATCTCATCACCTAAAGCATACAGCATAGTGGGGGAAATAGCTAACAAGAAAGCAATCCACGGAGTTGCTGATCTCATCACTTTAAGCATACAGCATAGTAGGGGAAATAGCTAACAAAAAAGCAATCCATGGAGTTGCTGATCTCATCACCTTAAGCATACAGCATAGTGGGAGAAATAGCTAACAAGAAAGCAATCCATGGAGTTGCTGATCTCATCACCTTAAGCATGCAGCATAGTGGGGGAAATAGCTAACAGGGTCACTATCTGTGACTTTTGATGGATTGTACTGCCCATTCGAGCTTGAGTACAAGCAGATGTTGAGACAGGTTTGGCTATCTTTCTTTAGGCATGTTGATGGATCGTACTGCCCATGGGAGTACAAACAGACCTTTTGACCCCAGAGTCTACAGAACACATTCATGTACCAAGGTATCATGGAACAACATAGGGTTGGTATAGATTTTGTACTTTTTGAGTTTAAAATGGTGCAAAAATGTACAAATTAGTACATTATATAATATACCCCCTAAAATCACATATTTGACCCTGATCTCTGACCCTTGACCCTAATCACTAAAATAACTTCTGAAATTATTCACATTTATCATACCCTACTGTATGACAACCATTCATGCTCACGTCACCCTTACCATTGCATAACTATCAGGAAAAATGGTGAAAAAAGGTCAATAGCTCTGTGACCTCAGAATCTATGGGACACAAATTCATGTACCAATGTGTCATGGTACAACACAGGATTGGTATAGGTCTTGTACTTTTTGAGTTTAAATGCCACAAAAAAAGTACAAATTTGTACATAATTACCCCTAAAATCACATATTTGACCTCTGACCCTTGACCCTAATCACTGAAATAACTTCTGAAATTGTTCACATTTATCGAACCCTACTGTATGACACCATTCATGCTCACGTCACACGTACCATTCTATAACTATAGAGGGAAATGGTGAAAAAGGTCAACAGCTCTGTGACCTTTGACCCCAGTCTATACGGACACAAATTCATGTACCAAGGTATCATGGTACAACATAGGGTTGGTATAGGTCTTGTACATTTTGAGTTTAAGAATCCAACATTTTGCATCAAAAGCACTTTGACCCATGACCTTTAATCTTTTGACCTCCAATTATTTTAAAATTTTGTTAGAATCTTAAACTCTATCCACCTATGCAATTTGTAAAGATACCAAGTAATACCTTCAAAAGATACAACTATCACCAAACACTTGTCCCACTTGACCTGTGTGACCTTCGTACCCCCAAACCTTGGAGACAAAAGTTCCAGGCCAGGGGTACCCGTCCACCAAATTTGGTTCATACATTTTTTGATTCATATGCGACACAATAGTTGTTGTATACGCACACATGCACACACCCATACGTGCTTCACATACTGATCGAAGACCTAGGCACCAAAGTATCCATTTGAGGACTCGATGATACCAACCAATAATAAAGTAGTGGAGCTGAAACAATTGTTGTTTTATGATTGTTAATTGCTTGTAGGGTAAGGGGACTTGAAAAGTAAACAAAAATACAGTCCTGATTTATGTTATCTTTTTAAGGACATAAAACAATATCTTACGTTTTGTTAAGCAACTAACCTTTACTCTACCAGGGCTTTGAAAAAAGTGAGCCCAATTTTCATACCTTTTTTTTTATATGCATTTTTGAAAACTTTCCTTTCATTTTCTTTTGTTACAAGTTTGGTTGGAGGCTAAGCTATTTATCTTTTGAGTAATGAAAGCCAATTTAGGAAATATTGGACAAAAATATGCAAATTAAGCAATTTTCGAAAAAATTTGGTCAGCAAATGGTCAATCTTTGTAGAAGCATAACTTCTTGTCAATATTGAAAACAGAGATTTGTGTTACATATTTAGATTCTTTATGTAATTTTCTGTCCAATGATACTAATCTATAATTTTTAGAAAGAAAGGAAAGATGAAAAAACATCAAAAATGATTATAGTCCAAAGGCCCCTGAAAGCTGCAGCAGAAAAATATTTATGCAGTGGTGACGGTGAGACTCGAACCCGGAGCGCTCGCGTGCTAGCCGCGTACATTTCCTCTGAACCACGTAGTCATTCAAATTGGAGAGGTGAAACATATTTATTATAGGAAAGGTTTTAAATAGAGGGGGTTATGCCTTTACTTATATATCAAATGAAAGGAAATTTCAAGCACTTTCGAACGGGAGGGGGTAAGGAATATAAGGGGTGACTGGGATTCTCAGGTAGCTAGCAGTGATGTGGGTAGAGCTGTGACCGTTTAGCGTGTACTCGCTACACGCTCGCAAATCTTGTAAACGTTTACTAAATACTTCATTGCGAGTAATCGTTTTTCATACATTATAGGCCTAGTGTCTTGCCGTTGAAAATCAATATTCATGATTCAAATCACACACACATTCGGTTGACAAAATTCCAATCAATGATTTTTACAAACTGTAAACCCGATTAGCATAATCTTTTTTAAATGTGCGAATTACAAATGCGCAGTAATCACCAATGAATGGGGATATTATGCACTTTAATTTCGCCGAAATCTGAGTAATCTAACTTGTAAAATGCACCGCGAAGGTGCAGCAGTAAACAGTGAAACTAACAGTAGGCCTAACGTTAGGCCATAAGGCTTTAAATCCCACGCAATCAAGGCCCGTTTCATCGACCAAAAACACTTGAATCGTGACAATCAGTACATTTACATGTAAATATTACCTGATGAGTCAAATAAATTTTGCAAGAAAAAAAATATTGCATAATAAATAAACAGAAAAAGGTTTTAACAAAGCTGAAATTCTGCATGCTTCGCAAAGAAGCGGCCATTTTTCGAGAGGACTAATATTTCAGAACTTCCTGGTGGTGGTGGCGTAGTTTTGAAATGTTTTACGGCGAGGTATATCATAGGCCTCAGTATGCAAGATTTTCACAGAACTTTGAAAGCCGTAGCGAATAGGCCAAAAAAGTTACGCGATGTTGAGTTTAAATGACATTGAAAGGAAGTTATCTGTTCTTTCTAAACTGAATTTCCATGCATATTTTCCATAAAAATGATGATTTGTACTGTAGAAGTAAACTTTTTACGATTTTGAAAGCAAAACTCGGCGTCTATTTGGGCAATGCAGCCAGTACTTTTGCCATACTAGTTGCGCGATTTTTTACTTCGCCTCGTAGTTTTGGAGCAATTTGGTGTATTTTTGAAAATTACGGTACTAAACTCGTGTACACGATACACGCTCGCTTTTTTTGGCGTGTACACGTTTACTAAAATCCCTAAACGTTCACAGCTCTAGATGTGGGAGGGGAGAGTTGGTGTGGAAAAAGTCAGTAACGTGTTGATTAACAAGTTCCTCTAGAGGTCTTCAGCGGTCAGGTAGGCTAGGTCTCTAGTTCTGACCACACCTTTGCTGGAATTTAGGAAATATTCTTTATACAGTACGCTAGCTGCAAGCTAGTGGAGCACTTTTGAATCTGTAGGGCATGGCGATATGTGTTGAAAACATATCAACATCATTGCAACACACGGCGATTTACTTGCTAATATTTTATTTCTGTATCGTTTTAAAGCACGTTAAAATCATAGATCATTATTTTTGACAACTTTTTCTAGCCTTACTGGTAATTTAAAGACTAAATATAGTCTCTACTCAAGTTTGGTGACATTCCTTACTTATTTTTAGAACTGGAAATCGCGATAGTTACATTGTGTTTATTGTAGGGATAGAACCAATTCCGTAATAATTTCTGGAATTTTTGGCGTGTAATCGCATTTTGGGTGATCGTGTACACGGTAAACGATAAAAAAAAAATGGATCGTTTATCGTTTAATGAATTAAACGAAAACTCACATCCCTATAGTGAGGTGCAGTGGCCCAGTGGTTAAGGAGTTATTTTCAGATGCGAAATGTACTGAGTGCTGCATTGTGTCCTTAAGTAAGAGATTTAACTCTACTTGTTTCAGTCCACTTAGCTGTAAAATGAGTACCAGTATTGCCAGGGCATGATGAAATAACCATCCTTACGAGGAATGGTCCATCAATCATTCATGGGTTTTGCACAAAGTCCTCCTAAGCATATAATGTATATTTATTCTTGGGCTCAGCCAAGAACTAATCTGATTCGCATCACTGAACATCAGTTATGTGGCTTGAGCCCAAGATGAATGACCTATTGTGTACAGTGTAACAGTAGCTTGTTGCTAACAAGTGAACTGTAAATATACTATAAAGATGCTGTCAGTTAAGAAGGTATAGATTACCCCTGTGTTGTGTATGGTGTAACAATAGCTGGTTGCTAGTCAATAAATTGTGAAGAGTCTTTCGGGTTAAATGGTATGGATTACCCCTGATTTTGAGAAAATTGAGGGTGTCGGGTTGGAGGGGTCTAAGGACTAAAAATTCTTAATGGGAGTTAGCCTGCAATGGACTAAGGTCCCACCCAGAGGAGTCATGTGCAGGCACTGTTCCCTGCACAAAACAAGATTACAAAGAAAACGGCAAAATATAGTCATGAAAACCTGTTTCACTGCACTCATTCTTTCAGGGGGACTATTTAAGATTGGTTGACACTATAAACTGCAGTATCTGAGAGATTCTGAAAAACCATAAGGTGGGGGGGGGGGGGGGCACTGCTCACTGCACAAAACAAAGACGACAAATGAATACAAAGAAAACTGTGCAAAAAATAGTCATGTGCTCTCATCTGCTTGCACCATGGAAACTGAGGGTAAGCACTGGACTTATGAGCCTCATGGCTTGGATGGATTGAACTCCCAGCTAAATGGCAGACACTCTATCACAAGAGTCAACCAGTCAGAATTAATTGCTTCCAGTACGTACATAGTTTGTTCACTTGTTTGAGCTTGACTGTACTTTGACAGTCGTGAGTCATGTGTGTGACAGAGGGTTGGAAAAACAGAAAACAAGCTTCTAAGGTTCTTATATTAGGGGACCAGCTTGTGACACTGTTGTTGTATTTTACAGTATATTCAGAGCTTACTGTCATTATATCTTGCTAAACTTAAGCAAGACATTTTATTTATAAAAAAAGTGAATGCCCCCCTAAATGAGAAAGTGATTTAATTCTACTGAAGTAGACTTGTTACACCAGTTGTTTCCATACATGCTTGTGACAACTTTGAAAGTTCAATTTCTCCTGAACAGGATAGCAAAGTAGTTGCATCAATTCACTTTCTGCTTAAGTTACCCACGCTAACATTGAATGGTTCCAGGGAGACAAAATGAAGTTTTGTACAATATTTTAAGGGTTAGTCAAAAATTTCCATACGAGGAACTTGTACTTTACCTGAGGAACGACTCCCACAGATCTTCTGAGACTTTCCAGGGTAATATTACGGATGTCCATGCCATTGATAAGAATTCTTCCTGCAGTGGGGTCCATGAACCTGTAGAGCAGCCTTACAACTGTTGATTTACTGTGGGGAAAAGAAAGAAAACAAGACCAATAAAATCTATCTTAACATATATGAAGATGTATTTGATGATGAAACAAGCCAAATTTCGAGAAGAGTGAATAGATGTGGGTAGCGCATGGCTCAGTGGTTGCGAGGTAAACTCATATTCAAAACGTACTGGGCAGGGATGGATAAATCACTTGGCCAGCTGCCCGGGACAACCAAACATATATCTGGGCAACCTTATTTTTTGCTGCATCTGCCTGTTAGACAATAAAATCATTGGCACAGTTAGTATTAGACAATGCGCATAAAATTCTAGGGCAACCTGATCTTCTTTCTGGTCAACACTAAGTGCAGAGTTCAACAATGCTCGGTGGACAAGTTGGCTTTTGGTTGATTTGTTGGACCCAGATACTGAGTTTGATTACAGCAATGGGACTTGCATTGTGTCCTTGGATAACACACTTTATGCTATTAGCTTTGGTATACTCAGCAGTAAGTTGGTGATACTAGGGAGTTGATCTGTGATAGACTGGCGTCCCATCCAGGGAGAGTTACTATTTGTTTGTAATGCTCCTGCTGCGAGATATATAACAACGCCAAGCTGGCAAATGCCCGGTATCTGAGCTTGGATCAGTCAATAACTATCATCTGCTTGCACAGGGGAGGTGGTAGATAAGCACCTGCTTAAAGCTTTAGTTCAAGGGCCAAGCAAGAAATGATTAGTTCAGGGGTCAAGCAAGTCCATCTGATATGAAAGAGGGCTTTAAAAGAAACAATATGAAGAAGAAAACATTTAAGTTTGAAGTTTGGTATCATTTGAGTAGAAACAATTGAAATTAAACTAGTTGTGATGTCACTGCCTCAGATTTCTCAAGGTCTTTATATATTCTATCATATTTTGTCCTTCGATTTTGTCGCTTTTAAAAACTTTGGATATGTCAGGAAAGTAGCAAAACATAATCTTGTAAGGATAATTATAATTTACCACCTGAAGGAAGCTCAAATAGCTGAAGCTGAAACAGGAAAAAAGTTAAATATATTTTCTTTAAAATAAATCAGCAATTGTTAAGAAAGTGAGGATACGGGCATCAACCTTCTATAGTAGACTTACTACACCAGTCATTTCTACAAAGACAGAGATTTTAACTTAAAATATCTGATTAACGGAATAAGATTTTTGAACTGTTTCTTCACCATTTTGTTTCTTTTAAAGTCCTCTTTCATATAAGATAGACTTGCTTGACCACTCAACTAATCCTTTAATGGACTTTAGCCCCTATTCTGAAGCGAGAAGAGGGCAAAATAAATCTTTGGTGTATGATTCAGTTTTGGATACAACACACATAAAACATTACACGTTCCAAGTATTAATCACATCCAGGTTTCAAAGAGGGATAAAGACAAACGTTCTCAGCTACTGTATCATCCAGCTTGCATGTACCACAGCTATCATCCAGCTTGCATGTACCACAGCTATCATCCAGCTTGCATGTACCACAGCTATCATCCAGCTTGCATGTACCACAGCTATCATCCGGCTTGCATGTACCACAAGTATCATCCAGCTTGCATGTACCACAGCTATCATCCAGCTTGCATGTACCACAGCTATCATCCAGCTTGCATGTACCACAGCTATCATCCAGCTTGCATGTACCACAGCTATCATCCAGCTTGCATGTACCATTCAGTTTAAGATTTCTAAAATGTATCAATATATCATGGAGGGTTGCAAACTCAGCATCCCTGAAACAAAATTATCTGTGTAAAAATGCATTTTGACCACTCCTAAAGATAAACGTAGTTAAAACCAAACTGACCACTGCTGTGTTGCATGTTTTGTCATATTTTTGTACAAATATCAGTCTTATACAGATTTATTTCCATACCATTATGTAACAGAAAATACACATAATTATGTGAAACTCCATTACATTCCACTCATAATTGGTTGCACTTTCTCATTAAATTAACATGACATAAGAATAATTATATAACCTCTGAATTACTATATTATTTCTAAAAACATACCCAGATCCACTACCACCGACAATGGCTACTTTCTTGCCAGCTGGTATAGTAAACGAAAGCCCATTGAAAAGCTTCTGTTGAGGTGTATATCCAAAATGCACGTCTTCAAAGGTTATGGTAGAGTTGAGCACAGAAACATCCAGTCCTGGTGCATCTAATTTAGTCTGAGGAAGAGGAAGATTTTATTGATTGATTGATTGATTGATATATCAAACAATTGATTGATTAATTAAACGACTGATGAGACTTGTCTGTACGTTGCCAATAACGGTCATAATGTGTTAGAGAGGTTAAATGTGGCCACATGTGGTACCATTGAATTCAATATTTCCTACCAACCGAAAATCTATCATGGAGCATGGCATCCGAAAACCAAATTACCTTTGTAAAAATGCACTGAAGAAATCAATACCATTTGGACCATTTAAAATAAATAGTGTTAGATAAGATCAAACTGACCTCTACTGTTGGTTTTGTGTCATATTTTTGTACAAATATCAATCTTATACAGAGGAAGAGGAAGAATGATTGATTGATTTATCAGAAATTTGTTGATCAATCGATCAACTGATTGATCAATCAATCAAGTGGGTGATTGATGAGACTTAATAGTATGTTGCCAGTAAAGGTCACAATGTGCTAAAAAGGTAACTAACTTCAAAGAGGAAGAAAGTTATAGAATTTATGATTGATTGATTGACTAATCAAAAGCGGCAAGCGCGTCAACAACAACAGTATTTATAATGCTAGAAAGGTTCAAACATAAAAAGAAAACTTAAAGGATTAGTTGAGGGGTCAAGCAAGTCCGTCTTATGAATGAGGACTAATAGAAACACAATGGTACAAAAACTACTTCAACATCTTATTCCGTTACTTGGAGATATTCAAGTTTAAAGTTCTGTCTTATCTGTGTAGAAATGACTGGTGTAAGAAATCTACTCTGGAAGGGTAAGGTCCTAATCCTTACTTTCTTAACAATTAACCTCTCTGAGTTAGTTCATTGACAGCTTTTTCAACCAATCACTGCATGAATTAGCCGAGCAACATAATCTGCATAATGGGGCAAAAATCCTACGCAGTACTGGTACAGTACCGCTAGCTAGCGGCGAGCGCTATGCAGTCAATGCAATATACTACACAAAACAAATTTCTGCACACACAGACTGAGTGACGACAAGATGGTGAACAAAAAATGCACCTTGGGGCCTGCTACCAGTTTTGTTAATCCAATTCCTGTTACCCACAATGGTTAGCAAACAGAATTTTGTTAATTCTTTTTCCAAAATGATCAAAGATTGCGGCAGGCCACATGAACATCTAAATGTCAATGCATTGATCATGCATGATTGCGGATTTGAGGTTCATTTGCCCCACCTGGTTACCATGTTGCACAGAGACGTCAATTGTTAATGTATTTTAAAGAAAATTTATTTAATTTTTTTACTAATTGAATTATTTTTCCTCAAAATTTCTTTAGGTGGTAAATTATAATTACCCTTTACTAGATTCTGTTTTACTACTTTCATAAAATATCCAATGATTTTTAAGTCATGAAATCTCAGAAAAATATGATAGAATACATCAAGACTGAAGAATCTGAGTTCTTATCTTGATTTCAGTCATTTGATTTTCAAAACTTTAAACTTTAATTATTTATCTCCTTATTGGAATAAGATTTTTGAATGCTTTCTTTACCATTATGTTTGGAGTTCCTCTTTCATATATTTCATACTTGCTTGACCACTGAACAACTGTAATCTAATGAAGAATTTTAGCAGCATTCCTTTTCGTACATCATTAGGCTTGCACATGCTGAAAAGGGAAGGGTGTTGGGAGGTAGGGTTGACAGTGGTAGGGTGTGTGTTAAGTGTCAGTTGTTATACACATATATGGTTAATGTGTTGGAGATAAGACAGGATGCATGTTGTGGAAGAGTTCTGTCATAATGTTGGAGGGGATTTTCGGTAGGAAGTGTGTAGAGGGAGCATTCAATAAGAACGTAATTAGCAGCAAGTTGCTTGCTGCAATTTGTATGAATTAAGTGAAGGTTACAATCTTGGTTTCATCATGTTCTACCATGCAAGATGGTAAATATACCTTTTTGGGGTAGAAATGTTTTTACTTTCTTGGACCACAGAAACTTTTGAGAAAAAATTATGCAAGTATTTCTGCAACAACAAAAAAACAAAAAAACTGGATTTTCTGTCTTTCCTCATTTCTTTGTTCCCTTTTCTTTGCATTGTTTTCTTTCCATTTTCTTTTTTATACTCCTCTTTTTCTTTCTGGGACCATTCATGCCATGGTCTGGTATTTTTCTTATCACTGTTCACTTTGACATCTATATCAACTTTCATCAGGTTGTACATGCATGTCCATGTCTATAAGTGACTGCCTGATCTCCCTATAAACAAAGACCTGAAAACATTTCTGGGACCATTCGTGCCATGGTCTGGTATATTCCCCATCACTGCTTACTTTGACATCTGTATCAACTTTCATCAGGTTGAACATTGTGTCCATGTCTATAAGTGACTGCCTGATCTCAACAGAGACCTGAAAACATTTTGGTGACCATTCGTGGCATGGTCTGCTATATTTCCCACCCCTACTCACCTTGACATTTGTATCAACTTTCATCAGGTTGAACATAGTACCCATGTCCACGAGTGACTGCCTGATTTCTCTATAAACAGATCCCAGAAAATTCAGCGGAAGAGAGAGTTGAAAGAGAAGACCATTCACCATCACAAGATCCCCAACTGTCAAGGTGCCTGGATATGGAGATAAGTCTCAGAAATAAACATATTTCTTATTTTGATATGTTAACACATGTAATTGAAATTACTAGTGCAGAAATAATAATAATGTTTAAGTATTTAGTAGTACAACCAAGAAAATCTTTTCACAAAAATATCCCATTTTGATTAGAACATCATTTGAATATTGTACCCCATTTTGATTAGAACATCATTTGAATATTGTACAACCTTACTTTCCGAATGACAACTGATCAAAGTTACATTCTTCTACAGTATGTATGTCAAATTGATGGTAGTGCATGTTGGAAGAAATCTGTAGATTTCCAGGTAATTCACTCTTATCAATTTAGTTCATATTTGGATATCGATGACTGTTTAAAGTTTTTTTTCTGGCTAAAGTTTAACTAGGGTTGGATAATTTTGCTTTGGTTCTACAAATGCCATTGGTTGCTTGACTATCAATTGGCAGAACTGCAATTCAAATCATCCTTTGGACCATTGCTTAGTCTGTCACACACATAAACAAACTGGAGAATGGCCAAAGAGACCCATAGGGTGTATCAGGGATCTGCTTAAGGCCACTTGACTGTTTGTTACATACATAAATAAGCTGCAGAATGGCCAAACAGACCCATAGGGTGTATCAGGGATCTGCTAAGGCCATTTGACTGTTTGTTACACACATACCAGGCTGCAGAATAGCCCAAACAGGTCCCAGGGATGTGTTAAAGAATTACTTCAGGGGTCAAGCATGTCCATATTAAATGAAAGAGGACTTTAAACAAACAAACTGGTGAAGAGAGCATTCAAACATCTTATTCCGTTCAGGGGATATTTAAGTTTAAAGTTTGGTATCATTTGTGTAGAAACGACTGCAATCAGACTAGTTGTGATGTCATAGCCTCAGATTCCTCAAAGTCTTTATGTATTTTACTATATTTTGTCCTGCAATTTTGTGGTTAAAAACCATTGAATATGTCAGGAATTACAGTGCCACACCCAATAAATTGGTCGTGGCAACTTGAAATATCGTGACTCCACGTAAGTCACGGTAGAAATCATCGTCAAATAGCCACTATTTTATTCTAAATTCTATGCCATAGTGGTAGCTAAGTATCAAGATGATTTATGCAACTCTATCGTGAATCTATCGTGACCAACGTGGCGGTGAAATATTTACATAAACATCTGCACAAATCACGGAAAAGGCAACGACTTTGTCAGTTTGTGCTTATTCAATTTACCCATTTCATAATATATATAATCCAAAAAAAAAGTTATCGGCTTACTGTTGCACCGCAACTTTCGTTGTGCTACCATTTGATTTTAATGCAAAAATGTATTACAGGTGTATGTTTACATCAGAAAAACTGGACGTAATAATATAGCGAGTCCATTCCGCTGTGCGTATATTAAATCACAAAAAAGGCGCAATTTACACATGGTACAGATCAGACTTCAGATTTTACTATTGACTGGAGTGGGTTTGGAATGTTTTTTTTCTTTCTTTCAGAAAACTAGTAAGTTAAGAGACAAAAACCAAAAAGGGTACAAACTACGAAGGAAACCAAATGACACTTAACACTTTGTGTTTTATTTCAAAGTCCTCCCAGCCACACCCAATTCCTTGAGCTTCTGATACCAAACATTCAAATAAAGGAAAAACAAAACATTGTCCCAAATAATAAATAATAATTGCATCAATCTTTTGAGTTTAAAATTCTACGTGAATTACTGTTCTGAAATTGTAAACGTCAATAGTAAATGTTCAGATTCATCCGAATATATATAAAGGGTTAAATAAACTAGTCCGTGCCTGGGCTTAAAGACCTGTGGGGCTTTCCCTGTAGCAGCCTGCATGATGTGGCGGCTGCACTTCTTGCCTGTCCATTCACTACTTATCTAATTTAGATATAGGCCTCACATTTTTTTCTTCCAAACAAAACAGTTTTTAAAACACAATATTTGAGTCCACATTATTCAATTTAAAAAAACGTCCACCTAAAAGCTTTTCTTTCATAAATGTGACAATAGGGGCCCAACTCAATTGAAAAAAAATAAAATAAAGATAAACTTACAGAGTAGTGTAGATTTTAATCAAAATATTAATCCAAACAAAAAGAATCATGTAACTTTTTTTTAATAATCAAAACAAGATATCATTGACATATCCCCAAATCAATTTTAAAATTATCCATGCACAAACATTTAAATATTAAAGATGAAAAGAAAAGTTCTGGGTAAACTGTGGGGTAAATAAAACTATTGTGTTCCCACTGGGCCGACTGCGACAATGATCACGGAGCCAAACGTTAATCGGCATTTTCACTGATTAGCCAATTAATGGATCTATAAATCTTCAGCCACACCTACAGAATGTGCTATGAAGTTCTATACACAATGCTTCTGGTCCCCAGATAAGCCAATCACACCTCAAAGCCACACCTCCAGAACTTGTTGGAGCATGGAGCTCTCTTTAACTCCATGGTTGGAGCAAGCCTCACCCTGATCACGTCTCGAGGACCACCCAGTACCTTGTGAATTAAGCTACGTACTGGATATCGTAAGGAATTTGAATTAAACTTGACCAGGGGAATACCCTCCAGAGACTTTCTTTATGATTTGAAGTTGAATATACTGTAACCAAAGATTTAGGCAATAAAAAAAAAGAATGGGTGATATAAATTAGATTCAGGGATGGGGGGGGGGAGGGGGAGGGGAGGCTTTTCAATAATATCTTAATATGTAGAGTATGCTGTTTGTCGTGACAAGTTTATTTCAAAACTTTTTTTCTTGTTCAGATTTTGTTATATGCCACACACACTCGGAAAGGGAGGCGGGGTTGAGGGGGAGGGGGCACTTTCATATGTGATATTTATGTTAGCATTATATATGTTAGCATTATATATGTTAGCATTATATATGTTAGCACTATGGAAAATCCCCAGAGTGGGGAAATGGGAAAATGTAAATCCCCATCACTGTTCATAACAAAAAATACTTATGTCTGAGATCATGTAAAATACTTATGTCTGAGGTGAAGAGGACATACTAAGGTGTACCACAAATAAAAAACTGGCTTGAAATATGAAGAAAAAATAATCACAGGAAGAAAAAAAAAACACTGCGATGTTATTGAATTTGGGGTGAGGTCATATACTAAGCTTATGAAAACATAATTAGCAGATGGTGTTTCCCATACACATTTGTCATTAAGGGGGTGGGGGTGCCCAGGTTAATTCTTAATCCCTTCCTGCATAGGACCATATTGGAATCCCTGTACTATTGAAAGAAAAATTGTCTTCTTCCTGCTCCTACTGCATTTTCCGCGTATATACGGCACAAAAATCAATTGTTGTCCGTGCCACCCCCGGCACATAACGTTCAATATTCCTATTCCCATTTTTACCATGGACCTGTTATGCTCAACTTAATTGCTAACACAACGGTGTCAAGCAAACATGAATTTTTTCAACAAACAACCTAGATTACTGAATGTCTCCCAACTTTTCGACGCCAGGTCATAAAGTAAAAGCAATACTATTTGTGATAAACCATTTTTTAGGAATGTTTGATGCAGCACTTGAGAAGTTTGTTTGTTTGTTTGATGAGGTCTTAACGGCACCACAATAACGAGGGTCAAATTGTGCCTGAGAGGTCAGATCATTTTAGAGGTAGGAAGGAAAGAAAACAGGGGGAGAATGAGAGAAAATTCAAGAACAAAAGTCAGAAAGCTGTAATCGAGAGAGGAGGTGCATGGGTGAAACAAAAACAAAGTGGGGAGGGGGTGGAAGAGGAGAATTAAATATGGTTGTAGAGGGAAGCATGATGAAGGAAGGAGATCATTTTATACGAAGGATTTTTCTGGAAGAACTCGGCAATTGAGTTGTGGGGAGCGAGAAAAGCTCTGGGAAGGTTGTACAGGGGGCAAGCAAGGAGAACGTGATGGATAGTGAGGATGCAGTGGCAATTGTTACAGAGGGGTTGGGAGGAACCAATACGGAGGTGGGAGTGAGTGAGGTGGGTGTGACCAATTCTAAGACGGGTAATATGAACGTTGTCGATATGAAAGAGGTTGTTGATCGTGGATTTGATCGAGATTGTGGGCTAGATGACATGGAGTTTGTTATTAATTTGGGAGTTCCATGAGGTTTGCCAGCGGTCATGAACAAGGGAAGCGATAAGCGGTTTGATGTCAGAAAGGGTTTTGGGAAAAGGAGTAGGAAGGAGGTTGAGGGCAAGCTTAGTGGCTGCATCAGCCCTATCATTGCCAGGGATGCCAAAAAAACAAAAACATAATTGCATAATAATGAATTAATAAATTAAGATTTATGGCCTAATTACAGCGACCATTGGAGTTACTATTTCAAGTTATTTGGGACACTTAACTTCAACTAGAGTTGATTTGGCACCCCCCCCCCCCTTCCCCCTCCTCTCCACCCCTTCTCTCCTGATCCCAAGGTACTTCCTGTCGCAGAGTTGAGTTCAATGGGCTGGCCGTATTGTGGGGAAAATGAAGACAACTGCTAAATCTGTGCCTGTGCTCACAAAACAGTGCGCACTGATCTTTCAATACGAACCTACATTTATTTTCGGCTTGTGAATTTCTTTTTCTTGGGATTATTGTGGTCCTGGAGCATTTTTTGGAGCTCTTCTTTTTCATTAACTTTAACTCTTCTTTTTTTTTGGACTTCAAGCTTGATTTAGAATGTGTAATTATCGGGGATTATGTTTTCGCTTTTAAGTCAAAATGAAATTTATAACTGATGCATGGATTTATAAATTGTGAATAAAGTTGTCCATTTCCTGTGAATGTCATGCTATCCTAGGACTTATCAGTTTAGAATGCATGTTGTTTAGAATTTATGTATGATGGCATAGGGACATATCAGGGGCAAGGCATGTGATTTTTTTTTTTGAGGGGGGGAACTCACAGGTTTGTACTTTGTCTAACAACTTTACCCACCCACTACCAATTAGTGCTACATCTTTTGTAAAAATGTGATAGTCTTATGATCAAAGAAGAGTATGGGGGTAAAACACTATTTTTTTTGTTGATTCAGAAGCAAGTAACACTAATACAAATTATTGGGAAAGATTGCCCCCCTTACATATGTCCACTGGGACATATTAGGATCACCGTATAATTGAATTTAGGGTAGGAAATTATCTGTTCTGAAATCAATATTGTTATTCCTTTGCCCATTTTCTGCCACAGTATAAAAATGCAGTATGTCCCTCCCCCTTCCTTCTCCACCTCACACACACAACGGCTAAATAAGAAGCCCTTCATTGTCATAACACCTCTCCCGACAATAAAAAGTGCTACACGTTGTTCCCCCTACCAATTCCACCACCTGCTGTGCTTAGTGGTATGCTTACATTAGGTGTCAATTAAAAAAGATATTTTCAACAAATGGCCTACATTACTGAATGTCTCCAGATGTTCAACGCCAGGTCGTAAATAAAAAACGATACGCTTTTGATAAACACGCACTTGAAAGAACAACATTCTTAGTGTGCACGTGATCATTAAGAGTTACGGCCCACTTACAAGAACTTTTGTTCTGGGATAACTCGATCTGGAGGTGTATCCCTCGAATAGCAGGCACATCCTGCTGCAGAATACTTGCATTCAATAAGGGTGCAAAAATACAATTCACAAACTGTTCATGGTGGTCGCAAATCAGTGCCGACGGTTCTTCAGTTATTCATAATCATATATTTGTGGCTATTGTTTTCAGCAGTTCAGAGTGTTAAAATATTGTGGAGCTTAGCTTGTTTTTTATCTTGGATTTGAAAAGCTTGATTTAAAAGGTGTAATTTATCGGGGATTATATTTAGATCGTTGAACATGAAAATGGAAGTACGTTTAAGTTCAAAATAACCAATATTCGGATTACATTGTGAATAAAGTTGTGCATTTTCCGTGGATGTTCAGGGAGTTATCAGTTTAGAATTCCAACTCCCTGGATGCACTAAATGCATAAGTTGATATTTTTGACATTCTATGCATGTTATTCTTTTAAAATCCTGGGATCCAGATTTTTCTTTCACATTTAAAATGAGGCGCATAACAAGACATTTGCTACCAACCTGCCATGATGTCCTTGCTTGCCAGGACCATAATAGCTGTTAACGATGCACTAAAGATTGCATTTTGACCCAAATTCAGAAGAGCCAAACTTGTTGAAGTCTTCAAAGATGCTTGTTCATATTCCTTCAGCACTGTGTTGTATCTGTCCACTTCGTATTTCTCATTGTTAAAGTACTGTCCAGAAAACAAAAAAAGAATTGGTTATTCACAAAAAAAACAAAAAAAACAGACATCACAAACAAGACACTAATAACATGCTTTCCAGCTTCTGTCACACCTGCCATCCCATCCTGTTCCACATATCATACCATGCTACTTCCCTCCCTTCAGGAAATCATACATGAAATCCAGATACCATTCCACAACATGAACTGTATGCCATCACACCTGCAATCATATGACTTGCCACCCTGTCCCATTTACCATACCACCCTGTTCCATATACCATGCCACCCTGTCCCATATACCATGCCACCCTGTCCCACATGCCATCCCTCCCTGTCCCATATACCATGCTATCTTGTCCCACATCTCATCCCTCCCTGTACCATGTGCCATTCTACCCTGTCCCATATGCCATCCTTCCATGTACCACATGCCATTCCACCATGTCCTACAGGCCATTCCATCCAATCCTACATGCTATCTCACCCTGTCCCATATGCCATCCCACTTGAAATCCACATGACATGCCATCCTGTCTCACATGTCATTACACTCTGTCCCCCATGCCATCCCACCTTGTTCCACATGCCATCCCAGCCTGTCCTAAATACCATGACACTACCCTGTTTCACATGCCACACCACTCTGTCCCACATACTATCCCACCCTGTCCTATAAGCCATGACATTCTGTCCCACATTCAATGGTACCCGGTCCCACATGCCACCTTGTCACACATGCCATCCTACTCTGTCCCACATTTCATCCCATCCCATCCCCAATGCCATCTCACCTTCATCCTAATTCCTACCATTCTACGATCTTCCACCCAACATTCTTTCCTCTCACTCCCATTCCCTCACTTCTATCAAGTCAACATGCCCCATTCACCTACCATCCCCCTTCCCCTGCCACCCCCATTCATCTACAATCCTCTATTCACCTGCCATCCTCTATTTCCCAGCATGCCCCATCACCGTACCATTCCCCATCCACCTACCATCCCCCATTCACATAACATCTCCCATTTACCTACCATCATCCATTCACCTACTTCCCCAACCCACCTTTCCATCCACTCATCTACCAAATATACTCTTAACCAACTCATCATTCCAACCTTCACTATGACCTCTAATCTTTACATTGCACTACAGCCTCACCACCCCCACCTTCCCCCAGCCTTAAATTAAATCTGACACTTCCAATAGAAACATGCTCAACTTTTTTCCCCTTAAAAAAAACCAGATAGAGCTGATCTTTCTACCAAATCGGAATGAAAATTAATTCAGTACATATTACGGTATGGTTTGTTGATGTTTAACGGCTCCGCGACAGTCAGAGTCAAATGTGTAAATAAATTATGGTGTAAGATTTAGGATAGAGAGGAGATGGAAGGTTTGTAAGGGATACAAAGGGGAAAGGCTGAATGTGGGAGAAAAATTTAGGTAAAAAGAAAGGGATGTGTAAAAATAGGTGTAGAAAGGGAGGAGGGGAGGAGATTATATGTGGTGGAAGAGGTTGTTGTTGCGGAGGAAGTTGATGATGTTTAAGGAAGAATTGTTTTCGAATAGGTCCGAGCTTGAGGAGAGTAAAAAGAGAAGAGATCTGGACTTCTGGTAAAGAGGAGAGGTTAAGAAAATATGCTTGATGGGGAGATTGGTGTTTCCAGTGGGACAGAGGGGTAGGGGAGCCAGATAAGAGATGGGAGTGAGTAAGAGAGGAGTGGCTAAGGCAGATGCGGGTGACAACGATGTCTTCCCTGTGGCTGCGACTGTGCAGAGGGGTAGAGGGGTGTTGGTCCCGACTTTGGGTTTGATGGTGTGAAATTTGTTACTGGTTTCGTGATTCCAGGAGTTTTGCCAGGTTTTGTTGATGTAGTTGGAGATGGAGAGACGGAGGTCTGGGTGTGGTATAGGAAAAGGAGAAATGTTATTTGACAGAGCTTTGTTGGCAGCTGTCAGCTCTCTTATTGCCAGGGATGCCGACATGGCTGGGAATCCAGAAAAAGGTAACTTTCTTTCCCAGGGAGGAAAGAGTGTGGAGTGTGTACAGGTTATCATAAGTCTACTATGTATCCACTCTATTCAAGCAAAGACATTGTTTTTTTGCTGTTCATTCGTAAGACACTTCATTATAAATTCCATTCAGTCATCAGATCTATTATTCAACTTTGAAAATTCAGTACAGATTTATTTGCAGATTATCATAAGTCTATTAAGTGTCCCTCTATTCCAAGTGTCCCAAATTCAGTCGTCAGATTTATTATTCAACTTTTTTCATCCCAGAACAAATCCTTTAATTGTTGCTATTCAAGTCTGGAATGCATTTGTTCTCCTTTATATGAATTTCTTTTTATAAAAATAGTTGGAACTTCTTTCCTAGGGCGTAATCCTTTGTTCCCTATATAGTAGCTGAACAATGAATGAGGCTGGACAGAAAATAACATGTGGACAGACAGACAGACGGACGAACAGACGGATGGATGAACGGTAAAGATGCTATATCCGCAGACGGACGAACAGACGGATGGATGAACGGTAAAGATTCTATATCCGCTCTTCACCAACTTTATTAGCAAGGGAATAAAAAGGCAATTTACATTTTTTAGTTGTGTTAAAGTTACTTTACTCCAAATTAATTGGAAAATAGAAACACAAACATGATTTAAAACTTCAGTAATGAAACATTTGAATATGAAATATCCAATCATTGAAATTTAACCCTTACCAGCACTTTTTTGAAAACATACTTGGGAGGCGAGGTAAAAGATGGGGCACCCAAAAGGGTGATAATAACGCCGCGTGGTAGAGTAAGGGTTGAGCACAGGCTGATTATTGAAGGGTCCTTTGTCTTCCAAGCAGCAGAGTCGGGCTTGTTTTGCTTCAGTGACCCAGTGGGCCGCCCATCAAGAACATGCTGCATATATGTTTGAGTTGGCACACTTGTCGCGAGTTGATTAATCCTTACTCTACCAGCACCTTTTTGGGAGGCGGGGTGAAAGATGGGGCACCCAAAATGGTGATAATATCGCCGTGTAGTAGAGTAAGGTTTAAGCAACTTCCTGTTTAATCTTTTTTAATACTTTGTTTCTGGCACACTTCAAAATTCAGATTTTATCTTGAAAAAAAAATCTACAATACAATTTTCTTAAAAGTTAAAGAATACCACCAAATATACAAATATTATACTTTCTTTTATACTTTCCAAATCATAATTGCTTTGTTGTTATAGGCTTAATGGCATCTTAAATAGTTGATAGTCATATAAGTTCCAAGAGCTGGTGATGTGCTAATAATGTAGTGGCGACATAAGCTAAATTGTTTTTAGATCTATTAAAAACCATCATAGTAGCAAAATGTTTCATGAAACTCGGTTAAACATTGACCACTTTACAGTATTTTTGAATCTCAGGCAACAATTTACATATTTTATCCAAATTTTGTGATGTATTCTGGGAGTTACCTTGGTATTTTCTTTTGTAAATCCTTTGTCTTTTAAAGATTATCATAATTCATGAAAGTGGTGTAGCAAATTCTAACCAAAAATGTTTAAGTCTTTTTCATACCCCCTAATCAAATCCAAGCAAGAATAGACTTTCCCATCATATTCAGTGACTAAATAGGAAAGCATTTAAGGAATTACATAAACAATTTTAAATTGCACACCCAGTCATACATCACAAATTTCGCATGAATTAGATATGAAGCAAACTTTTGATCTAACATAACTCAAAAACTAAAAGCCTGGGGCTTTTCTTAATTTTCAAAATACAATTTGCTCAGATCTTAAACCTCTTTCAGCCAATATGAAAGGGGACTTCAGAAGAAACAAGAGTGGTAAAAAAAGCATTCAAAAAATCTTATCCCATTAAGGATATATTCAAGTTTAAAGTTTAGTATAACTTATGTAAAAACGACTGAAATCAGACTACTTATGATGTCATAGCCTCAGATTCTTTATGTATTCCATCATATTTTGTCCCACAGTTTTGTGGCTTAACAACCATTGGACATGTCAGGAAATAGTCAAACAGAATCTTGTAAAGCCAATTATAATTTAATTATAATTTACTACCTGAGGAAACTTCGAGGAAAAATAATTCAAATAGCAAAAATAACAATTGTTAAGAATGTGAGGATGAAGGCAGCAACCTTCCATAATAGAATTAGTACATCAGTCATTTCTACGTGAATAAGACAGTGCTTTAAACTTTAATAACTCCCTAACAGAGTAAAATTTTTGAATGCTTTCTTCACCACTTTGTGTCTTTCAAAGTCCTCTTTCATATAAGATAAGTTTGCGTGACCGCTGAACTAATCCTTTAAGTTGAAAAATACCGGTGCTCAATTTTGGATTGTCCAATCTAGAAGATTTATCTCAAATTTGACACACACCTTAACAGTTTCATAGTTGATAAGGGAGTCTATTGCATAATTGCCAGCTTGGTTGTCCGCTTTGTTCATTAACACTCTAAACTTGGTCCTCCATGCAGTGATGCTGAGCGTAAATGCAGCATAAGCACCTATACAGGCCAATGTGACCAGGGAATATGCCGGTCCGCACTTCACATACTGGGGAAATAAGAAAACACTCAAACAGAGAATATTTGAAACATGTATGTACAGCATGACCATGTAATTAAATACATGCATGTACAGCATGACTATGTAATTAAATACATGTATGTACAGCATGACTATGTAATTAAATACATGTATGTACAGCATGATTATGTAATTAAATACATGTATGTACAGCATGACTATGTAATTAAATACATGTATGTACAGCATGACTATGTAATTAAATACATTAATCAATGTTTTAGTGCCATGTAATACCATGGTAATAAAAATAAAGAGGAGACCTGGTCTGACAACCTGACCAATTCAAAGGAAAGAGTTTAGAAAAACAAGGTGATTGTTCACATTTCAGGGTTGTTACAGGTCTGGTTTTTGTTATGTATCACACCTATGCTATGTCCAGGTCATTCTTTTTATTGTAAGAGTTTGGTCAGTTTCTGACAATCATAATCAATGGCAATCTGAGTGTCAACTTCCCATAATTGTATCAATGTATTTCCCTTCAAACTATTTTACTAAGGAAGGAGGTTCTCTATGATACATATTTTCTTACATGATTCCAGATGTACATTTTAAAGGAGACACAAAGTCAAATATTACAGCTTGATATATGATAGATAATTAAAACACATAACCAGTCACCAAAAACTCCATCACAATTCTTATTCCATTCTTAAGTTATCCAACTTTGAAGTTGTAACATGGATGCTGTCATTTTGTCTAATTTTGTGTTGAAATAATTTTGTCTAATTTTGTGATGACATAATTTGCCATAATAATAATAATAATAATAATAATACATTTTCATATAGCGCATTCTACCAAACGGTCTCAATGCGCTTTACATAAACAAATATAACATGAGAAAACCTTAAGATACAAACAGTAAGAGAACAAAAAACCATACTTAAAAAGATACAAGCAGGATAAAGTTACAAGGTCCAATGAGGGTAACTCATGAAAAAGGTGTGTTTTCAATACACTCTTAAAAATATCTAAAGTAGGGGCATTTCTGATGTAGATTGGGAGAATGTTCCAGAGTTTGGGGGCTGCAGATTAAAAAGAACTTTCACCATAAGTCTTGGTCTTAATTTTTGGCGGCTTTAGGAGAATAGCACTGTGAGATCTGAGTGAGCGAGTTGGTAATTGTAAGGTGAGTAAGTTGGAAATATAATTTGGAGCAAGACCATGGATGGCTATGTATGTGAGGGTGAGAAGATTGTAGTTTATTCTTTCACATATAGGAAGCCAATGAAGTAGGATAGAAAAGGGGGAGTGTGGGCAAGGATTAGCCATATATGCTAGCACATATGTATTTCTTTCGAATTCTCTTTGAAATTTTCTTTCCAAAATAATTTAACATAGAGTTTTAAGGGCTGGAATCATTAATATTAAATACAAATAAATATTCATAAACACATGTGAAGGAATATATAGTTCTTAGAACTTGGAAAACTTCGAAATAGATTATAAAGAAATACACCAATATTTTAATATGTTCTGGGTGTATAACATCATTGCATAGAGGGCATATGAACAAACTGGCCGATCCCATATAAGTTTGTATTGACAGAATTAATGTTTTAAAAAATTAGAAAATATAAGCTAAATTGATTTGTAGATGAGAAATTTCTTTGGATATCTTAATATTATTATTTCTATAATATTTAATAAATGAAGAAAAAGCCAGACTTTATGTCTCCTTTAAAAACATTCCTACAGTGCAATATTGTTATCTAACAACATGCTTGCAAATAGGAGCTACTGAACCTATACAAAAACGTTAAGACAATGTATTAGACCAAGATTGGCAGTTAAACTCACCATGATGCCAGTTACAAGACCAACCTCCAAAATAGTTGGCACTATGTTGAAGACCAGAGCACTAAGGACAAAATTAATACCCCTGGAAAAGGAAATAGATGATGAAAAATATTGTCAATCTTAGGATAACAAATAACAGGTCAGTAAAAACAATGGTAATTAAAATCTGGGGTATGCATTCTGCCAATACCACCTGTGGTTTGTGCACAGTAATTAACAACTGGGGTATGCATTCTGCCAATAACAACTGGGGTTTATGCACAACAATTAACGACTGGGGTATGCATTCTGTCAATAAGAACTGAGGTTTATGCACAGTAATTAACAACTGGGGAATGGATTCTGTCAATAACAACTAGGGTTTATGCACAGTAATTAACAACTGGGGTATGCATTCTGCCAATAACAACTGAGGTTTATGCACAGTAATTGACAACTGGGGTATACATTCTGTCAATAACAACTGAGGTTTATGCACAGTAAATAACAAGTGGGGTATGCATTCTGCCAATTACAACTGGGGTTTATGCACAAGAATTAACAACTGGGGTATGCATACTGTCAATAACTACTGGGGTTTATGCACAGAAACTAACAACTGGGGTATGCATTCTGTCAATAACAACTAGGGTTAATGCACAGTAATTAACAACTGGGGTATGCATTCTGTCAATAACAACTAGGGTTTATGCACAACAATTAACGACTGGGGTATGCATTCTGTCAATAAGAACTGGGGTTTATGCACAACAATTAACTGGGGTATGCATTCTGTCAATAAGAACTGGGGTTTATGCACAGTAATTCTGATTCAATAACAAAGAACAGTAATTAATAACTGGGATATGGGTTTACTGGGGCACAGTAATTTAACATTCTGTCAATAACAACTAGGGTTTATGCACAGTAATTGGGGAATGGATTCTGTCAATAACAACTAGGGTTTATGCACAGTAATTAATAACTGGGATATGCATTCTGCCAATACCAACTAGGGTTTATGCACAGTAATTAACAACTGGGGTATGCATTCTGCCAATAACAACTGAGGTTTATGCATAGTAATTGACAACTGGGGTATGCATTTTGCCAATAACAACTGAGGTTTATGCACAGTAATTAACAACTGGGGTATGCATTTTGCCAATACCAACTGGGGTTTATGCACAAGAATTAACAACTGGGGTATGCATTCTGCCAATAACAACTGGGGTTTATGCACAGTAATTGACAACTGGGGTATACATTCTGTCAATAACAACTGAGGTTTATGCACAGTAAATAACAAGTGGGGTATGCATTCTGCCAATTACAACTGGGGTTTATGCACAAGAATTAACAACTGGGGTATGCATACTGTCAATAACTACTGGGGTTTATGCACAGAAACTAACAACTGGGGTATGCATTCTGTCAATAACAACTAGGGTTAATGCACAGTAATTAACAACTGGGGTATGCATTCTGTCAATAACAACTAGGGTTTATGCACAACAATTAACGACTGGGGTATGCATTCTGTCAATAAGAACTGGGGTTTATGCACAACAATTAACGACTGGGGTATGCATTCTGTCAATAAGAACTGGGGTTTATGCACAGTAATTAACAACTGGGGAATGGATTCTGTCAATAACAACTAGGGTTTATGCACAGTAATTGATAACTGGGATATGCATTCTGCCAATACAACTAGGGTTTATGCACAGTAATTGACAACTGGGGTATGCATTTTGCCAATACCAACTGGGGTTTATGCACAAGAATTAACAACTGGGGTATGCATTCTGCCAATAACAACTGGGGTTTATGCACAGTAATTGACAACTGGGGTATACATTCTGTCAATAACAACTGAGGTTTATGCACAGTAAATAACAAGTGGGGTATGCATTCTGCCAATTACAACTGGGGTTTATGCACAAGAATTAACAACTGGGGTATGCATACTGTCAATAACTACTGGGGTTTATGCACAGAAACTAACAACTGGGGTATGCATTCTGTCAATAACAACTAGGGTTAATGCACAGTAATTAACAACTGGGGTATGCATTCTGTCAATAACAACTAGGGTTTATGCACAGTAAATAATAACTGGGATATGCATTCTGCCAATACCAACTCGGGTTTATGCACAGTAATTAACAACTGGGGAATGCATTCTGCCAATAACAACTGGGGTTAATGCACAGTAATTAACAACTGGGGTATGCATTCTGTCAATAACAACTAGGGTTAATGCACAGTAATTAACAACTGGGGTATGCATTCTGTCAATAACAACTAGGGTTTATGCACAGTAAATAATAACTGGGATATGCATTCTGCCAATACCAACTCGGGTTTATGCACAGTAATTAACAACTGGGGTATGCATTCTGCCAATAACAACTGGGGTTAATGCACAGTAATTAACAACTGGGGTATGCATTCTGTCAATAACAACTTATGCACAGTAGATAATAACTGGGATATGCATTCTGCCAATACCAACTCGGGTTTATGCACAGTAATTAACAACTGGGGTATGCATTCTGCCAATAACAACTGGGGTTTATGCACAGTAATTGACAACTGGGGTATACATTCTGTCAATAACAACTGAGGTTTATGCACAGTAAATAACAAGTGGGGTATGCATTCTGCCAATTACAACTGGGGTTTATGCACAAGAATTAACAACTGGGGTATGCATACTGTCAATAACAACCGGGGTTTATGCACAGAAACTAACAACTGGGGTATGCATTCTGTCAATAACAACTAGGGTTAATGCACAGTAATTAACAATTGGGGTATGCATTCTATCAATAACAACTGGGGTTTATGCACAGTAATTAACAACTGGGGAATGCATTCTGTCAATAACAACTGGAATTTATGCACAGTAATTAACAACTGGGGTATGCATTCTGTCAATACCAACTGGGGTTTATGCACAGTAACTAACAACTGGGGTATGCATTCTGTCAATAACAACTGGGATTTATGCACAGTAAAAAACAGTTGATAGAATGCGAGGACATATTATTCTGGAATCTCTTGAATATTCGAACACACTTTGCACAAAATGGTAGCTAAAACAATTGATATAAATATTCAAATCAACCATATTTAATTCTGAAATTTTTGACGACATTGATTATCTAAAATTCAACCTGTGTTATTTTCAAATTCCCACGAATTGGTGAAAGAGACACTAAAGGGGTATGTCTTATAAAGACCCTTCAACCTCATCTGGAAGCTCCTTTAACAATGTGGATATGTATGATTATCCTACATATCTAATTTCAAAAGATAATTACCAGCATGTCTGTACTGAACACTCACCTACTTCCTCTGTCAATAGCCTTTGACAGAGCACCAGTTTGTCTCGACAGATGAAACTCTAGATCTAGGGCGTGAAGATGAAGAAAGACGTGTTTCGCCACCCGCCTGATTGAGTTCTGAGCCACTTTGGCAAACACTGCGTTCTGCAGTTCACGGAAAAGAGATGAGCCTGCTCTGGCCGCACCATCTACCAAGACGAGGATATGAAAAGGGAACGTATCAGGACTATATCAATTGCTTGTGTTAGAATTTTATTGATGATACAGGTTGGCAAAACAACAATTCGTGACATACTGCCTATGATTTTTGTTCAAATATTGTTCAAAAGTCTTGGAGAGTGAGGTACAATGTCTAGCCCTTGCAATCACAGTATTTTTGTCTCATTATATTCATGGCACATTAGTTGTTCTGCTCCTAAAAGTTTCAAACAGTCAGACCCGACCTGATACATAACCAGGTCGGGTCAGATTTTTCCCCTTTTATTTTCTTTATTCTAAAAACCTTAGTTGTTGTGGAAAATGGTGCTGAGTATCATATTAGCAATGGATGAAGTCCTTATTGTGTGGTTATTTTAATTAAGATAAAGTGGTCTCACTATTTGCTACAGTAAGTTTGTGGTTATGATTTGCTGGAACAAATTTTTAAGGAGAAGGACAAAACATGTGACCATGGCAAATCTACGGTTACGGCTGTTGATAAGCGCTGGAAAAACAGGAATCCACAAGAAGAATTTGTTTTTGTTATTGGAAACATAAATAAATATAAAAATTCTTGAGTAAACAGCAGTATATGTGCTCTAAAAACACCCCCCATGTAGTTGTGCGCAAATGGTACATTAAATTGTGAAAGAGGGCAGCATATAATGATGCATTTACAACGTAAATATTAGTTCTGTCACAATTTTTGTGGGAATGTTTTTGACACCTTTATTCAAAACTGTAGGAAGTTTTTCCAGCTCTGATTCAAGGTGGCATTTCATCTCCTCCATTTGACCTCACATGTATACACTATGCTGCAGTTTGAATCATGTTTGCTTGTAAAGCGTTTTGGAATATACCTCACAGAAAGGGCGCTATATATAATCCTTGTATTATCATTATTATTATTATCATTATTATAATTATTATTATCATTATTACACTAAACAGGAAGCTAGGTGCCACTAACATAAGTGGAGAGAAAAAATGTGCAAAACTGAAAATGACCTTTTTTGCTGTCAATCTTCAGGTCAAACTGTCCTCAAAACTTCTAGCTTTGCATAGTTTTGGGATTCTTCCACTTTTCAAAGGGAGGAATTCTTTGTGGCTTTCTTCAAGTGCTCCGATCCAATGATACTACACAGAATGGTGGTATCAAGCTCGTTCCAATAACAAGCAGATCATTAAAGACAAGTATCTGAGAAAACCAGTAACACCAATTTTTCCTGAATACCAGGAATACTTTTCACATTTAATCAAATCTACTTTCAGAAAAAATAACAAAATAGCCTTGCTTACATTTGCACGCTGCTTATATGTACGTTCACACGCAGCTCACATTTGCACCTTTACGGTGAACAAGGCAAATTAAGATTAATTAATTCAATTTCAAGTATTGATTCTTTGACTTTAATCAAAAGACTTTATCACCCTCCTGATGATTAAAGAGTAAATGGGGCAGAATTATCACGCACCCAGCCCTATTCTAATTTTTGCTCTTAAAAATTCAATTGAGTTATATGCAATGTCCTGTCATGCCGTTGTGAGCTGGGATAATTTATTAATTAATTTCTAAGTGTTGATATTTATACATCATTAGAAAGGTTTCCAGCCCCTCTCGCTGAAGTAAATGAGATATCAAAGTTTCCCTTTTTCTTTTAACAACTATTTGTAATGAATCATAAGTAAGGAAAACTTACATCCCACAAGTATAGCAGTTGCTACGGAAACCCCAGTCGCTGATACCGTGGTTGCTGTTTCTGCAAGAGTATGATAATCGTTCAAGTTGTCCACAGCATGTTTGAACAGAAACGGTACTGTTACATTTGTCAGCTGAAAGTTGAAAAAGATTATGCTGAGGCAATCAAATTGCGACGACGACGAGTGAACACACAATTACAATGACGGGGTCGTCACCTGCGTATTCGGTTATGATAGTAACAATGCTATCACGAAACGCTTAATACAGCCCGGACGAGAACACAGGTATGATGTACGGACAGACATAACATCGACAACCAAGTCAATGTCCACAGCCTTTGATAACCAGTTGTGGTGCACTGACATGTCTACCCAACCCAGGCTTGAACCCAGGGCCTCATGGTCTGTAGACATATATGATAACCGCTACACCACAGTTAGTAGACAATCAAATTGACAGAAAGTCAATCTTTTATATGGCCAAAAGCAAATTTGATCTAATTAATCTTTAAACACAGAAGTATAAAAAAAAAAAAAAAAAAAAAAATCTTGCTATTAAACAAAAATTTATGTTAAGCTATTAAACATGCACAGGAACATAATAAGAAAAGCTGCAATAATGTTGGAAAGAAAATTTGAACAATATATATTAAGCGATTGCAAATTTTAAAGGTTTGTTTAGGTTAAAAAAATATCTTGCCATTAATCTTATGATAAAAGAAAATGTTGTGTAAAACTATGACACTTTAGAGCATTGTGAGAAAAGTGACAATGGTGGAGAGAAAATTTGAAGAACATAGATTAGGCGGTTGCAAATTTTCAAGGTTTGTTTTGGTTCACCTCAGGTTTCATGACATCCCATAAAATATATTCTTGAATCACTTGAATTTTTGCCTTTTAACTTTCCATTTGGAAACCCCCATTGGCGGCGCCAGGATTTTGGTGCTGGTGGGGGGAGGGGGGGGGACGGGGGAGGCAAAAGTCTATAAATCGGACAAAATACGTCACTTTACAAAGTTTAATGGGGGATTAGTGGGGGAGAAGCGATCTCGCGGGGCAGGGGAATGCCTAAAAATTGCAACTCACTGACACAATGAATGTTCGTTGAATCTAATGTTTTATCCATTAAGCACTGAAATGATTTTAGGGATACCATGTTGAACAAGCCTGAATAGCCTTCAGAGTACCATGTTTCTCTTTCAAACACAAAATATTATACAAATATTCTGAAGCCTTAAAGCCTTAACTGTTAACAGGGAGAAATAAAATCTGAATGGTTGATTGATAGTATTGTTGGTACTCAACAATGAACCTGGACATAGGCTAGTGTAACCACAGGTAAATTACATATAAATAACTGTACATTCAAACTTAAGTTTGTTTGTTTGTTTGATGAGGGCTTAACGGCACCACGACAACGAAGGTAAAATTGTCACTGAGAGGTCAGATCATTCTAGAGGTAGGAAGGAAAGGAAACAGGGGGAGAATGAGAGAAATTCAAGAACAAACAATCAGAAAGCTGTGATTGAGAGGGGAGGTGCATGGTTCAAACAAAAACAAAGTAGAGAGGGGGTGGAAGAGGAGAAATAAATATGGTTGTAGAGGGAGGCATGATGAAGGAAAGAGTTTGTTTGTTTGATGAGGGCTTAACGGCACCACGACAACAAAGGTCAAATTATGCCTGAGAGGTCAGATCATTCTAGAGGTAGGAAGGAAAGGATACAGGGGGAGAATGAGAGAAATTCAAGAACAAAAGGTCAGAAAGTTGTGATTGAGTAGGGAGGTGCATGGTTGAAACAAAAACAAAGGAAGGAGGTAATTTTATCCAGAGGATTTTTCTGGAAGAACTCAGCAATTGAGTTGTGGGGAGCGAGGGAAGCTCTGGGAAGGTTGTACAGGGGGCAAGCAAGCAAGGAGAACGTGATGGATTGTGAGGATGCAATGGCAATTGTTGCAGAGGGGTTGTATGTTAGCTGAGGATATACAGTACATATCCTCAGCAGTCCAAGTCTAATGTGCCAAACTAAGGTAAAAATGAAATCAGAGTGTTATAAGAAAAGGATAGAGCAGCACATTGTGCTTTTGGCACTTCCACACAGGTTGAAAATCCAAGCAATAGAACCTCAAGACCAAGGTAAGACTCTCCAACAGCAACGTTAAATCCGTCCCTCTGTATGGTTCAGAGTGCTAGAGAGTCACCAGAAAGACATGGGCCATATAGAATCTTTCCATAGCGGGTGCCTCCGAAAAATCTGTAACATCTTTTGGCCCAACAAAATATCCAACAATGACCCATACCAGAAAACAGGCTGCCACAGCATTGAATTGGAGGTCAAAAAACGCAGACTCAGATGGCTCGGGCATGTACTGAGGATGCAACAAGATCGCATCCCTAAATTATCCCTGAGGTGGACTCCAGTGGGCAAGAGGGTCAAAGGAAGATCCAAAAACACCTGGCGGAGAATTGAAGGAGATGGGCCTTACTTAGGGAGAAGCCCAGGACCGGACCAGATGGCGAAGTATTGTTGCGGCCTTATGATGTACAGGGAATGATGAGGATAGGTAAGTAAGTAAGTATGAGATAAGAAAAAGGAGGAGAAGTAACTGAAAAGAGCAACTGGAATTAGGGCATACCAATTAAATATTGTGGAACAAATTGCAGTTACGGATGAAACTAATAATTCAATATAGGATGAGTTTTTTGAAAGACATACAAGATGGAGGATAAGGGAATTCTTGAATTGTATGCTTAGAGGCCTGGTTTAAAATATATTAATACGTAACTGAAAGATCAGTATTGCAGGTGACAATGGGGTTTGAAAAGTTGAACTATGCAGATAAAAAATAAAAGCTGTTTCACCTTCGACCCAATCAGCAGGCCTAGAGCTCCTATAACCCGAACCTTGATCCCTTTCTCATCCTTCGGCCATATATAGCCCATCATAGCCTTTATGATCTCCCATCCTCTCACACTGTCCGAGATGCCTTCGACATTAGCTGAATTGCCAGAAGAGCCAGAATAGAAATGCCGAACTGTGTGATTCCCAAAAGCTGTGATTCCTTCGACATTAGCTGAATTGCCAAAAGAGCCAGAATATAAATGCCGAACTGTGTGATTCCCAAAAGCTGATCTCTGTAACTGCAAGGGGGAGAAATAAAACGAAATACGAGTAACATTCAGTCTTAGATCTGGCAACAAACTAGCTGGAACCAGAAAGGAGCAGGGTGTAAAAGGACAAGAGGGGCATTTACAGTGGTACCAAAGGGACAAGAGGGGCATTTACAGTGGTACCAAAGGGACAAGAGGGGCATTTACAGTGGTACCAAAGGGACAAGAGGGGCATTTACAGTGGTACCAAAGGGACAAGAGGGGCATTTACAGTGGTACCAAAGGGACAAGAGGGGCATTTACAGTGGTACCAAAGGGACAAGAGGGGCATTTACAGTGGTACCAAAGGGACAAAAGGGGCATTTACAGTGGTACCAAAGGGACATTTACAGTGGTACCTAAGGGACAAGAGGGGCATTTAGTGGTACCAAAGGACATGCAGCATGAATTTGGAGGCACTTCCAACATAAATTAGAGACGAATCAATCAAATTGAGCAGTACATCTGCATCTTTTTGTAATGGGGAACTACAAACAGAACCGAGAGGAGGTGAAGCAATACATCAAAGTAAAAGTTTCTTTCCCTTGAAAACTATGAACCTGTACATACAGTACTGTGTTTGACATCTTCAAGATGCACCTACCCATATTTTCCATTTTTGTGAGTTTTATACTGGGGTTTAATGTTTTGGTTCTGACTGTTTTGCATATATTGCTGCATCACTGCAGAAATGAGTATCTTTATTGATGGATAGTGGTATTATTATTATCATCAGTAATACTATTAATGCAAAGCTCAGAAAAATCTATGAGACTACAGTGTACAATTTTTTTGCGTTGAATAGGTACTGTAAATGCCCTTTATATCATTAGCACCCTGCCCCTTTCTAGTTCAAGCTATTGTACTAAAAAAAGCTACATTTATCCGAGCCATTAGGTTCATAGAACTGGTGCTTATCCCTGGTTTCCATGGCACAAGCAGATGAGAGTACATGACTCCCCCCAGTCCATTGCAGATTTACTCCCGGCAGTGCTGGTACTAATTTAACACTGCAGTCGACTGGAGCAAGTAAAGGGTCTTGCTCAAGGACACAATGCAGGGCTCATTATGGGAATCAAACCCGGTACCTTTTGAAAATGAGCATGACTTCTCTACCACTGCACCTCATCACGCTATGCACATGTAGGGATTGCCTTTTAGCAATGGGAGCAACATTAAAAAAAAATGTGCAGCAGATATATTCTCATTTCATATCTTGTTTATTTACCTGTTTTTCTAGCTCATCACATGACCTTCCACGTTGGAGCAAACCAGATGTGGTCCAACATAAGTAAGATTTACTGTGAAAAACATCAGCATCTCTACATGATGCTGATGATTCACATAATGAGGATGCTTTGGTTGACTGGAAAAGAAAACAAACAAAAGAAGATTATTTTTATTAATTTGTACAAATAAGATTCAATGACAATATGAAGCTACATGCACATGGTTGCATAGCTGTAACGGCGGCAGGATTTTGATGCTGGAGGTGCAAGAGATGGGCAGCTTTGTCTCGTAGGATAGCAAAGGAATGTATAAATTGGACAAAATATGTGCCCTTCCAAAATTTTCTCTGGAGGGAGGTGGGGAGAAAAAGAATAATGACCCCCACCTTCCCTCCCTGCAACCAATGGATGTAATGGCTGTCTAATGAATGTAGTGGGTGTCCTGCAGAGCTTGCTAGGTATAAGGATCATGAAAAGTTTGATAAGAGATACTAAAGTGCATTTTGAAAAACGTTTGTCCAAAGAGGTCAAGATTCATCCTACAGAAAGTCGTTTCATTCATATATACGCTCAAAGCAAAAAACCAAGGAGGTTGTTGGTCCCCTTCAGGGTAATAATGGTGTTACTATCAATAGTGGTAAAGATATGGCTAAGGTTTTAAATGACTACTTTGTGTCTGTTTTTACTAAGGAGTCTCCTGCTGATGACGTTGTGGATTATCTTAGTGTGCACTCTCCAGTATCCATTAAGAATGTTGATTTTTCAGTTGATGCTGTCTAAGAAGTTGAAGAGTTTGAATTCAAATAAAGCACCCGGTCCAGATGGTATATATCCTGTTGTCTTACGTGAGTGTTCTTATGTTCCCCTGAGCATTATCTTTTCAAAGTGCTTTGATGTTGGTGTTGTTCTTAGTGATTGGAGAATTGCTAATGTCAATCCTATTTTGAAAAAGGGTGACCAGTTTGCCTTGTGACTACATGAATAGGCCAGTGAGTCTTACTAGTGTTGTATGCAAGGTCATGGAGTCCATTGTTAAGGATGTTGTACTAGATCAATTACTGGTCAATGGTTTGTTGAATTTGTCCCAGCATGGGTTCTTACCTAGAGGTCTTGTGTTTCTAATTTATTGGAGTTTCTTGATGATGTTGCTAAACTACTTGATTCTGGTCATAATGTGGATGTTATTTATTAAGCTTGGGAGATATATCAATATTTCGATATACTGTATTTTGATATTGACCCATATCGATATATCAATATTATGGTTTTCAATGATAATACACAATACATGAACTATTAAAAAGCTACAAATACATGTAACTATCAAACATCAAAGTATTTTTCATTAAACAGCAACAAAAAGTTAATAAATCTTGTTCATATAAAAATTTCAAGCAGTCAATTATGATAAAACTTTATTAAACCATTAATATTCTGATAACAATTACCTAAAAATCCTTCTATGAACAAAAAACAACTTGACTCGTGGAGTACAGAGGAATTGCGCAATACTTCAACTTTATACTTAATGGCTTACAATGTTCAGACAACAAAAATCATAAGACGTTGAATCCTCAAACATCGTGTTAAGTTTCCTCAAAAGGAATACTGAATCTGAATTTTTATATCAAACAGTCATTAATTGACAAATCACTGACAAAACTTGCGGTTTTTCTCATCATTTTGTTCATTCAGAAAGTCTAAAGGTACTGACTGGTGTTGCCAGGTCGATCAGATACTGTACAGAGTAGTAACTACACACAGTATCACTACTGTACAGTACTTTGCATGTACACACTTCTGCACTGTTTCTTCTGAGTGCCCAATACTCACGATGATTGAAGCAAACTAGAAATGGGATATTATGTGTTATATATGAACTTCTGAATGTCTAGAAGTCCATAAAATGCTACCAAATTAATGCCTCTTTAGTAGAACATTCATAAGAAGTAAGTGAGTTATGGTATTTTAAGAAGAATTGAGCCCAATTTTTGTAAGGCATGCAGTGTAGGCCTAGTGCCAGTTCCACAACATGTTTTTTCTTTTTTTTTGAAGAATATGCTGAGGTCTAAACCTTTTCGATCTTTTTGTGCTTGATCTTTTGAGATAAAAACCATGTAAAGAACATTTTTAAGCATAGTGGGTGGTTATTTAAAGATGTTATGTATAAATTTGGCAGTGATTTCTGTGAATTTGTCCAAAAAGTTTTACTTCACTTTTTTCGAGCAGAGACAAGTTACCTTGCACAGAACAGCACATGCAACTTACGTATGACGTCCTATAATTTGCATATCGATATTTCAATAATATCAATATCTTTCTGGCGATATATCGATATTGCCTAATGCTCAATATCGCCCAAGCTTATTACCTATTTAGATTTCCATAAAGCATTTGATAAGGTTCCATTGGGCAAGCTCATGATGAAAACAAGAACGCTTGGTGTGGAGGGAAAGTGTGCCAGCTAGATATATTCTTGGTTAGTTGACAGGTCACAAAGAGTTGTTGTTAATGGTAAAGTATCTCCATGGAAGAAGGTTACGAGTGGTGTTCCTCAGGGTTCTGTATTGGGCCTGCGACTTTTCTTAATCTTTATTAATGATATTGATATTTCCCTTGGCTCCAGGATTTGTAAATTTGCTAATGACACTAAGCTATACAGGATTGTTGATGATGCTAGGGATTCTTCACTTTCTTCACTTTTGCAAACTGATCTGGATAAGTTAGTTTCGTGGTCCCAAACATGGCAGATGTCATTTAATATTGAATAATGCAAAGTTATTTATTTTGGTCAGAGCAATATGGCTTTTGATTACTGCATGAATGCCTTAAATATTGGTGGTGTTGATCAAGAAAGGGATCTAGGTGTTGTCATTACTAGCAATCTTTCTTCACTTTTGCAAACTGATCTGGATAAGTTAGTTTCGTGGTCCCAAACATGGCAGATGTCATTTAATATTGAATAATGCAAAGTTATTTATTTTGGTCAGAGCAATATGGCTTTTGATTACTGCATGAATGCCTTAAATATTGGTGGTGTTGATCAAGAAAGGGATCTAGGTGTTGTCATTACTAGCAATCTGAAGCCTTCTAAACAGTGTGCTTCAGCAGCTGCAAGGTCACATAGGATGCTAGGTTTGATTAGAAGAAATTTTTGTTATCTTGGTATAGAGGTTGTTCTTAATTTGTATAAGCAGTTAGTCAGGTCTCACCTTGAGTATGCTATTCAGGCTTGGAGTCCCTTTTATGAGAAGGATTAGTTTATATTGGAGCAGGTTCAGCGAAGAGCTACTAGATTTATTCCCGAAGTAAGGAATCTCTCTTATGAATCATGGTTGCGAATTCTTGGTTTGACCACGTTGAGTTAAAAAGAGTACGTGGCAATATGATTCAGGTTTTTAAGTTCCTATGGCTTCCTGTTATTACTTGCATGTTTTAGCTAATCCTCATATAACACATGGTAACAGTTTAAAGTTAACCAAAGAGTTCTTATGGATAGATATTCAGCAATTTAGCTTTTTGCGAAGAGTTGTTAATGAGTGGAATGGTTTGCCTGAGTGGGTAGTTAGCTCCGATTATATTCACAATTTTAAAGTCAACATTTATAAGTTCTTTACTAACTCTGGACGTCTTTGATTTTGATTTTATTCTTTTTGTGGTGGTGGTGGTGTTGGTTTGGGCTTTTTATGAGGTGACTGACCTTTCTTAGCCTGTAATCTTGTTATGTATTAAGTTATAATTTATATACTGAACCATTGCAAAAATTGAATAGGCCTAGGCTGAGATCGTAATTTCATCTGACTGTGTGATAGGGGCCTAGAACTTAAGGGTGTCAGTGTTTACTTTTATGTTCTTCTGTGACCACTGTATTAACGATTGTGTCTACTACTACTAGCGCCTAGCCTAGTACTGACTAGCATATCATAACCAAACCAGTGCCAGGAGAGTGTGTTGTGACTGTCACAGTGCACAGCGCGGTGTCACTGACAAAATATAGTTTCGCGCAATTGGCTTACTGTCAGTAACAAATAGTGCCGTAGGTTGTGTGCTGTATTTCTACTTTTAAAGTTTAATTATTTAGTTAAAAACCAACTTACAAAATGATTATTAACAGCGCAGTAGATGAGAGCAAGACTGCTTTTATTATTGTACCGTTGAAAATTACACAATCTACATTCACGGATTCCAGGTAAAACTTTCCGGGAATGAATCGACTTTGCCAATTTCAAAGAACTCATTTTTCCTACTGACTGTAACATGTATGTTATACCCACAGATAGGCCTAGGCCCCTATATATAATAAGGAGCGTGACGTCTTTCGCCCTACTCTACGTGTAGGCCGAAGGCCGCGAGACGAAACTCCTTTAGACCTGTGGACCTTTGCTCACTAATTTCTTTTACTTCCATTTTAATATACAAGTTTACAGTTTCATTGACATTTTTTGTTCAACTTCATTTACCAACAATTGCAGGCCCTAAATTCATCAAGTTTTACTTCAAAAATAATCATAAAACTCTTTGGAATATGCCTACATGTTGTATTGCAGCCTAATTACTTCCAATCCATGGGTGCATTTTTTGTTTATTCTATGTGTATTACTTTTTAAAATTGCTTTCAATTTGTTTGCAAAAGTTTCTCAAGCTTCGAGCTGGGAAGATAAAAAAAAGCTCCACTTGAAAATTTTGCTGCATGGAATTTTTCTTCTCATTGATAGGCAATCTTTAGTTTTGCTCTCATTTGTTTTGCTTTGGTATCCAATGAAGAAATTATATAACAGTGCAATAATATTCCAACTTTTATGTTGTATGATTGTTAAAAATCATTGACTGTACAACAGAGTAAGAACATTTTTTGCAATGTAAATCAATTTTGTACCAGATATTAGTGAGCTGAATACCTGTATATTATTTTGTAGTACAAAATACCCTGCCGAAATGTTTTCTGACTCCAGGCACATGTACAATGATTTTTTTGGGCAGTGGAATGTACTGTTATCCGCAGGTTATGAGTAAATGAAATGGCGATTTTAGTCTACCCTTTTCATACATAGAAATTTGTCTGCCTAACCAAAAAAAAAGAAGACAGAAATGCCAAGACTGAAAATTCAACATCAAAACCAGCAGACCAGGCTTTTATTTGCAGTAACCGACATGAAAAATCACACTTCAACATGTTTTTTACTAGGCTTAGCTCAGTTGACTATAGGACACACTTTACAACCATGGAGATCTATAGTTCTTTAGCAGCATAGGAAAAACTTTAAATTTTGTTGATTTCTCTTTTTTTCTTAAAAACTTATATTGTGAAATAGTGTGGTATATCTATATCTACATCAGCATCACTTCACAGAGATTGCTGAGTTCAGCTAAAGCTGTAGGGATAAGTGAAGGACTTATGGCAGTATGGTCATCCACAGAAGATGTCTCATAAGTAAACAGTCAGGAATGTTTGTAAAGTTGATTACCAGTTGTTCTGTTGTTAAATTTAACTTAAACAGGTAATTATTGGAGTAAATCAAAATTGTGATGTCAAAGCTTGATACTTATTCTTTTTTGTAAATTGGTGACCTCCACAATGAAGACCCAATTCCTTTATCAAACGTACATGAAATTATATAGGAATAATTTTCAGAAGTTAATGGCAGAATAATATGTGTTAATCTGTTGTAAACACCTGAATTTACAAACCATTTCATGTAACCTGTACCAGTTAAGTTAATTGATGTATATTTCCTGTATTATTTACAGATTACACTTTCTTTACCCTACACATCTGTGATCAAAACACATGTCAAAACAAGAAATGACGTCATAAAAAGACGATCCGTTTAAGATTCTGTCAAAAACATCTTTCCACACTCAGCCAAGAAAATTGTATACTAGGCCTAGGCCTATGTGTACGTACACAAAAAATCGAAGCTAGCTGTCTCTGCAATTAAATACACTTATACCCAATTTGTATATGATGTCATTTGTTGCATATGTATAAGTAAGACCAGTAGTTTATAAAAAGCTACTTCTGGCCCACTTTTTATACCATTTTTTAATGTGTATTTTTACCAAGCGGACTGGGGTTCTGATACACTTATTATAACGCTTTTATTACTTTTTTTCACACCTTCAAACGAGTTGAGAGTTCTGGCCCACTTTTTAAACCGTTTTCATATTTTCACTAAGCGGACTGGAGTTCTGGCACACATATTATAACGCTTTGATTACTGTTTTTCACACACACAGACACACACATACGTGTGTAGACCCTACAACTGATGACGTAGGCGTAATCCCATATAACTAATGACCAATCAATATACAACACACGCATGGGATGGCGGTATTAGGTTACACCCGTATTTTTAAGTCCTCTGTTAGTGCTGGATGTAATTTACTGTCCTCCATGATTACTGTAAGAAGAGAAAGAAACAACTCAAGTCAGTAACAACACAAAAGAAATGTTCGCAGATGTTCCCCATCTCATCAACTTACTACCAGTTATATATCTACCTACTACTTCTCACTCCATTTACATCGTTGAACTCTATTTAAGGTCAAACCATATGTACTTTGAGACGAACAATACACAAATCAATGACAAGTATATACATTAAGAGAAACTGCACATAACCCTAAGTCGTATTGATTATTCCCTCCTGTCTGCTACATACAATCTAGGGCCAAACTGAAGCAGATCTGTCTCTGCTCGGCATTTTTTCCGGAGAATAATTATGCTTTTTCTGTGTGTTTGGAAGGTATTTTCTGGGGTGTTGACCACTATTTGTGATGCTCCCACTGCACGATCTAGGACGGCTCGGCAGAGCAAGGAGTGAAGAGAAGGAGTGCCATATGGAGGGGTATATGATCTTTTCTTTCTAAATCTCCTCCTTTTGGCACCTCCAAATCGCCTCCTTTTGGCACCTCCAAATCGCCTCACACCGAGTCGCCTCGCGGCTCCCTTGAGTCGCATGGCTCCGACTCAGGGGAGGTCAACAGAGTGGTTTAAAGGTTACCTGATGTTGTAAAAGCATTAAACAACGAAGAAACCATGTTAATTGAATCTAAACCTAAAGATGCAATTAAAATTTAATCGGGGAACCAAAGCCCATCGTTACCCCCTCAGAAATGGCGTAAAGTCGGTTATGAAGAAGAAATTATCCCACCCACGACGACGACGAGTGAACACACAATTACAATGACGGGGTCGTCACCTGCGTAATCGGTTATGATAGTAACAATGCTATCACGAAACGCATAATACCACCCGGAGGAGAACACAGGTACGACGTACGGACAGACATAACATCGACAACCAAGTCAATGTCCACGGCCTTTGATAACCAGTTGTGGTGCACTGGCGTGTCTACCCAACCCAGGCTTGAATCCATGACCTCGTGGTCCGTAGACATGTATGATAACCATCATACTGATATCCCACCCACAGCCCTAGTAAGATATTTATATGTTACGCGGGAAGCTGAAAACGACACGCGAAAAAAATATAGAGCCACAGATCCTATTTGGTGTATCAAAACTTACAACATCAGAACATATAATATTAAGGGACATCAGCCCGTACTGTATTAATTAGATTGTCTAGGAAATGGTTGCCCCAAAAGATCATTTGTAAGAGAGGAGTTACAAATTGTGCCCTTTGATACCGAGTTACCTAAGTAAGCTGCAAGTAACCTGCAAGTAACTTACAAGTAACGTACAAAGTAACCTACAAGTAATTTACAAGTAACTTGCAATTGCAATTAAATGTATATATAATAAAGATCTTCACAATTGAAATCAAACTTTAAGTTCTATTATTATTATCATTATTTTCGGCGGGTATACATTGTACGGTTATTACCAGTATAGGAAATTCAAAACTAGTCTAGAAAATAAATTCAAAGATTTGAAGAAAAAAAATATACAAATAAAAACATGGAACAAATGATTAAAATTCTTAAAGAACAGGAGTCACCCCCTGAGTCGCCTGTCGACTCCCTTGAGTAACCTATTTACTCCGACTCATGGAAGCCTAGTATTGGGTCGAAACCAACAGACGGGTCAGAAAAATGTGATGATTTCATAGAAACGATAAGATGTAGAATAGCCAGCGTGACAGCTTGTGGTTATTCTAAAAAATATTTTGGTAAACTTTACAATTGAGGGCGTTGAGAAGCTAAAAATGAGGATATTATTTCATTGTATGCACGATGTGAAGCAAGTTTAGGTCAAGATATAACCAAATCCTTAGATTCGTGTATAATTTCGCTTTATGTCAAGTTTGTGGAACTTGAAATCGACGCTGAAAATAGCTTAATCAAGGATTTAAAAGAGGATCATTTTATCACAAATGCTTTGAATTCTATCTTATGTGGTATGTATTATAACTTTGGCAACTATTTGGCTCCTGTTACGCCCTTACTTATAACAATTACACGCGTAAAATACACAAAATTATCTATTTAATAAAACAGATGAACAATCCGATGCAGGAAAAGGTATAGATTAATTCAAAGTCAGAAGTTCAAAAAGTTACTAAAGCAGGAAAGAAAAAGAATCCAAATAGAGTTGCAGCAGGTAAAAGCTTGCCGAATTCAACAGAAAGCAGAAAGAAAAGTTGAAACAATACGAATCAAAAGATTATTCACTACATACGGGGGAGTCATTTATTGAGTCACCTCGCGGCTCTGACTCAAGGGAGCCATCCATTGGGCCGGCTCTCAGCTCCAACCCAAGGGAACCATCCATTGAGTCACGAGGCTCTGGCTCGGGCAATTAGGCTCCCTCTTTTCACCCACAATTTTAGGTTTTGATGCTGTTATTGTTGCAGGTATTGCCTTTTATATATGGTATAAGACTTAAAAGTATGAATCAAAAACAAAGGGAGCCGTAATTCGGGCATTGCGACCCGCGAGAGCCCAGGAAGCCATGCGACCCGAGGGAGCCATGCGACCCCAAAAAAACACAAACAAAACCTTTCTTTTTATATGAATTTTTATTTTTTTATTTTCTATTTCCATGTAGGTCAAAATGGATACAAATAATATTGTGAATATTGCTGTTATATCATGGCGCTGTTATTGGCGGAATAAGTGTAGCATATAGCATTCTTTCCAAGAAGTTGCTCAAAATAAAACCTCCGGATCTCGGAAAATTTGAGCATGAAGATGATGTTAAGTTGGCCCTTATAACTGCTTCTGCCTTAATGACGCAGAGCTGGCTTGTTAATCAAGGAATTTTACCGCCAACCATAGTAAATAATGAATAAGCGAAGCCTCGCGACTCAAGTGAGCCATGCGACCCAAGGAAGTCATGCGACCCAAGGGAGCCATGCGACCCAAGGAAGCCATGCGACCCAAGGGAGCCATGTGACCCAAGGGAGCCATGCGATCCAAGGGAGCAATGCGACCCAAGGTAGCCATGCGCGACCCAAGGGAGCAGGAAGGCGACCCAAATGAATCGTCAGGCGACCCAAGGGAGCCGGCAGGCGACCCATGGGAGCCGGCAGGCGACCCAAGGGAGCCGGAAGGCGACCCAAGGGAGCCGGCAGGCGACTCAAGGGGGCCATGCGACCCAAGGGAGCCATGCGACCCAAGGAAGCTATGCGACCCAAGGGAGCCATGCAATCCAAGGGAGCCATGCGACCCGAGGGAGCCATGCGACTCAAGGGAGCCATGCGACTCAAGGTAAATTTTTGCCCCTGGCCCTTATTTCCAGGAAATTTGGCCCCCCCCCCCCTCCCCCAGACAATTAGGCCGTAGCCATCCAGTAAATTCGGTCCTCCATCATAGTAGAAATTATTCGTTAGGAAATTTGATCTCCCGGTACTTCTTTCCTAGAAAATTTGGTTCCCCAGACCATTAAGCCGTAGCCATCCAGTAAATTTGGTCTGAGTCCATCATACAAAAACAGTCTGCGCTCATTAATACAGGATGCAATTTCATAGGCTACAACTTTCATGACCGACGACGTTGATGCGGTGTTTTGACAACAAACAAAAACAGATTTTCAAAGCTTCAGTTTGAATTGTCTATAATTGCTCGAGGTGAGAAAAACGAAAGAAAGCTATATGAGACTTGTGTCAGTATTGTCATCCAAAGGGAGCCGACAGGCGACTCCAAGGGAACTCAAGGGATCCATGCGACTTAAGGGAACCGGCAGGCGACTCAATGCCTGAAAATAAAATGTTAAAGAAATTTTATTTTTTATAGAAGACAATGGCAACGGCAATAGCTATGATGGTAGGAGGTGTAATTATCAATGCACTTGCTTTTACTGGTTCTGATTATATACTTAGCAGTTTGCGTTCAAAACAAGCAGATGAGGAAAGACAAAGACATGATTTAGCATTAGAACAGTTAACCAAAGCAAGAAATAAATGGAGCAATAAAGAACAGAATATCCCGATAATCTAAATGATAGATTGCAAAAAGAAGCTCACTCAAACAAACTTTTGTTGATATTGATATCACCTTATGAGAATATCATACAATGACTGGTAATCAATTTGATTTTTCACCTCAACCTTAAACAAAGATTGAGCCAAAACTGAGTGATTTTTATACTCCGAGTGATGACCAAAAAATTAGAAAAAATATTTTTATTTGATTGGGCTTAGGTATTATTACATTTGTGACCCTGCGACGCTGAATGGTAGTGTACTTATTTTATCTTCAGAAATATAGCATTTATTATCAAATGGGTTGAGAGACTCATACTTTATCAACTTTTACTGTCTGAAGATTATGATTACTTGATTTAATTTGTTTTTGTTTGTTTGTGAATTGCTCGAATTAAAGATACAATATTTGCACATTTCATGCGTATGATCTCCTTTTGCTTTCTTGAGGGGGCCCGTTTCGGTTCAACAAGAACACTATACATCTTACTTCTAATGCCCACATATTCCTAGTAGGTCTGCCATTCATTTCATCTTTCATTTTACCGGTACCTTTTTATTTTCATTTGAATAGAGAAAATGTTCTGTGGGATAATCACTTGTGCCATATATATTGGGAATGCCTACTTTTTCAGCAAACTCGGAAGCATACCACGATAAATACCTTCTGTGTAAACATTCACGTGGCTGACCGATTGGGTTATGGTACATTTTCTTCTATACATCATAATAGAACCAATACACATATTGTGTAGGCCCTGTGATATTCTTAGGCTATCTCAGCTCGCTTTATGATCTTATTGATAGACATCTACCGTCTGTTGGTGGCTATGCCGATGACCACCGACTTAAGTTGTCTTTTAAGCCTGGAAAAGATGTAAATGAACAATCAAGTGTTCAGACTATGAACACATGTATCAACGACATCAGAATCTTGATGTTAACTCATAAACTAAAAATAAATGATTCAAAAACCGAGTTCATGTTAATAGGTACCAATCAAATGTTATCAAAGGTTAACATTAATTGTATAACCATTGGTAACTCTGAAATAAAACCTGTTTTAAATGTGAAAAATCTACTATTTTTGACAATAATTTTTCAATGAACTTGCAAGTAAAACAAATCTCCTCTAAAGCATTTGGTCAATTATTTAAACTTAAACAAATTAGACAATATCTTAGTAATACAGGTATGAATACTCTTGTACATGCATTTATCACTTCAAATTGGGATTATTGCAATAGTGTTTTATTTGGTATCCCAAAACATCAAATAAATCAATTGCAGCATATTTAAAATGCTGCTGTCAGGCTGGTCAGAAACAAGCATAAATTTTAGCACATTACACCAGTACTTAAGGAACTACACTGGGTAAAAATTGAGCAAAGTATTGAATATAAAATCATATTACTCACCTTTAAAGAAAGGCACGGACTTTGCTCCTCAGTATCTTAAAGATCTTTTAAGTGATTACGTACCTACAAGAATTCTGAGATCTTCTAACACAAATTTATATAAAGTACCCTGTTCTCGCACAAAAACTACCGGGCCACGAGCCTTCAAATGTTCTGCTCCAGTTCTATGGAACGCTCTTCCTACAGACCTGAGATGCGTTGAAGGGTTATAATCATGCTATAGTTTGTAATTTGTATTTTGTTTGTCTTACGTATTCTTTCATGTACAGCGACACTGAAAATAAGTATGTTTTACATGTTTATAATTTTAGCGTTATATGAATGTTCATTTATTATTATCATATATTCTTTAAAGAGATCGGGTATACTCATTCCCATATAAATTGGTTTGTTTATAAAGAGCTTTTGTTTGTACATCTCGATTCCGCAAAGATTTTCATTGAATTTTTTTATGCTAGCAAAGTTGGGTCTCTTGAAAAGCTTGGAAGATCTTTTCTTACCAACTTCTGTTTTTGTTTCAACGATTCGTAAATCCTTCCTATCACGAATGTTTTTTATTATTTTACCAAACACGGAATTACACATATCCTTGTAGAAGCCTTTTTTCAAATTTGTTTTTTGCTGGAGCCCTTCTTTCAACATACGATTTCATCCATGCAACTTGTTTAAATTCCAAAATTCTTTGTATTTTAGTGACTTTAAAACCCAAGTACATGTATCTATTATAAGTGTGTTCATGGATAATGTTTTTTTCGCGTTTTATTAGATGTGGAACTCTACGTTAGTACATGGAATGTTATTTTTTTCTATTAATTTTTTCTGATAATCTGATAACCATTTTCCTTGAACTTGTATCTTTTCTAGAGCTGGGAGATAATCACTGAGTTTTCCACTTTTGAGAACCTCCTCAGAAGGTTCTAGGTCCACTTTAATTATGCACCCAGTGTGAAAATCACCACAACTACGCCCACAACTACGCTTGATAAATTTCCTATTATACCATCTACTTAAAAACTCTCTTTTTTCGTCATCATTTGATAGTTCTACCCTTCGCGTAATCTGCGGGTCGTAATAGTTGGGTATAGACTGTTCACATCATAGTATTGTATATAGTTTGGCATTCCTTTCCGTTTGTCCACTTTTTCATCTAAATAATTGTCCTTTTCCTCGCAGTACCGAGGAGCTGTCCTGATACCACCTCGAATTCCTCGTTCAACTGAATAAAATGATACATATCGATTTGATCTTGTGTGAACTATTCAAGTTCTACTTCCGATGTTTTGAGCAATAAATCCCATGATAAACTTGGAGCTGTAAAGTAATGTGCATAATCACGTTCATAATCTTTCATTGACTGTGTCCTGAAATTTTCCAACACATCTGCTAGAAGATAAACATCTGTCTTTAGGTATAGATTGTATAGATTGTGATAATCTTTTAGCGTTACACATTGGAATGTTTCCCATACTTTTTCGGCATGTTTATAGTCATCTGGTTTACATTCTTTATTATTTAAACCGTCATAAAATTCTTCGATTGGAGGCAGGTGATGTTCGTTTAATTCTTGAAAAGAATCCATATATTCATAGGTGTATACACCTTTGCGGTAATAAATTCAAACCATCAAAGTCAGCCGATGTTGGTAATTTATCAAAAAAATGGAACTTCTTCTTACCTTTACCATTTTCATACAGGTTTTTCACAAGTTGATCCAAAGAAGACGACATAAACTGGAGAGTGTCTTTGAATACCAGTGCACCATTTGGACAGTAAATTTTAAATCCCAGATATTTTTCGTACTTGTAAGGAATGCAGGTTAAATTTTCTCCATTTTGTAAATAAGAAATGATAATGTGAGAGTCATAACCGTTTAATTTGTGAAAAAATACTGGTATATTTAAATAATCTTTCTCTATACGAAGTTTTCTATTACATCTATCATGTGCTGCACCGCGATTATGGTCTCTCACTTTACGGTGGGGGCTGTCTTGTTCTAATTTACCTCCAAAGAATCTTTTCTTACATATCCAACAAGTTGTTGCTTTGTTGGATATTCTTTCTTCCTCTGGAGTCATTACTAATTCTGTTTTATTTGCTATTATGTGGTTTCTTATTTTCTTATGAGTTGCTGATAATGATTGTAAAAACTTTGATCCAAGATTTTCTGATTCCTCTTCTGTTGTAGCTGTGAATGATTCCTGATGGAATATTTCACATTGATAACGAACCTTATGCTCCTGGGTTATTTTAGTTTTGGCACTGGAGCCGACAGATGATTCAAGGGATTCGGGGGGACGCCATTGAAGAATACGTTTAAAATGTGCATGAATAACAAATGGTTCTTTTTCCATATTTCTGTAATTTGAAAATGAAAGTATGTTTCCTGGCATGCCCGTTTTTGACATTCTTTGTAAGCTGGAGTTGTTATGTTTATACAGTTCTCACGATGATCAACTTGTATTCTTTCAGAGGTGAAATGTTGATTACATGAATCGCAAAAAAAAAAATTTGCTTGCCATCTTTAGAAATAGATTTAAATAAACTATTAAATTTTGTTATGAGAATATAGTAATCATCTCGGGGCGCAACTTCACCGTATAAAATAGTAGATTAATTCGTTTGATACTAGGATCTTGTTTACTGTAATATACGTGGTGTATATCATTCAATGATTTTATACTAGTTGCACATCGATACACATTTACAGCAATATTATTATTCCTTTCTATCTTTGAAATATCCTTTAGTGCCACGTACAGAAACTTGGATATCTTTTATTTTGTGTTTATGTTTTTTGTAGTTAAACACTCACTTTATTAATCTCTACCAGATCTCTACCCTCCCCCGGAATTCCCAAGTCCAAACACCCCCTCTACCCCAGCTTTTCTAAGTCCAAATACCCCCACCCCCACCCAGATTTCCCAAGTCAAAATACTCTCCCGGGATTTTCCAAGTCAAAATACTCCCCCCCTCCCCGATTTCCCAAGACAAAATATCCCTGAAGTACCCCAAGTCAACAACCCCTCCCCTTGCCGAATTGACCAATTCAGATTCAGATTCCTACGTCAACCCGCCCCCGAAATTTCCCAAGTCAAAATCACCTTCCCCCTCCCCCACCCGATTTCCCAAGTCAAAAATCCTACCTCCGGGAATTCGATAGTCAAATTTCTCCCGGATTTTCCCCAAGTCAAAATATCCCTCCCAGGAATTCCCAGTTCCTCAACGGAGGTGGGAGGGGGTGGGGGTGGTAAGGATATTTTTTGAAACTGCCTAATATACCTAATTTTTAGTATACCTAAATTTAATTAGTACGCTTGACTGCCGGTGTCACGAAACGGAAAACCACGAAAGAAAGTTATTGCGGTAAAAACACATCAAAATGCCGGTGTTTACTGACCTATATTCTTATTTCGTAGATCCTTTGCTATTCAAAGATTCAGGTAAGAGCTTCTTTTTTTACAACCATCGTCAATGTTTTTAATCTAACGTTAGGTTTGACTGAGTGTGTGTCCTAACGTAATCACAGGTGTTCCTAGCTTTATGACCTAGCCTATGCCTAGATTATGATATAGCCTATGACATATGTAATACTAATAATATGCCTTGGTATAGGCTGTAGCCTAACTTACCATAACGCTAGGAAGACTTGTGAATGTAATCACATGCGTTCCTAGCATTATGCAAACATAATGTTAGGCACGTCGTTACTAATCCTGTGAGCCCTACTGAGATTTTCGAACCGTATCAGATATGAAAAATTCCTCTTTTTGACCACTCGTGAAAATTGATTACAATTTACTCAACTCCCACTTGCGGGAAATTCCCTTCTTTGTTTATACGCCACAGTATTTGTTATTTTTTTCTAATGAAATGTACAAATGATAATTTTTTTACCTCAATCCTGCAGAAACCCCACCCCCAGAATCCCAATCCTGCTAAAACACTTTCCCCGGGATCCCAATCCTGCAGAAACGCCACCGCGGTAATCCCAATCCAGCTAAAACACTGCCCCCGGAATCCCAATCCTGCCGAAACCTAACCCCCGAAATCCCAATCCTGCTGAAACCCCACCCCCGGATTCCCAATCCTGCTAAAACCCCACCCCCGGAATTCCAATCCTGCTGAAGCTCACCCCTGAATCCCAAGCTCGCTGAACCCTCTCGCGGATCCCAATCTCGCTGAACCCCTTCCGCGGATCCCAATCCTAATCCTGCTGAAACCCCTCCACCCATCCCCTCCAACCCCCTCCCCTCCCACTTCCACCGAATCCTTATCCCGCTGAAACAATTCCAATCCCTCTGGAACATTGAATAAAATTTTCCGAAAATTGAAGAGAAATTGCCCCCAAAACAAAGGAAATTTTCCAAAAATTGTATGAGAATGAAGGAAATTTCTAAAGATTCAAAGAGATTTCTAACATTGATGGAAATTTCTTGAAAATGTACATAAACAATGACTAAGAATTGTCTCATGGTAATGAAAATGTATCATTGGAAAAATCTATGAGGGGTGGGGGCGGCAAGCCCTTCTGTCCCCCCTCTGAATCCACCCCTGAAATAGGTACAGCGAAGAACATGTTTCGGTAAAATATACTTACTTGGCTTAGATAGTATACCACACCTTTTGAAACATTGGTTGATATAAAATCTATAGAATCATGCCATGAGAGTTTGAAATAACACCTACAAATTTATTTTTAGGTAAGGACAAGAGATTTAGATTAAGTAAGGACAAGAGATTTCCCTTTAAGATGAAATTTTAAATCAATGTAAGCTTCACTGTTACTTAATACTACATAGTTAGTTTTATTGATATTAAGGGATAATTTGTTACCAGTAAACCATTGTGAAAAAGATCAAGCTCATTACAAACTAACTGTTGAAGATTTATTGTTACCAGCAAAAATTATAATAGTATCGTCTGCGAAAAGAAGTTGTAAGTGAAGATTTGGATGATAGTTGATTTATATCATTTGCATAAATGATAAAAAGGAGTGGACCTAAAATTGACCCTTGCGGAAGACCACATTAAATAAATAGGGGATCAGAATATACATTATTAAAATATGTGAACTGTGTTCTATTAGATAAGTAGCTACAAAACCAGGATAAATAAACAGGTACCTCTTATTCCATAATGGGACAAGCTAATATATTGTGATCAATTGTATTGAAAGTCTTTGATAAATCAAGAAAACTTCCTGTATGGATTAGAGCTGTGAACGTTTAGGGATTTTAGTAAACGTGTACACGCCAAAAAAAGCGAGCGTGTATCGTGTACACGAGTTTAGTACCGTAATTTCGGAAATACACCAAAATTGTTCCAAAACTACGAGGCGAAGTAAAAAAATCGCGCAACTAGTATGGCAAAAGTACTGACTGCATTGCCCAAATAGACGCTGAGATTTGCTTTTCAAATCGTAAAAAGTTTACTTCTACAGTATAAATCATCATTTTTATGGAAAATATGCATGGAAATTCAGCTTAGATAGAACAGATAACTTCCTTTCAATGTCATTTAAACTCAACATCGCGTAACTTGTTTGTCCTATTCGCTACGGCTTTCAAAGTTCTGTGAAAATCTTGCATACTGAGGCTTATGATAAACCTCGCTGTAAAACATTTCAAAACTACGCCACCACCAGGAAGTTTTGAAATATCAGTCCTCTCGAAAAAATGGCCGCCATCTTTGCGAAGCATGCAGAATTTCAGCTTTGTTAAAACCTTTTTCTGTTTATTTATTATGCAATATTTTTTCTTTCTTGCAAAATTTATTTGACTCATCAGGTAATATTTACATGTAAATGTACTGATTGTCACGATTCAAGTGTTTTTTGGTCGATGAAACGGGCCTTGGTTGCGTGGTATTTAAAGCCTTATGGCCTAACGTTAGGCCTATTGTTAATTTCACTGTTTACTGCTGCACATTCGCGGTGCATTTTACAAGTTAGATTACTCAGATTTCGGCGAAATCAAAGTGCATAATATCCTTATTCATTGGTGATTACTGCGCATTTGTGATTGCACATTTAAAAAAGATTATGCTAATCGGGTTTAGAGTTTGTAAATAATCATTGATTGGAATTTTGTCAGCCGAATGTGTGTGTGATTTGAATCATGAATATTGATTTTCAACGGCAAGACACTAGGCCTATAATGTATGAAAAACGATTACTCGCAATGAAGTATTTAGTAAACGTTTACAAGATTTGCGAGCGTGTAGCGAGTACACGCTAAACGGTCACAGCTCTAGTATGGATGCAAGTTATTTTTGATAAAGAGCACTATATATTTTATCACTATATATTTTATATTTTTTATTCACCGACGGCTCCACATGGGAAGATTCTCCTGCAGCCGCCGCCTGTCCGGGTCTCACCCTCTCCTCAAGGCTACCTGATGGCACCTCTATCTACTCTGCCGAGGCGAAAGCCATCCTCCTAGCCTTAAACTTCATAGAAGTCTCTTTCTGCCCCAGTTTCGTCATCTTCTCTGACTCCAAATCCGTCCTCACTGGCATCCTCAACATGCTCTGGCCCAACCCTCTCATTCTACAAATCCTCAACAAACTCCACACTCTCTCCTTCTTAGAAAAGAATATCATCTTCTGGATTCCCAGCCATGTCGGCATCCCTGGCAACAAGAGAGCCAACAGGGCCGCCAACAAAGTTCTGTCAAACATCTCTCCTTTTCCTATTCCACACTCGGACCTCCGTCTCTTTATCTCCAACTACATCAAAAAAACCTGGCAAAACTCCTGGAATCACGAAACTAGTAATACACTCTGCACGGTCGCAACCACAGGGAAGACATCGTTGTCACCCACATCCGCCTCGGCCTCTCCTCTCTCTTTCACTCCCATCTCTTATCCGGCTCCCTTGCCTCTCTCTGCCCCACTTGTAACACTGATCTCTCCATCAAGCATATCTTCGTAACCTGTCCCTTATACCAGAACTCCAGATCTCTTCTCTCCTCATTATCCTCAATCTCGGACCTTTTCGAAAACAATTCTTACTCAAACATCATCAACTTTCTCCGCAAGAATAAACTCTTCCACCACATTTAATTTTTCCCTTCCCTTCTTTCTACACCTAACCTTAGTACTTACCTCCTTTTTTTTTTCTTTTTCTTCTGTCTATTTTCCCCCCTTTTCTTCCTTACAAACCTTCCTTTCCTCACTATCCTAAATCTTACACCATGATTTATTAACACATTTGACTCTGACTGTCGCGGTGCCGTTAAACATTAACAAACCAAACCAAATATTTTATCAACTGCATCGAATAGGGCTAATTCAATGGACACACTGTACATGTACCTCGACGAAAACCATATTGAGCATCAAAAAGTATATCATGCTTTATTTGGATAAATAAACAGGTACATTACCGCCCACATTAAATTGGCCGTCACATCGTCTATCGTGATCACGATAAAATTTCATATCGAGATACCTGAACACTGCTAACATTTAAAATATACAACAGTATATCACGATTGAACGATATATCGTAATATCATGCATCGACGATTCGTACATTCTAGCTGCATAAAAGGTAATATGTAATATCATGATTTCAACCTGAGTGCATCCAAATTTGTAGCTTAAATTCAGCTACATTTGTTTTGTTTTCACTCGTTTTGGTAAATTCCTGCATCATTGAGTTCATATTGTGTGAGACAAAGTTTAAGAATCGATATTGTCTGAAGGTTTGCTGGACAATATTGGTGTCATTTGCTTAACATTACTACTAGGGGCCTACGCTTACATGTAAAAATACTAGCTTCGGCTGAAAATTATGTTGAAAAATTTACACCATATATTTATGATAAAATGTATTTTTCTCAATATGCCGCCCTCGCGCCCTCGCTTATCATCGGTAATCGACCAAAAAAAGATGGCAACAGCCATTGAGTTGCACATTAAAATTGATACAAAATGGCTTATAACTTTTGTTAGAAGCATATTTTTTCTCAGCTGTCACTGAAGCAATTTAAATATTGCTAAACAGTGTATGGCTACACTTACCCCGGCCTGAAGTGTACCAATCATGATGGCAATAAAATCGGGTGCGTCCCCCTCCCCCCACCCCATAATAAAATATAATAAGAATAGCCTACAGTGAAATTGGTGTAAAGTTTATTTGATACAATTTTGGTCATAACTCTTTTCTATTCTTTAATCCATGAAAATGTAATGTTATTTTCTCTCTTGTTTCTTTCTTTTTAGGAAGATAAGTATACTTTATCCTTGTATTATTTATTTCTTTAATTACTGTTTAGCATGATATATTTAATTGGTTTTATATCATCTTTAATGAGTTTTCTTTGTTTTTTCTGTACGATTTTGTTTTCATTCTTGTTGATCGTATTCCTAAGTGGCAGATCATGAATCAAAAGGATATTTCTTCTCTTCGTCTTATTGTTTACTTACAGTATATGACCATTATCCAATATTCAGGACCAAAGTTCTTGGGAATTGTCCCCTATGACGGCTCACAGCATAAACTATGAGAAAAGTTGATAATATTCAAAGTACAAACGTTTTGATTGTAAAAAATTGGATGTATTTATGTTTTAAGAACAAGTGTGATGGAGAGGGGGTGGGATTACATTAACCCTGGGGCATACTCCCCCACTTTGTGCATACAAAATCCGTCCTGCATGACCACATTTCATTTCAATTGATGTCCATAATCATTATTCTGTATGAATTTTGTTGTTTTCTTTTTGTTTACATTTGAATTTTATGTTGTACGTCACAGGGAGAAAATACACTTATCCTACATCAGCAACTACTGTATTCTACTGTATGTCACAGGTATACATGAATCATTACCATGCCTACCTTTTTTCCTCCAGTGTGCATTTGTGAAGCAATTTTCACTTGAAGACAATCTGATCAGGTGTAGACCTTAGAAAACTTGACTGCTCCTTCCTCAGTAATTTTAAAGAGTTGGCAAATAATAGCTAATGTTCTCAATGTCAATTTTGCACCAACCACGAAAAGTTACTAGGTCATGAAGTGCAGTAGATTGCCACCTAGATAATCCATGATATATGGGTCCCACTTGGGTTATGTTTTAATGTGTCCTCGTTGAACATATTTTGTCTGATGTATAAGTTTTTTATCCCCCATGAGGAAAAATTGGCCCTCTCTTGCCCACCCCCACTCTATGACCAAAATTTAGGTGCCGCCGCCACTGCAGCACAAGCAGAAATTCATGGATTTACTTTCAGCCATCTACTTCTACGGTAGCCCTACTGGAACGTTTTCATGTTCTGGATTTCTATGCATAAAGTAGTTAAAAGTTTGCAGCCTGGAATCTACAAAACTCTGTACTAAAATAAAAATGTGTGCAGCTTTTAAAGGCTTCATATGGTATTTCAAAAAGAAATTCCGCCCATTTGAAACTTCAAACAGAAGAAAGAAATGATGGCACAAACAATGATGCATATACTATGAGACCACGAACGACCAGGACAACAGAAATTCATGGATTTACTACACATCTACCTCTACGGTAGCTCTTGGGGAACGTTTTCATGTTCTGAATTTCTATGCATAAAGTAGTGAAAAAGTTTGAAGCCTTGCTCTTACAAGACTGCGTACTAAAATGAAAATGTGGGTAACCTTTGAAGTCTTCATAGCATTTAAAAAAAAAAAAAAAAATCAGCCCATTTGCATTTTTAATCAAAATTGAAGACAGAAATGATGGCACAAAGAATGATACTATATTATTAATGAGACCGCGAATGACCAAGACAAACAGAAATTTATTTATTTACTTACCTATCTCTACGGTAGCCCTTGGGGAACATTTTCATAAGCTAGTGCTGTTATGTCAAATTGTAACTTACCCGAATCTTGTTCAATAGTAGAACCCACTTTATAAATTATAACTCTACAAAGCAATGATATATAGTACATTTTGGGTCGGAACATGCTAAGTATTGTATGTTGTTGTATTTCGTCAGGGGCCCACTGGTCACCTGGAACCCATGGAGCCTTACTTTCATACCTTTAATAAGCAGTGGCGTAGCTGTGCCTGGTAGATTTATACTTCATGGCAATTTCTTAATTAGAAAGCTAACTGTTTACTACCTTACAACATTGGATTTTGGGGCCAGAATTCAACTAAAGGGGCCACCGCCTGGCTACAGGGGTGTAGGAAGCTTCAAAAAGTGTGTGTGGGGGTGTGGGGGGGCACGACCTCTTAGGGGAACTTCTCGAATCATGTTCCCCAGCTCAAAGTGAGCCTAAAGCAACAAAGTTGAGTAAAAGGGACACTTTTCCAAAGAGGACCCATTCCTCCCATACATGGGACTGACAAAAGCCGCCAGTTTTCTACTATTGGGACAGTAATTGAGGGGCACTTTTGTCATTTTCGGAAAAGTCAGGGGCACTGTGGCCCCCACTTCCTACAACTATGCCTGGCTAAGCTACGCCACAGTTAAGAAAAATCTGACGTTCTTAGGTTGGAGAACATTTTTCATTGCATGTTTTGTATGATCATGGCATGGTATGGGCATGGCATGTGGTATGGCAAGGCAAATACAGCAATTCCTCATTGTGGCCAGGAAATGTCAAAATGTAAGTATTTAAAGCTTGGGCATTCACAAGCGTGAATCCAGAGGAATGGTCAGGGGGTCTGAACCCCCTTCCCCCACCCCCCTTATCTTTTGAAATTTCTCCCCTGTCCTTTTGAAATTTCACCAATATACTTTTTACACTTATTGCCATACTTTTTCATGAATTGACCTTAGTTTAAAAGGCTTGCACACTTTCCCCCTCCCTTCATCAATCTCTGATTCCCCTAGACTTTTTCTTGACCCCTCCCCCTTGGATGGCACTTAAAACCTGAAACTTACAAGTTTTTTTTTTAATTAAGAAAATAAATCATGTAGTTTCTGACCTAAGCATAAAGAGAGTGAATTGACTGAGACAAATGCTGAGGAGTTTTGAAATCGATATATTCAGTATTGGTAATTGAAAATAGTCTTCCATTTTTTAGTTGATTAGTATTATTCAACATGTATATAGGCTACACAATTTCCAACTTCAAAATAATTTAGCATAGAATATTCGGTACCCTTTCAAACTGAACAATTTTGATCATTTTCTGTAATTTTTCAAGTCGCAATGAACAACCCTCTGTGGGGCTCTATTAACACCACCCCCAGAGGCAAGCTCATCGAAAACGCTCTTCGTCAGCACAGCCTCTCCTTGCTCAACACTAACTCCCAGACCTACCTTCACCCTGCTACAGGCTCCTTTGTATTGACCTATCTATCTGTTACCCCAACCTCCTCCTTGATTTTAGCTGGAGAGTCACTGCTGACCTCTGTGGTAGTCACCATTACCCTCTTCTTATACACTCCTACCTTTAAACCCCCACCGACCACACCCCCAATTGGAACCTCGAGAAGGCTGACTGGCCCCTTTTCGAAACCCTCTGTGACTCACAACTCTCCCCTCATCTCCTCGAGGATGAGGATCCCATGTCAAACTTCCGTAATGTCTTTATCAACATCGCCACCTGCTCAATTCCCAAAACCTCCAAACCCCCTAATCATCCCCCCAACCCCTGGTTCTCTGATGACTGCAAAACCGCCATCAAGAACAGGAAAAGAGCCCTCAGGAACTCTCCCCCCATCTCCTCGAGGATGAGGATCCCATGTTAAACGTCAGTAATATCCTTATCAACATCGCCACCTGCTTAATTCCCCAAACCTCCAAACCCCCTAATCATTCCCCCAACCCCTGGTTCTCTGATGACTGCAAAACCGTCATCAAGAACAGGAAAAGAGCCCTCAGGAACTTCAAAACTAAGCCGACCACCCACAACCTCAACCTCTTTCGCATCAGTCGTGCCAAGGCCAGACGCACTATCAAGGACAGTAAAACCAACACTTGGAACAACTTCATTTCTTCTCTCACCACCAACACCCCCACAAAGAAGATTTGGAGAATGATTAATAGCCTCCACGGCAGAGTAGGCAAATCTTCCATCTCCCATCTCTCTTGGAATGGTGACCTTCTCACTGCAAAAAAGGACATCGTTAACCACCTCGCCTCCTCTGTCAGCAGCATCTCGTCCTCGACCAAGTATCCTAATGTCTTCAAAACCAAAAAAGCTTGCGATGAAGCCCGGAGAATCACCTTTCTCTTCGACAACTCCGAAAGCTACAACACCCCTCTCACCCTTTCTAAATTAAACCAAGCCATCCACGACTCTGGCTGAACCTCTAAGGGCCCACATAACATCCCCTACCAGTTCCTGAATCACCTCCCCATCAAGGCCACCACTACCCTACTCACCATCCTCAACTACATTTGGACCTCACACTCCTTTCCCTTTATCTGGAGGACAGCTATTGTCATTCCCGTCCTTAAACTGGGGAAGGACAGTACCGACCCATCGCCCTCACCTGCTGTCTGTAAAATCATGGAAAGGATCATTAATCAGAGACTAAACTGGTTCCTTGAGACCAACAGAATCCTCTCCCCTCACCAAAGCGGCTTCTGAAAACGTTGCAATACCCTAGACCAGTTAATTACGCTCGACACCCCTATCCGGGAATCCTTTGCAAAAAGGAACACCTTATTGCCATATTTTTTGACCTCGAGAAAGCTTTCGACACTACTTGAAAATACGGCATTACCCGCAAACTTCACACCATCGGCCTCAGAGGTTATCTCCCCATCTTTATTCAAAACTTTCTCTCACCCAGGCAGTTCCAAGTTCGTATTGGCCATACCCTCTCCAACCCATACCCCCAAGAAGAAGGCGTCCCCCAAGGCAGCATCCTCTCTCCCACTCTCTTCATCCTGAGCATTAAAGACATCGCGGATAACCTTGGCCCAAACATCAAAGATACCTTCTACATGGATGACTTCACTATCTTCTACTCCTTCCCTAGCTTTTCTATTGTTGAAAATAGGCTCCAAATCAGTCTCAACCAGCTGCAAGTCTGGTGCAACAATAATGGTTTTAAATTCTCCAAAGACAAGACAGTCTGCATGCACTTTTGTCATTTCAACAACCTCCATCCCAAGTTGGTTGATTTTTCTTTTGAGTAATACCAATTTTTCCATATTTTTGGATTTCTAATTTTGCATAATTGTAGTTTGAACCACAACCTCCTTTGGTAAATTATTCCATAATTTGCAAATTCCATTAGAGAAAAAATTATGTCGAACGCTGGTAAGTGAATGTGATTGAAGAATTTTTCTGTTTTTAGAAGCTCTTGTTCTAGTATTATTACGAATAGGTAATAAATTTGCAACTCTTGAATCATATATATGTGAGACCATCTTATATACTTTAATCATATCACCTCTTGCTTTTCTGTAAGTTGATGTTGGTAGATTCAGATTATTAAGCCTGTCAGGATATGGCAGATTACGCAAATGTGGAATAAGTTTGGTGGCTCTCCTTTGAACATTTTTCGATCAACTTGATGTGTTTTTTTCTTTGTTGGGTGTCAGACACAGTTTGAAAATTCCAGATGAGGTCTTACAAATGCCTTGTAGAATTGGACTAGAGAGGTTTTGTCAAGATATGTGAATGAGCTACGGATGAGTCCAAGCAGGGAGTTGTTAAGACTCCCAGGTCCAAGTATCATGTTGGACATGGTATTACAGTATATACCTTAACAGAAATTAATGGAGAATATTTGAGTTATTTTGATCCATGGATCTTGCTTGCTGTGACTTATGGAGGATGTTTGACTTATTTTGTCAGTTAAAGAATTATCTACCTCTGATGGAGAAATTGATAATTGAATCAACATGTAATTCACCCAGTTTGGAGTCTTGAATTTACTTTTGTACAGAGAAACCTGTTCTGTTTTGGATAAAATCAATAGTGAGATTCTGAAAGGTTTGATATGAACAGTTAAAAGGCAATATTTTTCAGTGTCGAGAGACAACTACAACTTGTTCATGCCAGATGTGGATTGCAGAACTTTCTGGACTGACTTATAGTATTTGTGATATCACGCAAGGACCCTTTGCCACCATCACTATCTTGATTCAGCAGGAAACAATTCTTCTCGTCATGTGCACAAACTGATCCCGGGATCTCCTAGGAACATTTATGTATTCCTGTATAATATTGGATCGATCCGTGGACTAAACTGTTGTTTTTCTTGTATAAAACAAGAAGTGATTCGTGTTTAATATTTTCGATATATGGACCTTAGTGTTTTTTGTTGTTGTTGAGGACCTTAAGTTAATTTGATGCTACTGTAGAACCCTTCTGGAATATATTGCATTTATTGTACAGTATCCTAAGAACCCTTGAATGTGAGTAGGTTCCAATTTGTTTTCTTACATTAAGTGTTTTTTTCTGAATTGGCTAGATCTAAATTGATTTGGACCCCCTGTAAACTTAAAGCATTCCTTTAGCTTTTAATTGTATTTTGTAAAGTGGCCTAGTGGCTCAGAGATAATTGAGGTCTACAACATGTGTGTAAATCATAATTGACCGTTTATACTTGTGTTCCTCCTGTTTGTGTTGTCTCTCTAGTTTAATCTCCATACTAACTAGGAGAGTGCCCCTATCGTCATTATCAGTACATTTTGGTTATTTGTGTTGCCCAGCATCTTACAAATTGCCACTGCACCCTCACAATCCATCACGTTCTCTTTGCTTGCCTCCTGTACAACCTTTCCAGAGCTTCCCTCGCTCCCCATAACTCAATTGCTGAGTTGTTCCAGAAAAATCCTCTGGATAAAATTATCTCCTTCCTTCATCATGCTTCCCTCTACAACCATATTTGATTCTCCTCTTCCACCCCCTCTCTACTTTGTTTTTGTTTCAACCATGCACCTCCTCTCTCGAACACAGCTTTCTGACTTTTTGTTCTTGAATTCTCATTCTCCCCCTGTTTTCTTTCCTTTCTACCTCTAGAATGATCTGACCTCTCAGGCACATTTTGACCCTCGTGGTCGCGGTGCCCTTAAGTTCTCATCAAACAAACAAACTTACAAATATACTGCATTTCTAATTTTAATTTTAGTCTAAGTGAAACACTTGGCATGGAATTGCCCTTAAGACATTGAGAGGCTATCTTTAGAACTTCTTCTTGGGTAGTTGGGGGAAAAAAAAGGAGTGGGGATTTTGAGTATTATTTTTGAGAAAATCCTCAGCATACATTTGAGATTATTTTGTGAAAAAGAAGGACCATTTTCAACAAAGTAACTTTAAAAATCATTGCAATTTTTGTTGGGTTTTGAATGTTATTGTCGTTGTCTTTGAAAATATTGTTAACAGTTCATGTGAATCTGAATCGGCAAAAATCCTTTAAGAGGACATGAAGGCCAACCGAGCGTTAAAAGTATGAGTTAAAAAAAAAAAAAAAAACTAGTTAGCAATACAAGTGTTAGTAAGCTTAGCTTTAAAACAGCTGAGACTTGGTGCATGTACAATGTCTGATGGTAAAGCATTCCAATCCTTTAGTGTGTGAAGGAAGAAAGAGTGTTTATATACATTCTTTTTAGCATAAGGGAAAAGATAGATGACAATCTTGTCGCCATCAATAAAGATGAACTTAAACCCACCGTCAGAACTAATACAAGAAATAATCATGACCTTACGCTAAGTTAGTACAGGACATGTAATAAAAAAAGGTATAAATTCAAAAGAAAAAGAAAGAGAGCTGCAAATCCTGAAAGACGGATCCAAGGCCCCAAATCACGCACCCCGAATCCCAATCCCAGTTCACAGACCCCCCAATCCCAGTTCACAGACCCCCCAATCCCAGTTCACAGACCCCCCGAATCCCAATCCCAGTTCACGGACCCCCGAATTCCAAACATCACTGACCCCCCTCTAAAAATGATGGGCCTAGGCTTTTGGTCAAATTTTGTGAGGATCGAAACAGTGGCGTAGCAAGGCCGCATCTGGGCATCATAGCCTGTGCATTCATTCAAATGGGCCCCAAGAAGACCCCCACATGAGCAATTTTTTGATATTTGATACCCCTAGTTGCCCGGATATGGCACTTTCAGACGGGCCAGGATTTTGGTCATAGGGGGAGGGGGGGGGGATGTACAAATATGTCACTTCACAAAAAATTGGGGGACAAATAGGGGCCGGGGCAAAGCGATCTTGTGTCGGCAGTTCCCCCTGCAGCGCCGCCACTGACTGAGAATGGGATTTAATTTAGTTTCCTATTTTGGTGGGTATCGGGAGGGAACTGCAAGAATATGCAAATCAGAAGAAATTGATTATCAGGACAGGCCCATCTATTTTCTTATTTCTGGGCTCATCAATCTTATACTGTAGTTTTAGTTTTATTGAAGGGCCCATAATTATAACAAGAAACAGAAAGGAAGGTCCAATATTGATCTTTTTTGATGGGCCCGACATATGACTGAAGAGGCTTTATCATGATAACAAGGGATGGAAAAGAACTGCCAATTTACCTATACTTTTGATGGGCCTGACTTATGATTGCAGGGCCCATAATGATAATAAGAAACAGAAAGGAAGGCCTAATATATTTATTCTTTTGGTGGGCCTAACATATGACTGAAGGGGCTCTACCATGATAACAAGGAATGGAAAAGAACTGCCCATTTATCTATTTTTCGGTGGGCCCAACTTATGATTGAAAGGCTCGTCATGATAGCAAGAAGGACAGAAATGGTACACACCCTGTTTGGTTACTGTTATATTAATAATGCCTTGTAATTATATCCCTACGTTTCCTTTTGTCCAGTAATGACATCACCAGAAGCTGGCAATATCCAGATAATAGCGAAAAGTGAAAGGATCTTTGTAGCCTTATTATGCTAAAAGTCCCAAAATGTTTCTATTTACTTCAAGTTATATCTTACTCTCCATGCTATAAATATGCAATCTGGTCCAATGACCTGTTTCTAACACACTTCTAACTGACCTTAACATCGTTGTTACCAACACAGCCCTAACCTTCATAATACCTCTAACATCCCTCACTTCTTTTCAGCGTGTTGCTGTCACAACATCGCTGGAACTGGCTGAAAAATTTCTTTAAAATTGTGCCTTTTTCTAACAAGTTTTATCCTTGCAGCTCCTACCATGCAGGTTTTTACACTGTTTGTCATTTTCTTCTAGCCTTTTCAAGTCACCTAAGCTAAGACGATGTGGCCATGGAACCGGGAAATATTCGGTCTGACTCGTAGGACTTTCCCTATTAAACTTACACTTAAGTTGGAGTGTTTTTGCTTCCATCCGTACAAAACGGGAGGCTAGAAGGAGGGAGCTAGTCCCTCTCTCGCAGCAGGTGTTTTTAATCCCTAAAGCACCTGGTGTGCTACTTCCCTTGGGTTGAAGTGGTTTTTGCCCCAGTCCTACCACGAGGATAGCCTAGTGTTATACAGTGCCTATGTGTTAACATGTTAGGATGTCTTGAGTACAGGTTCTCATATGCATTAGGCCAACTTCTTGTTTCGATGTTGGCGCATGTGCAAGAGGTCGGCGTCACCACAAGGTGAGTGAGAAGTCGGCTTGAGCCAGCTCCAAGGAGCTATAGTTATTACAAGAGAGCCTATATATTATTTTACGTTACCATACATACATGTAGCGCGAGTTCGTACCTCTTGCATATAATTAAAACAAGAGTTTTGAATTCATGAGCTCAATTAATGTGCCCCTTTTCAGAGGAATTCACCTTTCTTTTTATCTCCACAGACACCAAGATCACAGTGGTTTGTGTTTTCTACGCTAACCCTGCACATTTAAAGATTTTACATTTCGTGCATTTTCTCAGGTTTTTACAAATTTTAAAATATACTATAAATCTATCTGATTCTTTTTTTCTGGTGTACTAAATTGCTGTGGCTTGCCTCATACCATGTTTGACATCTTCCGCAGTTTCTTTTCGCCCGCGTAAGAGTCGTAAGTACATCCCCCATAGGGGAGCTTTAGTGTAAGTTAACAATATATATATATATATATGTATATATTTTCTTCCTTCAAACGCCAAGACGCGCTTCACGTTAGATATATCATGTCTCAATACAGTCTTTCAGAGTTTTCTGCCTACGCCACAACCCATGGCTCGATGATACTGAGCCGCAGAGGTCTGAGGCAGTAGTCTACTTTGTTAACTTATGCTGACTTTAGAAAGTTACAAGTTATTTCACAGCTCGCTGTAGAGCCACTAGATCACTTCCAAGGGGTAAATAAGCCACATAATACTAGTTCCGACGTCTCAACACTACTGAGTCGTTGGGGGCACAGGTAGTGGTAGGTGACTTCTAATATAACACCGCTGTGGGCCACGGTTCCATGCAGGGACCATTTGGAACACATGGGGCGGCGTCGTTAGAAAGTTGCAAGTAAATACAAAACACTATAGAATCAAAATCTAATAATCAGTTTTGGAGATATCTTGATGACAGACAAACAAACAGGGGCAAAAACATGTCCCCACCCCCCATTTTCACCCTTCCTCTGTTCCAATATGTCTTAAATTTTAATCGCTTCTTTAACAGTAATGAAACTACACACCAAATATGATCCAAATCCAATCATCACTTCTTGAGATATCTTGATGACAGACAAACAAACAAATTAGAATATCAGCACGCTCTAGAGCACATACCTCCGCCCTGTTGCAATTCCAACATGTCTAGAATAATATTATAGTTCATTTGATCCCCATACTCAATATAATCTACGTCAGAAATCCTAGGCTCACCAAGATTCATCCCCAAGTTTTGATCTTTAAGAACATTTGCAATCTGAAGACTTGAAGATTATCTTCTGACTGGATTTCTTCCAATGCCATACCATTGTTTTCAGTTTTATTCAAGTGAAGCATCATTGTTTGAGTTCTATTCAAGCGGGATTCACATTCCATCATTTTCTGCTCATGGCAGAAACCAATTGTTTCATTCTCATTGATTCCAGGGAACATTTGATGTAAAGTCTCTTTGAGTCCAGAAAATTGATTGTTTGGATCTTCATTCAGAGCACAAAGTCATCGTTCAGCACATTCCATTGGAAGTTTCAACTTAGTCTTGACAACTTAATCTTGACAGATCTCATCCTAAAACATCCCCATCCCTTAATTTCTGCCCTTCCTCTGTTTTAAATAGTCCCAAATTTAAATCACTTTTTCCATTAGCAGTAGCAAAACCACACACCAAATTTAATCCAAATCCAATCATCAGTTTTTGAGATATCTTGATGACAAACAAACAAACAGAGGCAAAAACATGTCCCCACCCCCCATTTGCACCCTTTCACTGTTTTAATATGTCTCAAATTTTAATCACTGTTTCCATCAGCAGTAATAAAACCACACATCAAATTTAATCCAAATCCAATTATCAGTTCTTCAGATATCTTGATGACAGATACACAAACAAACACATGTGAAAACATAAGCTTTGTCCAACTTTGGTGGCGGAGGTAACAAAAGAACAAACAAACACATGCGAAAACATAAGCTTTGTCCAACTTTGGTGGCGGAGGTAACAAAAGAACAAACAAACAAACAAACACAGCTTTGTCCAACTTTGTGGCGGAAACAAAGAACAAACAAACACATGCGAAAACATAAGCTTTGTCCAACTTTGGTGGCGGAGGTAACAAAAGAACAAACAAACACATGCGAAAACAACCTCCATCCAACTTCGTTGGCAGAAATAATAATAGCATCCCATGAATACACTTCCAACAAGTGGCAATCATTCTAACAAAATACAACAGTTTTTTAGTTCCACCCATAATACACAGAGTGTAATGATTGGAACTTATGTGAGCTCTCATATGTCCTGCCTGTGCAGTGGTTTGCTTTAAAATGCATTTCCTAGGTTTTAACAGTTTTGCTCTTGAAATTCTGGCTTTAACGAGATTTTTGTATGCTTCTTATAGCTTGTATTTTGCTAAGATATTCTATCTATTTTTTAAATAAAGCTTGTGAAAGGTTCTACAAAAATATCAGATTTCATACGTAATGGCGCTAAAAATAGCTAGCTGTAGACATGCTGCTCCGCGTACTGGTACTAAAAATAGCTAGCTGTAGACATGCTGCTCCGCGTACTGGTACTAAAAATAGCTAGCTGTTGACATTATGCTGCTCCACGTACTCATGAATTCAGTACATGTGTTTCCAATTAGCACTACGATATTTACTACTTTTATTCAACATATCTAAAAGCTGGTATGATATTATTAATTTGTGTAGTAGTATTTTTCATATAAGACCAAAATTATGCGATTTGATGAAAATTTGCATGAATTATGGGATGATAAACAATTATATATCGGAGACTTAAAGCTGTGTGAAATTTTTGGGACATGACTTTGTGTTATGTACTTGTAGTATAGTGCATACAAAAAGCAATCGTTGAATCTAATGTGGCCAGAATTAAAGACACTATCTCAAGCTTTCTAATGATACCTGAGTTTAAAGTTTTCAATGATTTTTTCACAGAAAAAAGTTGAAAACCATTTTCATTTTCATTTTTAAGCATGTTTTTAAAATACAAATGCAAAAAAATGAGATAATAATTCTTCACGATGCCCCCATTTACACGGCAAGCAACTCGTTTGTGAATTGACCCATATTGCTAAGTTGTAAAAAACTTAAACTAAAGCTGAAGTTCCCGTACTTTGAGGGCAATGATTTGCCTTTTCTAATCCTACTTAAAGTTAAACATAACTTACTTATCTTAATGAAAGCTTAATTCAATGATTTATCAACTGGTTTTAGAGTAATTTTAAGCCGATGTCGCCAGGATTTCAGCATGCATGATCCAGTACTGTATAGTACCTTCGTAACATAACTACTGTAATGTAGTGTAGTGTATACAATGAATACACTGTGTAGTCGGGTAGTACTGCACTAGCAGTACTGTAGCAGCCATTTTCAACTGCAATCTGTAGTGTAGACCTACTGTGATTAAATAACTATTTATGATAAGTTATTGTGTACAGACCATCTTGAATTCAAATTCTTAAATATTGCTGAAAGGAATTTACTTTTACTTAGCCTAGATTAGGATTTTTTTTTAAATAAAAAAAGCACAATCTCTGATGCTGTTTTAAGCTTTGTCCAGGGCCTGTTTTTTTTTTTTTTTTGGGGGGGGGGGGGGGGTTGCCATTTCTCGATCAACTGAACATGGCAGGTACGCTGTACATACCATTATAAATTTTCTTGATCTATGCGTATGATTTGTTAAATATCATTGCTAAAAGAAAATTAACTTTTTATTAAATAAACTTTAATTTCAACAATCACTCAGTGTGCAGCTATTTAGGGCCTATCATTTTGTAGGAGAGTTAAACACTTCTTGATCAACTGAACATATTGCGGGTAGGCCTACGCTAATACTGTTTTTTTTTGTAACTTTAAACTTTTATTGCAATCACTTGCAGCCAATGGCTGCCTATGGCCTGTTATTTATTTATGTTTTCATGCAAGTGCCAGCCAGAGTTTTTATTTATTGATCTACCGAACATTGCAAGTACAATGTTATTGTGTGTGTACCATCATGAATTGTCTTGATCTATGTGTATAATTTGTTTAGTAATGATATTGCTGAAAGAAAACTTTTGATTAAATACAAATATATTTTATTTCATCACATTTTATTTATTTTCATTTTTCATAAAAACAATTCTCATACTTTAATCATGTTGATTAATATTCATAATTAATTAATTAACAGTTAATAGGTAGTTAATTGTTTGTATTATTTCAACATTTTAATGGAATAATACAAGTTCATTCAAATTGGTTTTAATCAAATTAAATGCATCTAGTTTTGAACAATGTCATTAAATAACCCAAAATGTGAGGAATTCCAATTAATTTTACATGATTATTAATGAATTTTTTAATTACGTGTTTGTTTGTCTTGTTATTTAAATTATACACACATTTTAGCTAGAAACTTTCAATTGTCAGCTTATTTATTTATTTTGAAGCACACTGAAATAATTTCAGATTTGCACACTTTGACCCAATCAGTGAATTGTCTCACTTTTTGTCAATGTTATTTAATTATTTACAGTAGGTCATTGATTAGACTTTCCCTTTGTTTATTATGTCCTTAAATGCTAATTCATAGCTAAACCATTTGCTAAAAACCATTTGCTAAAAACACAGCTTATTTAGTTTCAAAACTGCATTTAACTCAAATTTAAGATGGAAGAGAATATTGTACAGAACAAGAAATACTTGATAGCAGTGGTAAAGTAACATGTCAAAACAGTTATTATGCTTTCAAAAATGCTTGATTCTTCAAAATTGACCAAAATTTGGCTAAATCTAGGTGTCATGGAAACGATCATCAACAATTCAGAGGTAAACTCAGATTTAAGCTAAAAATGAGTTGACTTTAAGAAAATCTTTAAATTACAATTTGAAAAGATCAAATATGACCAAAATTAAAATTGCTTTTGAAATAAAACCAGTCAGTTGGTTTTTGCACTGCCATGGGTTGAACTACAACATCATTGATGTCTAGTTTTATTTAAATTTCTTTTGTAGTCCTCTGTCATATAAGACGGACTTACTTGACCCCTGAACTAATCCATTAAGCTACCATCACAGATAATCTAGTGATTTTGTGCATCAGTTATTAGTCTTTTATCATCTGTATCCAAACAAAAAAAATTCTTGAGAAGCAGGTTTCAGGCCATGTGTGTAACCTGTGACAGTGAGTTATTTACACTGGTGATTTTATAGTCTTAGCTACCCAATTGCACTATTTGGATATAGCACTATTCAGGCTATTTTAGCCATTCTTGAGCTTTTAGTAGTTTTTAATTCAACAAAGTTTGAGGTTTATAAAATGGGCACTTTTCTGTTAGTTTTTGTCTCCCATTTTTGAAATGTATCTTGTCAAAGGTTTTTGACTAAAAGACTGAAATTTGGCAGTCTTGAAGAGCATGAAAATCTCACATGAAGTGTATTCAGTTTTTCCTTTACTGTTTGCATACCTGAAATAGAGCAATTTTCATTTTTATCATTTTCATGAAAATCTGGAAAGTACTGTATGTGCTGATGTGTAAATAATTGCCTACAGCTGTTTTTTAACACCAGGGAAATGATAAGACAACAAGGAGGTACGACTTTGTTCACACTACAGTGCACATGAATACTGTCCCTGTTAAGTTGGAATAGAACACCCTCACTCGTTATCTTTGCCTGAGTGACTAGTCTTCATTGTTGAAATTAATATAAATTAAATTTGCAAACTTTTAAAGTGTTTGCAGCTCTAAAGTTTCTTCAATCTAGGGTATAGCAAATGATAAAATAAATGTATTGAGTTCTGAAACTTTTGTGCTTTTAAAGTTGAAATTTCAAATTAAGTGCTGTAATCTTCTGAACAAGTGGGGAACTGAAGCTTCTTTCTCCTGGTAATTTGGAGGAAGCATTGCTTAAGCTCAACATTTTAAAGGGATGTTGAGCTTGAAATATGAAATTGCCAGCTACATGTAAATAGTAATACAATTATTGATATACAAGAGTAATATTTTTTCTGTAAAAATTGTTGGTGGGGGAGTGGGGTGGTGAAAACTTCCTTTCTGAGAATCCTGGGGGACAAGTTCCACAGGTTTTTTCCTTTTCTGGAGGAATTTAATATTTTTAGCTAATACATGAGCTAGAAAATCACTCTAAGGACTACATACACACTCAATGTGGATGAATCTCCAAACAGCTTTTGTTTGGACTTCAGCTGCCTCCAGCTAAATTTATACATTTCAATGGAAAATAACTTGGGTCTTTTGGATTGGGGGTATGGCCTCATAAAAGAGACATGTGCAAGAGCGTTTGCTAATCATTTAGTTTCACATTATATAATTGGCCAGTCTCTGTTTCCGACAAATCGGTTGAAAATGGGATGTAAAATGTTAGAGTATAACCAATGTAAATATTGCAAAGAATGAATTACTTTGTATCAAATACTTCTAAAGCAGCCGTAGACCATAAATATATATATTTTTTCATGTAAAAACTGTACTTGAACTTAAATGAATAAAAATGGCAAACTCCACATTTCATTTTTCTTCGGTATCATCTTTATTTCTCTTTCAAACATCTGTGTGATAAAGTTGAGGTTCAACATCATTGATGTTCTGGTTTCCTTTAACTCCACCAGGTCATGTCAAAGAAATAACAAAAACGGTGAAAGAATTACTGAAGGATGTTGGCTATGAACATGAAGCAGAGATTGCAGAGTTCAAGGCGGCTCCAATGGATTTTTACTGCTCTGCTATAGTAGTGATGGAAGGTGAGAAGGGTTCCACAAATCATTTGGAAGGCAGCTTTGTCTACCAGGCATTGAGCTCTGCATTTATTGTTGTCCAGAATGAAAATCATGTTGCCTGAGAATTGTATGTGTTTAACACAGTGAGCAATTTGTTTGTAAAAATTTGATTAGCAGAGTTTGCTACTCATTTCATAAAATTGATTAGCAATACATTGAAATTGATTAGCAATAATGATACATATTTAGGCCTTATTGGTTTTGTATTAATTACTCTTTGTTGTAATATGCTTCAAATGGTTCTTTTTCAATGCAGTTTCAAGTAAAAAAATTGGCACAACCAGTATAGCACTCCATTGCCCAAATAATGGGAATTTTGCTTTCCAATTCATATTATAAAATGTTTACTTCTAGAGTATAAATCATCATTTTTATGGAAAATGTGCATGGAAATTCAGTTTAGAAAGAACAGATAACTTTCGATGTCATTTAAACTCAGCATCACGTAACTTATTTTCCATACTCGCTCGGGTTTTCATTGTGAATTCTTACATACAATGATACCTCGCCGTAAAACATTTCAAAACTACGCCACCACCCTGATCATATCAGTCTTCTGGAAATGGCTTCCATCTTTTGCGAAGCACACAGAATTTCAGCTCTGTTAAAACCTTTTTCTGTTTGTTTATTTTGTAATATTTTTTTCTTTCTTGCAAAATTATTTGAATCATCAGGTAATATTTACATGTAAATGTACTGATTGTAATGATTCAAGTATTTTGACTTTGTGAATTTTGGTCAGTTTAACAGTTTGTAAAATGGGCCTTGATTGAGTGTGATTTTAAGCCTCACCTTATGGCCTATTGTTAGTTTCAACTTTCAATATTTAAGCCCTATTGCAGTATAACCGCGGTGCATTTCACAAGTTAATCACATTTCAGCGAAATCAAAGTGCAAAATATCCCCCATTCATAGCCTGATTACTGCGCATTTGTGATTCTCGCATTCAAAAAGGATGTTGTTTTTTAATTTGAAGGCTGAAAACTTCAATCAGTTATAGGGAAATTTATTGTAGCCTATCGCAATTTTGCTTAACAAGGTAGGGAAATGAATTACTAAATGATGTTATGCACAATTTTTAGCGTCGCATATTGCAATGTTAACCCGAACAAATTGCTCTAGCTGTAACACTGTACAAAGTGTTCTCAAAATTTGATTGTCTGCCTTGTAGACTTGGCAAATATGATTGGCGCCAGGGTATGATTGGCGCCAGGGTATGATTGGCACCAGGGTATGATTGGCGCCAGGGTATGATTGGCGCCAGGGTATGATTGGCGCCAGGGTATGATTGGCGCCAGGGTATGATTGGCGCCAGGGTATGATTGGCGCCAGGGTATGATTGGCACCAGGGTATGATTGGCACCAGGGTATGATTGGTGCCAGGGTATGATTTGCGCCAGGGTATGATTGGCGCCAGGGTATGATTGGCGCCAGGGTATGATTGTTAGTTGTCCCGGGTAGCCGGAACAGTGATTCATCGATCCCCGAAGGTGCAGGACTACTGCATAATCACCATATCTCCTCTCATCTTTTTATAGTACTGTCACGATATATCGATTATCGCAATAATTTTGTATTGCTCAATGCTCTTTCCATGATATCTAAAATACCCTGACCAACATATCGTGATGTCATTTTCATGTAAATTACATATTAAAGCAACAAATTATGAACTATTTTTAATGAAAAAGATTCTAAAAGAATACTTGCAGCAATGATGTGCTTTCCTCTACGAAAAATTTGATTTTATGAACAAATTAAGATCTGCATGCTGAAAACCATTTTTCCAAAATTAATAACCATTAAATATATATGGATGTTTTGACTTTCTGTCATTTCTTGCATTTTTCAGGTAATCCTCAAGTGACACGTGGTAACAGTTTGAAGTTGACTAAAGAATTCTCATGGATAGATGTTTGTTGTTTAAGCTTTTCGCAAAAAGTTGTTAATTAGTGAAATTTGCCTGAATGGGTGGTTAGCTCCAATTCTCTTCACAATTTCAAAGTCAACATTGATAAGTTGATTTTTTTTTTTTTTGTGGTAGTGGTGTTAGATTGAGTTTTTTATGGGGTGATCAATCCTTCTTAGCCCATCATTTTTTTGTGTTATGTTATGGTTAATTGCGATTAGGTGATAAAACATGATACTTTGGTCCACATTTTCTTCTCTGACATACAAATGTGTGTCGCACACACATGCAGAGAAAAATGGAGCAACCGTCATGTGGTGATATTGTGTGACAAAATTTAATTGTCCAAAAATCTGTGACATTCTGTGACATTTTTGGTTCCGATGCTAATAGCATAAAGAACCTATGCAGCCATGCTGGCACGTGTAAGTATATGTGTGTGTGTGTGCGTGGTTGTGTGTGTGTGTGTGGGTGGGTGGGTGCGTTTGCTTTGATATTCATTGTTAAAGGACCTTGATCTGACAACACACTGACCGTTTAAGGACTCAGGCCGTGTTTGAGGAGCTAAACACACATCCTTAAAAGGTTTTTGCTATAAACAAGAAAATCTTTCATTTAAGATGGCACTTGAGAAGTTTTACAGATGTCTTTAATGAACCGCTTGAATCTGACATCTTATTTCACACTATCTTCAGAGTGCTAGAAATTCGATACTGATTTATTTTAAAAGTGGATTGCACCACAAATTCTTAACACCGTTACCCGCTGATTTGCCGCGAGTGCTTAATTGTTTAGTAAAACTGGAAATTATGTAACACACACAGAAGTCCTTAGATGAATAGATGTATCAGATCTTGTCCAGGGTCCTTCCCAGGGTCCTTCTATCAGTTCGGGAGCAACCCAAAAAATTGGGTATTTTGAAATACCCAAAAAATTGAGTACTTTCATCAATTACGTCATCGCATGAGCCTACACATTTAATAAGCCCACACTAAACATATAGGATTTCTCATTTTCCGCTCCGGATTGCCCAAAATTTCACAGAATATCCTGAAATTTTGAAGAAGGGTAGTAAATAGATATTCAAAACTTTTTGCTGCTGCTTTTTGAAATTCATTGTGGCCTTTTTAAGGAAATGAACAGAACAAACTGCCCATAATCTGTTTGATTGATTTTCTCAAAAATGTGACTGAATTTTAAAAAGCATGGTAAAAAAATTTGAATATCTATTTACTATCCGTCTCCAAAATTTCAGGATATCCAGTGAAATTTTGGACAATCCGGAGCGGAAAATGAGAAACCTCATATGTTTAGTGTGGGCTAGTCAAATGTATAGGCTCTGCGATGGCGTAATACATAAAAGTACTCAACTTTTTGGGTATTTCAAATACCCAGTTTTTCGGGTTGCTCCCGAACTGTCTATACAGTAGTTGCTTAGCAAAACCTAAATTGTTGTTTTATGTCCTTAAAAAGATAACATAAATCAGGACTGTATTTTTGTTTACTTTTCAAGTCCCCTTACCCTACAAGCGATTAGCAATGATAAAACAACAATTGTTTCAGTTCCACTACTTCATTATTGTACTTCATTATTGTTCTTTATCATTGAGTCCTCAAATGGGTAGTTTGATGTCAAAGTCCTGCAGTATGTGAAGCATGTACAGTATGTGTGTGTATGTGACGGCCAGCTTGTAAACACGATATCTTAAGAATGGTACACTGGATGTCATGCATATTAATAAGTAGGCAGTCTAAGGCAGGGCTTAAAGTGAAAATCTTGAAATGTTCATTTTTTAACAACCACATGTCTGTTTTCTTTCATGTTTTGTATAATTATGATGTTAGCCGGTGTCCACATGTTCATGATGTAAAAATCTTGAATTTCATTATTATACATAGTGGGTGGGGCAGCATTCACACTAGGATTTCAAATTGGGAGGGGGGGGGATTTCTTTTTGGAGAAATAACAGAAATACCAAAAGAGACCTAAGGAATACCACCGAAAATGACAAATTATGGCTCGAAAATGCCAAAGTTGACCATTTTTGGGGATATTTGGCTGTTGAATTGGTATATTTTGGGATTTTATTGAAACTTTTTCTGTGGGAATCCCCCCTTCAAATATTTGTTACCAGGAATTTTATAATATGTGCGGCAATCCCGCAATCCCGCATTGCCTTAATGTGAACCCTGATGCGGGGCTTAATATGATTTTGCTGAAAAAAGCTTGTAAACATGGTATTTCAAGAACATAAACTGGAGTAATGTACACAGATAGCCCATGCTCTGCAGATACATGTATTGCCTAATCTTTGTGGCAGTGATTTCATGCATGTTAATAAGTGGGTGGGGCTTAAAGTGAAAATTTTGAAAAAGTGATAAATGAGCAAGTGTACATGTATGTCCGTTTTGCGTCATATTGGGCATGATGATTGTATTGGTTATTGTATACATGCGTATATTATCAACAGGTGTCATTAATATGCATGGTGGCTGTGGCTTAATGATGTACTGTAAACACCGCAAACAATATATCAGATTTATGCTTTATGTGGTACACGGATGGGTCATGGTCTGTACTGTTGTAGTAGTGATGTAATTTGAAATCATCTGCCCCTGCTACCCTATTTCTGTATATATTTCCCTCTGTAAGCCCATTCTCTATACTAGCTTTAAATAGTCGAGCATACTGTCCTTCCGACAGTTCTGATTAATTTTTAAATTAAATTGCGCTAACAAGTTACTGTTCTGACCTTCGATTATGGTTACTGTTCTGTGCAAGGTCATCTCAGCACAAAATAAATCAAATGAAATTGTTTGTGTAAATCAACAAAAATCATTGCAAAATATGTACATAAATCTTCAAATCCATCCATTATGCTAAAAAAATATCTGTTTACATGGTTGCTTCCCATTTTGGTCCTTGTATCACTTGTATTCCTCCTGAGCCTTAACACAGTATTGAGGGTCATATCGATGTATTGATAAAATCGATATGACCCTTGAACTCAATATCAGCCATATCAATATGGGTCAATATCAAAATATTGATATATCGCCCAAGCCTATCATATATCAAGCTAGAATATTTGACTTTATGTCTCCTTTGATATCTGTCTTCTTTCATTTCTGCCTCCTTTGTTACAGAAGTGCAACTATCCAAGGATGTCCGGATGGGCAGATCACTGTCAACATTCAGTGGAATAGTTCAGGATCAAACATATCGCCCAATAACAATTCAAATGGCACAAGTGACCTAGGAACGCAGCTGAAAAACATTTTCAAAGCCACAAAGTACAAAAGGTATGGATGTTCATGTTGTTATCAAACCCCTAGCTTGAGCCAGAAGCGGCAGGGGAAGGGACATTTATTAGGCATCAAGGGCATTTAGAGGGCAGGTTTGAGGGCACTTGAAATGTGAATATGGGAATAATTAGTTTGAAAATAGTGTCCCTGCATCTTTTTATATTGGGAATTTTCTTCAATCTATTCTGCTGAGGCAAAAGCCATTCTCTTAGCCTTAAACTTCATTAAACTCTCTTTCCATTCTCTTGTCTTTTTCTACGACTCCAATTCAGTTCTCACAGGCATCCAAAGTCAATTTCTTCTGGATCCCTAGCCATTTTGGTATCCCTGGTAACATAAGGGCTGACACAGTAGCCAATTATGCCTTGTCAAATCAAATGGCTAATATCCCTATTTCGCATTCTGATTTGTGCCTTAATATTTCCAACTACCTCAAGAAAACTTGGCAAAATTCCTGGAATCTTGAGACCGATAACAAACTCCACACTATCAACTTAGAAGTCAGTGTAAATACCCCCTTTCACAGTCGCCACTGCAGAAAGGATGTTGTCATTACATGTATACATCACTTTGCTCACACTCTTATACCTCTTTATAACTCGGGCTCTTCCAAACATTTATGATCCTCCTGCAATGTCATACTGGCGGTCAACCCTATCCTCTTAACCTGTCCCATATACTCCCATCTCAGAACCCCTCTCATCCCCTTCATCTCCATCTCATATCTCTTTCCTCCTCAGACATTAGCTTCTTCTGCAACAGTAAGTTATACCATTTTATATAACTTATCTTCCCATTCCCATTATATCTCAATTCAACTCTCACTCTCATCTTCCTCTCCTTACCATATATTCCTTTCTCCTTCCCTCAACCCTCCCATTTCCCCTTCTGAAAAAAAAATCTATTCTTTACAATACAACTAAAATTAAGGCTGTTGTGAGAGCGACGTGACTTCTATTCTATTCTCCCCAACTTTTCATTCCGATTCACTTTACCTCGCACTTTACCACCTAAATTTTGTTTTATATCTTAATTTTCCGGGACTCTTTCTCTGTGGATGGGCATCTGCTTTCGGTGAGATCTTTCTTTTGTTTTTTCTTTTGCGCCTTACCGTTACCTGTACAGCGGTTCTCTTATAGTAGACCCGCGATTGTTTTTCCTAGTTGCCTCGGGGCTCTCGGGCCTTGGATGTTTTTCTTCTTTATCATGACGAAACGCTTCTGCCTTGACCTTGACCTCCCTCCCCTTCACCCACTGCTACCTCCATTGACTGTTTTTCAGCCCCAGTCCCCAAAATTCTAATAATACAGGCCAAGAATAAACCAGAAAGTTTTAAAAGAGTTTCCCCTTTTCTAATTCACAAAGCGCTCCAAGACCTTGTCGGTACCCTCCCCAAGGTCTCCACCTTCAGATCCGGCTATCTTCTGGTGCACTGCACCAGGGACACTCAAGCCACCACCCTCCTCACCACCAAAGCTCTAGCCAACACCGGTATTGACTTTACAGTCACCCCCGACCGTTCCCTAAACTCCAGCAAAGGTGTGGTCAGAATGACCTAGCCTATCTGACCGATGAAGACCTCGTAGAGGAACTTGCCAATCAACACGTTACTAAAGCCCGTCGTCTCGTCCTGAAGAGAGACAGTGCCGAAACACCTACCAATACCATCTTACTGACTTTTTCCACACCAACTCTCCCCTCCCACATTACTGCTGGCGACCTGAGAATCCCAGTCTCCCCTTATATTCCTAGCCCCCTCCGTTGTCATAAGTGCCAGAGGTATGGCCATGGTAAAAATACCTGCCCCAGCCAAGCACGCTGTGGAAACTGTGGAGCCTCGTAGAGCTGTGTGAACGTTTAGGGATTTTAGTAAACGTGTACACATGAAAAAAGCGAGCGTGTATTGTTTACATGCATTTAGTATCGTAATTTTCGGAAATACACCAAAGTTGCTCCAAATTTACGAGGCGAAATAAAAAAAATCGCGCAACCAGTATGGCAAAGTATTGACTCCATTGCCAGAATAGACGCTCGAGTTTTGCTTTCCAAATTGTAAAAAAGTTTACTTCTACAGTATAAATCATCATTTTTTTAAATGAAAAATATGCATGGAAATTCAGTTTAGAAAGAACAGATAACTTCCTTTCAATGTCATTTAAACTCAACATCGCGGAACTTTTTTTTCCCTACTCCCTACGGCTTTCAAAGTTCCACTGTAAAAATCTTGCATACTAGGCCTATGATACCTTGCCGTAAAACATTTAAAAACTACGCCACCATCCCAGAAGTTCTAAAATATCAGTCTCCTCAAAAAAATGGCCGCCATCTTTGCGAAGCACAAAGAATTTCAGTTATGTCAAGACCTTTTTATGTTTGTTTATTTTGCAATATTTTTTCTTTCTTGCAAAATTTATTTCGATCATTAGGTAATATTTACATGTAAATGAACTGATTTATTGTACTGATTTAAGTATTTTGACTGTTTTTGTTGGTCGATTTAACAGCTTGTAAAACGGGCCTTGATTGCGTGGGATTTAAAGCCTTAATAATTATGGCCTAACGTTAGGCCTATTTTTAGTTTCACTGTTTACTGCTGCACATTGCACTGCATTTTACAAGTTAGCTTCTCAGATTTCGGCGAAATCAAAGTGCATAATATCCCCATTCATTGGTGAATACTGCGCATATGTGATTCTACATTTAAAAAGGTTTATGCTAATCGGGTTTACAGTTTGTAAAAAGGCATTGATTGGAATTTTATTAGCCGAATGTGTGCGTGATTTCAATCATGAAGGATCATATTGATTTTTAACGGCAAGAATGACTATGAAAAACGATTACTTGCAATGAAGTATTTAGTAAACGTTTACAAGGATTTGCGAGCGTGTAGTGTGTACACTCTAAACGGTCACAGCTCTAGAGCTTGGACCATGATAGCATCTGCACCAGCACCCCAGTCTGCACCAACTGCGACGGTACTCACCCAGCTAACCATCTCTTCTTAAAAGACTGCCCCACCTGGCATCAGGAAAAGCAAATAACCAAACTAAAACCCTTAATCCCAACATCACTTACCCGGGGACCAGGAAGCAATTTCTTGCTTCCCTTCACACTAAACCATCCTATTCGAGCGCAGTTTCCTCTAGCACCAATATCGCCCCCTCCCTCTAACACAACTAAAACCGACTCACATACCCAAATCGACCTCACCTCTCTCTTCTTACCCAGTCCTAAGCCCATCACCATTGCCAACAACCCAACCACACCCATTACCTAAACCATCTCCACTACCACCACTTCTCTACCCAACCTTCCTTCCTCCTCTAAGACTCCCGCAGTCTCCTACCCCAACACCTTTAATGCCATCAAACTCAAGCCAACCTGGCTAACAATCATCAAACTAACAAACCAACAAACAGCCCACCATCCAAACCCACACATATGACACGGAAGAGAACATGGATTGTTCGATTACCAAACATACTTCCCTGTTGGCTCCAATACTATCACCCCCAGAGGCAAGCTCATGGAAAACACTCTTTGACAGCACAGCTTCTCCTGGCTCAACACTAACTCCCCAACCTACCTTCATCCTGCCACAGGCTCCCTTACCTGTATTAACCTGTCTATATGTTCCCCCAACCTTCTACTTGATTTTAGCTGGAAGGTGCTGATCTCTGTGGTAGTGACTATTACCCTCTTCTTATACACTCCAACCTTCATACCACCACTGACCACACCCCCAACTGGAACCTTGAGAAGGCTGACTGGCTCCTTTTCGAAACCCTCTGTGATTCGCACCTCTCCCCCCATCTCCTCAAGGATCCTATGTCAAACTTCAGTAACATCCTTATCAACATCGCCATCTGCTCTATTCCCAAAACTCTAAACCCCCCAACCATCCCCCAACCACTGGTTGTCTGATGACTGCAAAACTGCCATCAAGAAAAGGAAAAGGGCCCTCAGGAACTTTAAAACTAACCCAATCACCCACAACCTCAACCTCTTTAGCATCAGCTGTGCCAAATCCAGGCGCACTATCAAGGACTGTAAAACCAACACTTCGAACAACTTCATCTCTTCTTTCACCACCAACACCCCCACTAAAAGATTTGGAGAATGGTTAACAGCTTCCACGGCAGGGTGGGCAAGTCTCCCATCTCTCCTGGAATGGTAACCTTCTCACTGCGAAAAAGGACATCGTTAACCTCCTCGCTGCCTCTTTCAGCAACATCTCCTCCTCGCGGTCAACTACCCCAATGCTTTCAAAACCAAAAAAGCTCACATCATCCAGCCCACCATTCCGATCAAACCCACCATCAACAACCTCTCTCGTGTAGACAACATTCATATTACCCATCTTAGAATAGGTCACACCCACCTCACTCACTCCCACCTCCTTATTTGCTCCCCCAACCCCTTTGCAACAATTGCCATTGCGCTCTCACAGTTTATCACGCTCTCCTTGCTTGCCCCCTGTACAACTTTCTTAGAGCTTCCCTCGCTCCCCACATCTCAATAGCCGAGCTCTTCCAGAAAAATCCTCTGGATGAAATTATCTCCTTCCTTCATCATGCTTCCCTAATCAACCATATTTAGTCCTCTCCCACCCCTCTCTCTCTACTTTTTTTTTTACCCATGCACCTCCTCTCTCGATCCCAGCTTTCTGACCTTTAGTTCTTGTATTTCTCTCATTCTCCTCCTATTTTCTTTTCTTCCTATCTCTAGAATGATGTAACCTCCCAGGCACAATTTGACCCTCACTGCCGTGGTGCTGTTAAGCCCTCATCAAACAAACAAACATTTACTCTTAATTCTATCATCATGATGTACAATACCCTGTTGGCACATTTGACTGTCACAGTGCTATTAAACCACAACAACAAACAAACAAACTGTTGATATACATGTATACATAATTTCCAACTGGTTGTGATGGAATATTTTGTTCAATTGATTGTATATAGCATATTTTCATGCAATTAAACTCCTGGTTGTACCATAAATCTTTGATTATTACTGATTTCAGACCACTTATCTGTAACTGCTCTTTGTATGCCCTAACTTGCCTGTCTTCATGATCGTGTATTTGTAGCTTACAAACAATCAAAAGAGGACAAGCTGTTGATCCATACCTGTTTGGTGCAGATGGGCTCATGCATGAATACGACTTTACAGAGGTTGTATTTGAACAGCAGACAGAATACCAACATGTGCAAATCAATCATTCCAAGCAGTATGGGAACATACTAATATTGGACGGAGATCTTAGTGAGTACATATTGTCACACAGCTCAACATCTTTGTGTACAGTAGTTCTTTCAGTATTTTAAAAACATTTGATCAGAATTTGCATCAGCACTTCATTTGAAGAGTTATGGTCATAAGCAATTTTAAAACAAAGGGCCTCACTCACTCCCACCTCCTTATTGGCTCCCCCATCCCCTTTGCAACAATTGTCTTTGCCCCCTCACAGCCCACCACGTCCTCCTTGCTTGCTCCCTGAACAACCTTTGCAGAGCTTCCCTCGCTCCCCACATCTCAATAGCCGAGCTCTTCCAAAAAAATCTCTAGATAAAATTATCTCCTTCCTTCATCATGCTTCCCTCTACAACCATATTTAGTCCTCTCCCGCCCCCATCTCTCTACTTTGTTTCTTTTCACCCATGCACCTCCTCTCTCGATCCCAGCTTTCTGGCTTTTAGCTCCTGTGTTTCTGTCAATCTTCCCCTGTTTTCTTTTCTTCCTACAGTACCTTTGGAATGATCTAACCTCTCAGGCACAATTTGTCCCTTGCTGTATTGGTGCCATTAAGCCCTCATCAAACAAACAAACAAACTTACATAAGTAAATATCAGTTGTCTGACATAATGCATAACAAATTTGCATACTGATGCCTAAAATTAAAAAATGTTGTTAATGGTCCATTTTAACGAAATTCTGATCAAATTCTTTTGCTATTATCATGGTTTTTAATAGATTTGAAAGCAATTCAGCCAATGTTGCCTTGCACGTCCATACACCATAAGAGAAAGAGGTTTCTTCACCAAGTTGCTTTCATTGGCCAATATTATTATCAACATATAACAGGGATTCTTTCTAGGAATTTTCACTAGCTGGGCAATTGATGACAAAAAAGACATCGATAGTGAATCCCTAAAGTAGAAGCGGTTTTTTTTCCCAACGTGGGAGAGACGGATCCTCCACTTTGTTATTCTGAAAATAGAAAAATACACCAAATAATAACGTACCCATTGAAAGTAAATGTTTCCATAATACAACAAATAATTAAAGTACCCATTGAAAGTAAATGTTTCCTTCCAAATCATATGAAAATACAACAAATAATTAAAGTACCCATTGAAAGTAAATGTTTTCATACAAATCATGAAAATACAACAAATAATTAAAGTACCCATTTAAAGTAAATGTTTCCATACAAACCATATGAAAATACAACAAATAATTAGAGTACTCATTGAAAGTAAATGTTTCCATCCAAATCATATGAAAATACAACAAATGATTAAAGTACCCATTGAAAGTAAATGTTTCCATCCAAATCATATGAAAATACAACAAATAATTAAAGTACCCATTGAAAGTAAATGTTTTCATCCAAATCATATGAAAATACAACAAATGATTAAAGTACCCATTGAAAGTAAATGTTTCCATCCAGATCATATGAAAATAGACCAAATAATTAAAGTACTCATTGAAAATAAATGTTTTTAACCAAATCATATAATAATACAACAAATAATTAAAGTACTCATTGAAAGTAAATGTTTCCATCCAAATCATATGAAAATACAACAAATAATTAAAGTACCCATTAAAAGTAAATGTTTCCATCCAAATCATGAAAATACACCAAATAATTAAAGTACCTATTGAAAGTAAATGTTTCCATCCAAATCATGAAAATACAACAAATAATTAAAGTACTCATTGAAAGTAAATGTTTTCATCCAAATCATGAAAATACACCAAATAATTAAAGTACCCATTGAAAGTAAATGTTTCCATCCAAATCATGAAAATACACCAAATAATTAAAGTACTCATTGAAAGTAAATGTTTCCATCCAAATCATATGAAATACAACAAATAATTAAAGTACCCATTGAAAGTAAATGTTTCCATCCAAATCATGAAAATACACCAAATAATTAAAGTACCGATTGAAAGTAAATGTTTCCATCCAAATCATGAAAATACACCAAATAATTAAAGTACCCATTGAAAGTAAATGTTTCCATCCAAATCATGAAAATACACCAAATAATTAAAGTACCCATTGAAAGTAAATGTTTGCATCCAAATCATGAAAATACACCAAATAATTAAAGTACCCATTAAAAGTAAATGTTTGCATCCAAATCATGAAAATACACCAAATAATTAAAGTACCCATTGAAAGTAAATGTTTGCATCCAAATCATATGAAATTACAACAAATAATTAAAGTACCCATTGAAAGTAAATGTTTGCATCTAAATCATGAAAATACAACAAATAATTAAAGTACCCATTAAAAGTAAATGTTTCCATCCAAATCATGAAAATACACCAAATAATTAAAGTACCCATTGAAAGTAAATGTTTCCATCCAAATCATGAAAATACACCAAATAATTAAAGTACCCATTGAAAGTAAATGTTTGCATCCAAATCATGAAAATACACCAAATAATTAAAGTACCCATTAAAAGTAAATGTTTGCATCCAAATCATGAAAATACACCAAATAATTAAAGTACCCATTGAAAGTAAATGTTTGCATCCAAATCATGAAAATACACCAAATAATTAAAGTACCCATTAAAAGTAAATGTTTGCATCCAAATCATGAAAATACACCAAATAATTAAAGTACCCATTGAAAGTAAATGTTTGTATCCAAATCATATGAAATTACAACAAATAATTAAAGTACCCATTGAAAGTAAATGTTTGCATCTAAATCATGAAAATACAACAAATAATTAAAGTACCCATTAAAAGTAAATGTTTCCATCCAAATCATGAAAATACACCAAATAATTAAAGTACCTATTGAAAGTAAATGTTTCCATCCAAATCATGAAAATACAACAAATAATTAAAGTACTCATTGAAAGTAAATGTTTTCATCCAAATCATGAAAATACACCAAATAATTAAAGTACCCATTGAAAGTAAATGTTTCCATCCAAATCATGAAAATACACCAAATAATTAACATATGAAAATAGAACAAATAACCCATTGAAAGTAAATGTTTGCATCCAAATCATGAAAATACACCAAATAATTAAAGTACTCATTGAAAGTAAATGTTTCCATCCAAATCATGAAAATACACCAAATAATTAAAGTGCTCATTGAAAGTAAATGTTTGTATCCAAATCATGAAAATACACCAAATAATTAAAGTACCTATTGAAAGTAAATGTTTGTATCCAAATCATATGAAAATACAACAAATAATTAAAGTACCCATTGAAAGTAAATGTTTGTATCCAAATCATGAAAATACAACAAATGATTAAAGTACCCATTGAAAGTAAATGTTTGTATCCAAATCATATGAAAATACAACAAATAATTAAAGTGCTCATTGAAAGTAAATGTTTGTATCCAAATCATGAAAATACACCAAATAATTAAAGTACCTATTGAAAGTAAATGTTTGTATCCAAATCATGAAAATACAACAAATAATTAAAGTACCCATTGGAAGTAAATGTTTCCATCCACATCATATGAAAATTGCTAATGGAACCATATTTACTTTTCATTTTGCTCGTGTGGCTCTATAGTGTATTATGCATGTTGGCCCACGGATACCTCAATATTTGAAAAAGTGGGCCAAATGTAATAATAATAATATACATTTCTTATAAAGTGTAACACACACTAAAGTCTCATTGTGCGGAGAAAAAAAATGAAAGAGGGGGAAAATAAGGAAACAACTTATAGAAGTGAGAAAAGATGTGTTTTTAACAATGATTTAAAGTTAGTTACAGTTTGAGCTTCTTTGATATGTGTTGGTAGATTGTTCCAGAGAAAAGCAGCTGAAGATTGAAACGGACGATGGCCATATGACTTTGTAGAAACAGGGAGATAGGAGCGATAACTTAGAATGACTGGTAGGCCAAATGAAATGACTGGTGGGCCAAATGAAATGACTGGTGGGCCAAATGAAATGACTGGTGGGCCAAATGAAATGACTGGTGGGCCAAGTGAAATGACTGGTTTGCCAAATGAAATGACTGGTGGGCCAAATGAAGTGACTGGTGGGCCAAATGAAAAGACTGGTGGTCCAAATGAAATGACTGGTGGGCCAAATGAAATGAGTGGTGGGCCAAATGAAATGACTGGTGGGCCAAGTGAAGTGACTGGTGGGCCAAATGAAATAACTGGTGAGCCAAATGAAGTGACTGGTGGGCCAAATGAAATGACTGGTGGGCCAAATGAAGTGACTGTTGGGCCAAATGAAATGACTGGTGGGCCAAATGAAATGACTGGTGAGCCAAATGAAGTGACTGGTGGGCCAAATGAAGTGACTGTTGGGCCAAATGAAATGACTGGTGGGCCAAATGAAATGACTGGTGAGCCAAATGAAGTGACTGGTGGGCCAAATGAAATGACTGATAGTCCAAATGAAGTGACTGGTGGGCCAAGTGAAGTGACTGGTGGGCCAAATGAAATAACTGGTGAGCCAAATGAAGTGACTGGTGGGCCAAATGAAATGACTGGTGGGCCAAATGAAGTGACTGTTGGGCCAAATGAAATGACTGATGGGCCAAATGAAATGACTGGTGGGCCAAATGAAATGACTGGTGGGCCAAATGAAATGACTGGTGAGCCAAATGAAGTGATTGGTGGGCCAAATGAAATGACTGATAGTCCAAATGAAGTGACTGGTGGGCCAGTTAAAATGACTGATGGTGGCTGCTAACTGGTGGGCCAATTGACCCACCAGAGTATGTATATGTAACAAAAGGCTGGTCATGTGACAAAGTAAAACTTATCCTTTTGTATGTTTTTGTGACTTACAGAAGTCTTCAAGAAACAAAATTGTCATTTTACAGATATTTAAAAGGTACCTTGGATTATGTTTCTTTTGTAGATCTCGCGGAGAGTGACCTCGCTTACACAAAGGCCATCACAGGGAATGGCCGAGAGCTCTTTCGTGACAGAACTGTCTTAATCCTTGGAGGAGGTGATGGTGGAATTCTTCACGAGGTGCTCCAGTTTTCTCCCAAATTTGTCACAATGGTGGAAATATCCTTTAAGTGATCTTGTTGTATTGTATATGGCAGGCATGCACCCTCTACTCACCCATATTAACTCCTGTTGGTTTCAAACCATGGGCACAATTTTGTTGTACTGTATATAGCAGACATGCACCCTCTACTCACCCATATTAATTCCTGTTGGTTTCAAGCCTTGGGCACAATTTGACCATCGTTATTATCGTGACTTTACAAAACAAAAAACAATCAAGTCTGTATAGTACCCCCTTTAGACACAAGTGCTAGTCTGATTTCAGTCCTTTCTACACAGATAAGAAATAACTTGAAGGATTGCTTCAGTTGTCAAGTAAGTCAAGTTAATTTGAAAGAGGACTTCAATAGAAACAACATGGTGACAAAAATTTACAAATCTTATTCTGCTGAGACAGACAATCAAGTTTAAAGTCGTCTGATTTGTGTAGAAATGACTGAAATCAGTTGTGTGTAGAAATGACTGAAATCAGTTGTGTGTAGAAATGACTGAAATCACTTGTGTGTAGAAATGACTGAAATTAGTTGTGTGTAGAAATGACTCTTAAAAGTCCTTTTTCTCGTTTGTTGTATTTTACATGAGAATTTGTTTCTTTTATTGCACCATTGAACTTTTCCTGTAAACAAATATTCCCATGAATTCAATTTTCATATAATATACAGTACAGTATGTTTGAGGATAATTAACAAAACAAATTAATGAAAAAACCATGTTGTTATCTTAATCCAGGAGTTGTTGTATTCAAAGATTTCATGAATGTGTTAAAAAGTGTACAGTGTAATGCATATAATGCAATGTTTAATTTTTGTTTGTTTGAAAATCAATTGTCTCTTTCTAAAACATTGACACATTTTGTTGTTCACTTATTGAGATGGGATATTACATGGCAAGAACATGCTTTGCCCATCCACTCATGTACAGTACCTTACACTTAGTAAATGAACAAGTTTTTTTGTTTTTTAGTCCAACTAACACCAGAGTGTTGGGTTCAGGTTATAAAATCGAACACGGAATTTTACTTTTTATTAAAAATGTTTAAACTTTTTTGTTTTGAAAAGTTTGGCTTTACGGAAGAAACTATGCTACAAAATATTTGAAAGAGTAATTTTCATCAAAATCGGTGGAAAATTGACCAATGGACATCATTTTTAAATTTTAGGCCTTGTACTAATAAATAATGGAAATTTTACATGAATTTTGTTACATAGCCATAAAACATATCAATCTCTTTATGTGAAGTTGTCAAGTTATTGTTTTTTAAATCTCCATCGATGTGTTATTTGAATGAAAGCAGATGAAGATGACAAAGCAGTTTGAACTTTATCTCCATCAGATTAGTTGAACATGACAAAGAAGCTTGAAGTTGATCTCCATCAGATTAGTTGAACATGACAAAGAAGTTTGAACTTGATCTCCATCAGATCAGTTGAACATGACAAAGCAGTTTGAACTTTATCTCCATCAGATTAGTTGAACATGACAAAGAAGCTTGAAGTTGATCTCCATCAGATTAGTTGAACATGACAAAGAAGTTTGAACTTGATCTCCATCAGATCAGTTGAACATGACAAAGCAGTTTAAACTTGATCTTCATCAGATCAGTTGAACATGTCAAAGAAGTTTGAACTTGATCTTCATCAGATCAGTTGAACATGACAAAGAAGTTTGAACTTGATCTTCATCAGATCAGTTAAACATGACAAAGAAGTTTGAACTTGATCTCCATCAGATCAGTTGAACATGACAAAGAAGTTTGAACTTAGATCTCCATCAGATCAGTTGAACATGACAAAGAAGTTTGAACTTGATCTCCATCAGATCAGTTAAACATGACAAAGAAGTTTGAACTTGATCTCCATCAGATCAGTTAAACATGACAAAGAAGTTTGAACTTAATCTCCATCAGATCAGTTGAACATGACAAAGAAGTTTTGAACTTGATCTCCATCAGATCAGTTGAACATGACAAAGAAGTTTGAACTTGATCTCCATCAGATCAGTTGAACATGACAAAGAAGTTTGAACCTGATCTCCATCAGATCAGTTGAACATGACAAAGAAGTTTGAACTTGATCTCCATCAGATCAGTTGAACATGACAACGAAGTTTTGAACATGATCTCTATTAGATCAGTTGAACATGACAAAGAAGTTTGAACTTGATCTCCATCAGATCAGTTGAACATGACAAAGCAGTTTGGACTTGATCTCCATCAGATCAGTTGAACATGACAAAGAAGTTTGAACTTGATCTCCATCAGATCAGTCGAACATGACAAAGAAGTTTGAACCTGATCTCCATCAGATCAGTTGAACATGACAAGGAAGTTTGAACTTGATCTCCATCAGATCAGTCGAACATGACAAAGAAGTTTGAACTTGATCTCCATCAGATCAGTTGAACATGACAAAGAAGTTTGAACTTGATCTCCATCAGATCAGTTGAAGATGATAAAGAAGTTTGAACTTAATCTCCATCAGATCAGCTGAACATGACAAAGAAGTTTTGAACTTGATCTCCATCAGATGTCCTGGCGTAATCAAAGTATAAGAGAAACTGGTCAGTTTGATGATTTTTAAACGACTTGAATAAGACTTGCAATAAAAAGTCACAACTACAAACAATCAGCATCTTCTCAATCAAACATAACACAATATTTCAAAAGGACTGGGACTTGACATCAATAAACTTCATCATGCCATCTTTCTTTTTTATTGACAAAAAATTACCACCGTAGACTGGGCACTCAAAAACTTCACTCAAAATTGAAAGGGTTGAGTGTCTGCATCAGTGATGCTCTGGTATAAAAATACACAAAAGATTGTCTTGGATCTGCCATTATGACATCACATTGTACACTGCAATGTGTGCACTTTTCAACCCATTGGTAATATCTTTGAAATGCAATAACTTCTAAACAGAATTAGATATCAACATGATCGAAAATAAAAATAAAAATTCACAGGGATATTCCTTTACGAATTGCTTTGTAATCTTTAACTCGGTGGATACATCGATCAGGTGGTCATTGACGCAGCTAGGAAACACTTGAGGGGAATTTGCCATGACTGTTTGGACAAACTGAATGGCGAAAATTACGAGGTAAGCTGATGAGCACAAATACTTAATTGTTTATAAAGTAGAGCTGTCACGATATATCATTTAGCGCAATACTGAAATTACCCTGACCAACATATTTCGTCTTTAGATCTTAAATTTCATGGAAAAATTGAGGAGATATGCATGTTGAAAACCCAAATGTTTATATCGCGATAAGGTGATATATCGCAATATTTTGACCATGATAATTGATATCTGTTGTACTCATATTATAACAGCCCTCTTAAATAGATTCATGCAGTTTGTGTCCCTGGAACTATCTTTTCATTCAAATCAAGCTCCAAATTTTCAGTTTTTTTGCCCTGCAAGTACATGTATGAATTAGAGGCTACAAGAAGCAATCAGGAAACTTCAACAACTTTGCTTGCTATCACAAACATCAAGTGGATGCTGACAGGGCCTGTGGTGGCGTCTCCATTCTCGTTAGACACGATATCCCACACAGCCCTGTTCGTGTGCACACCGACCTTCAGGCCATCTGTATTTCTATCTCCCTCCACAAAACTTTCACTCTCTGCAATATCTATCTCCCTCCCAACACCAACATTCAACCAACCAGCCTTAACAACCTCATCTCTCAGCTTCCCACCCCTTCATCCTTCTTGGTGACTTCAATGCTCACAACCCTCTGTGGGGCTCTAATACCACCACCCCTAGAGGCAAGTTCATCAAAACGCTCTTCGTCAGCACAGCCTGTCCTTACTGAACACTAACTCCCGACCTACCTTCATCCTGCCACAGGCTCTCTCACCTGTATTGACCTGTGTATCTGTTCCCCTAACCTTCTCCCTGATTTTAGTTGGAGAGTCACTGCTGACCTCTGTGGTAGTGATCATTACCCTCTTCTTATACACTCCAATCTTCAAATCCCCACTGAGCACACCCCCAATTGGAACCTCGACAAGGCTGACTGGTCCCTTTTTGAAACCCTCTGTGACTCGCACCTCTCCCCATCTTCTCGAGGATGAGGATCCCATGTCTAACTTCAGTAATATCCTTATCAACATCGCCACCTGCTCAATTCCCAAAACCTCCAAACCCCAAATCATCCCCCAACCCCTGGTTCTCGGATGACTGCAAAACCGCCATCAAGAACAGGAAAAGAGCCCTCAGGAACTTTAAAACTAGCCCGACCACCCATAACCTTAACCTCTTTCGCATCAGCCATGCCAAGGCCAGACGCACTATCAAGGACAGTAAAACGAACACTTGGAACAACTTTATCTCTTCTCTCACCACCAACACCCCCACTAAGAAAATTTGGAGAATGGTTAACAGCTTCCACGGCAGAGTAGGCAAATCTTCCATCTCCCATCTCTCTTGGAATGGAGACCTTCTCACCGCAAAAAAGGACATCGTTGATCACCTCGCCACCTCTTTCAGCAACATCTCGTCCTCGACCAACTACTCCAATGCTTTCAAAATTAAAAAAGCTTGCGATGAAGCCCGGAAAATCACTTTTCTCTCTGACAACTCCGAAAGCTACAACACCCCTCTCACCCTTTCTGAATTAAACCAAGCCATCAACGATGCTGGCTGCACCTCCAAGGGCCCAGATAACATCCCCTATCAGTTTCTGAAACACCTCCCCATCAAGGCCACCACTACCCTACTCACCATCTTCAACCACATTTGGTCCTCACACTCCTTTCCCCCTATCTGGAGGACAGCTATTGTCATCCCCATCCTTAAACCGGGGAAGGATGGTACCGACCCCACCAGCTACCGACCCATCGCCCTTACTTGCTGTCTCTGTAAAATTATGGAAAAGATCATTAATCAGAGACTAAACTGGTTCCTCGAGACCAACAGAATCCTCTCTCCTCACCAAAGCGGCTTCCAAAAACGTCGCAATACCTAGACCAGTTAATTATGCTCGACACCGCTATCCGGGAATCCTTTGCAAAAAGGAACACCTCATTGCCATATTTTTTGACCTTGAGAAAGCTTTCGACACTACTTGGAAATACGGCATTACCGAAAACTTCACACCATTGGCCTCAGAGGCCACCTCCCCATCTTTATTCAAAACTTCCTCTCACCCAGGCAGTTCCAAGTTCAGATTGGCCACACCCTCTCTAACCCGCACCCCCAAGAAGAGGGCGTCCCCCAAGGCAGCATCCTCTCCCCACTCTCTTCAACCTGAGCATTAATGACATCGGGAATAACCTTGGCCCCAGCATCAAACGCACCCTCGTGGATGACTTCACCATCTTCTACTCCTCCCTAGCTTTCCTATTGTTGAAAATAGGCTCCAAACCAGCATCAATCAGCTGCAAGTCTGGAGCAACAATAACGGTTTTAAATTCTCCAAAGACAAAACAGTCTGCATGCACTTTTGTCATTTCAACAACCTCCACCCCAACCCGAACTTTGTGCTCAATGGGAATCGCATCCCTAAAGTTGAAAACACAAAGTTCCTTGGTCTAATTCTAGACCCCAAGCTCACCTACAAGCCACACATTACCAACCTGAAACTAAAATGCAATAGCTCCCTCAACCTCCTCCGACTGCTCTCCAACACTACTTGGGAGCGAACCGCTATGCTCTCCTCAAAATTTTCAGGCTCACCATTCGTGCCAAGCTTGACTATGGCAATATTGTTTACTGTGTCGCTCACAACTCATACCTCAACCACATTAACACCATCCAAAATGAAGCCCTCAGGCTTTGTCTAGGAGCCTACAGGACCTCCCCAATCACTAGCCTTCATGTTGAAGCCAACGAACCCCCCTTTCTACTTAGATGTAAAAAGCTTAGCCTCTCCTATGCTTTTAGAGTCCTCACCAACACCCAGAACCCTGTTTACAACCTCATTAGGTACCCCAATTTCTCCTCCCTCTTTGATAGGACTAAAACCCTATCGCCTCCCTTCAGCTTACGCATTAAATCAGACCTCTTTCAACTTGGCATCAACCCCGCCACTCTCGGCACCTACTCCTGGCCCACTTTTCCTCCTTGGGCCACCCCCCTTCCTTCTGTCCACCTAGACCTCTCCACTTATAACAAAACTCAAACTCACCCTAACCTCTTCTCCACAACCAAATCAAAGACCAACTCTCAAATTACACCTCCATCTATACTGATGGCTCCAAGGAAGGCAACAAGACAGCTGCTGCTGCCATCATCCAAGACATCACCCTCAGTAGCAGACTTCCTGACTACTCATCCATCTTTTCTGCCGAGGCTAAGGCCATTCTCCTCGCCCTCAACTTTATTGAGTACTCTCCTCTTAGTCACTTTGCCATTTTCTCTGACTCAAAGGCTGTTCTTACTTCATTACTCAATCTTAAATGGAATAACCTCACCTGCCACCTCCTCCTCCGGAAACTCTTTTCTGCCACCCTCTGCAGAAAAGTGTTCTTTTCTTCTGGATACCCAGCCATGTTGGCATCCCTGGCAATGACAGGGCTGATACAGCCGCTAAGCTTGCCCTTAACCTCCTCCCTTCCCCTTTTTCCCCAAACCCTCTCTGACATCAAACCGCTTATCGCTTCTCTTGTTCGTGACCGCTGGCAAAGCTTATGGAACTTCCAAATTGATAACAAACTCCATGTTATCCAGCCCACAATCCCGATCAAATCCACCATCAACAACCTTTCTCGTATCGACAACGTTCATATTACCCGTCTTAGAATTGGTCACACCCACCTCACTCACTCCCACCTCCTTATTGGTTCCCCCCAACCCCTCTGTAACAATTGCCACTGCATCCTCACAATCCAACACGTTCTCCTTGCTTGCCCCCTGTACAACCTTCCCAGAGCTTCCCTCGCTCCCCACAACTCAATTGCTGAGTTCTTCCAGAAAAATCCTCCAGATAAAATAATCTTCTTCCTTCAGCATGCATCCCTCTACAACCATATTTAATTCTCCTCTTCCACCCCCTCTCTACTTCATTTTTGTTTTACCCATGCACCTCCTCTCTCGATCACAGCTTTCTGGCTTTTGTTCTTGAATTTCTCTCATTCTCCCCCTGGTCTCTTTCCTTACTACCTCTAAAATGATCTGACCTCTCAGGTACAATTTGACCTTCGTTGTTGTGGTGCCGTTAAGATCTCATCAAACAAACAAACAAACAAACAGAAACATACATATAGTTCTGACAAAGTTACAGAATGCTCAGGGTTTTTTCTTCACCGGTATAGTCATTTACATTTGAACATGCATTCTAAATTGCAGGTTTCTTATCACGTTGCAGGGAATCTGCTGTTGCAATATACTTGAAGATTGTACATGAAAGCATCTTTGTTTATTCAAGATTACAAATATAGTAACTGAAGCCTCAAATAACAATGCAGAAATCAGAAAGTACACAATTTTAATTTCTCTGTTCATTCGGTTTTTTTTTTTATGAGGTGTTTAGAGTTGAAAAATTCAAGGGTCTATAAAAATACTCTATATTTCTTGATTATCTACAAAAAAATTTTATTTCATTAAATGTCATTCGTAATCAGGAAAACAATTGTTGTCTACCAAGACTCGATGTTGGCAGGTGACTTCAAGTAGTGGAAGTTGGGGGAAATACTCGTAGGAACTATTCTCCCTCCCCCTCTTCCCCTGTAAAAAAATGTTGCATGGCCAAAATGTGTCTGGCTTATGTTATGGGCATGCATTTTTTAAAGTTGCACGGGTGCCCCTTTCCTAATCCCCCTGCCCCGGTAAATAATCTCTGATGTCATCACTTGCCTAGACACGGAATATGCATCAGTATGTGATGCTTTCTTTTTATTTGTTGCTATTTGTCTCTTTTAGGTGTTGGTGCACGATTGTATTCCAATTCTACAGAAATATATAGAGGAGGGAAAATCATTTGATTATGTCATAAACGACCTCACTGCCTTACCCATCACACTGGAATCCAGAGGTAAGGCACAGTAGGTGGCCCCTTGGTGTGTATGGTCCAAGAACACAAAATATTTTGGTCCTGGGCAAATTTTGCTTTGGACTCGATTTTGCATGTTTTGGTTTTCTACAGGTCCCCATGTACTGTAGGTGCACACGGGACCCCATGTACTGTAGGTGCATATGAGACCCCATGTACTGTAGGTGCATATGAGACCCTATGTACTGTAGGTGCACACGGGACCCCATGTACTGTAGGTGCACACGGGACCCCATGTACTGTAGGTGCATATGAGACCCCATGTACTGTAGGTGCATATGAGACCCTATGTACTGTAGGTGCACACGGGACCCCATGTACTGTAGGTGCACACGGGACCCCATGTACTGTAAGTGCACACGGGACCCCATGTACTGTAAGTGCACACGGGACCCCATGTACTGTAGGTGCACACGGGACCCCATGTACTGTAGGTGCACACGGGACCCCATGTACTGTAGGTGCACACGGGACCCCATGTACTGTAGGTGCACACGGGACCCCGTGTACTGTAGGTGCACACGGGGCACCCGTGTACTGTAGGTGCACACGGGACCCCGTGTACTGTAGGTGCACACGGGGCACCCGTGTACTGTAGGTGCACACGGGACCCCATGTACTGTAGGTGCACACGGGACCCCGTGTACTGTAGGTGCACACGGGACCCCGTGTACTGTAGGTGCACACGGGCACCCGTGTACTGTAGGTGCACACGGGACCCGTGTACTGTAGGTGCGCACACGGGACCCCGTGTACTGTAGGTGCACACGGGACCCGTGTACTGTAGGTGCACACGGACCCCGTGTACTGTAGGTGCACACGGGACCCCGTGTACTGTAGGTGCACACGGGACCCCGTGTACTGTAGGTGCACACGGGATCCCGTGTACTGTAGGTGCACACGGGACCCCATGTACTGTAGGTGCACACGGGACCCCATGTACTGTAGGTGCACACGGGACCCCATGTACTGTAGGTGCACACGGGACCCCATGTACTGTAGGTGCACACGGGACCCCAAGTACTGTAGGTGCACACGGGACCCCATGTACTGTAGGTGCACACGGGACCCCATGTACTGTAGGTGCACACGGGACCCCATGTACTGTAGGTGCACACGGGACCCCATGTACTGTAGGGGCTCATGGGACCCCATGTACTGTAGGTGCACATGGGACCCCATGTACTGTAGGTGCACATGGGACCCCATGTACTGTAGGTGCACATGGGACCCCATGTACTGTAGGTGCACATGGGATCCCATGTACTGTAGGTGCACACGGGACCCCATGTACTGTAGGTGCACACGGGACCCCATGTACTGTAGGTGCACACGGGACCCCATGTACTGTATGTGCACATGGGACCCCATGTACTGTAGGTGCACACAGGACCCCATGTACTGTAGGTGCACACAGGTCCCAAGGTAGGTGCACCCCATGTACTGTAGGTGCACACAGGTCCCAAGTTAGGTGCACCCCATGTACTGTAGGTGCACACAGGTCCGTATATACTGTAGGTGCACATGTGTCCCCATGTATTGTAGGTGCACAGGGGCCCTATGTACTGTAGGTGCACACGGGACCCCATGTACTGTAGGTGCACACGGGACCCCATGTTCTGTATGTGCACATGGGACCCCAAGTACTGTAGGTGCACACAGGACCCCATGTACTGTAGGTGCACACAGGTCCCAAGGTAGGTGCACCCCATGTACTGTAGGTGCACACAGGTCCCAAGGTAGGTGCACCCCATGTACTGTAGGTGCACACAGGTCCGTATATACTGTAGGTGCACATGTGTCCCCATGTATTGTAGGTGCACAGGGGCCCTATGTACTGTAGGTGCACACAGGACCCCATGTACTGTATGTGCACATGGGACCCCATGTACTGTAGGTGCACACAGCCCCACATGTACTGTAAGTGCACATAGCCCCCTCCCCTTCCATGTACTGTAGGTGGACATGGGTCCCCATGTACTCTAGGTTGACATGGGTCCCCATGTACTGTAGGTGCACACGGGTCCGTATATACTGTAGGTGTACACGGGTCCCATATTGTAGCGCACACGGGTCTCCATATTGTAGGCGCACACGGGTCCCCTATGTACTGTAGGTGCACTTATGTTAATGCCTCCTTGTCCCCCTTTCTCATTGGGCCTGTTTAGTGTAATAATTGCCACAAAAAGGGTTTAAGTCTGATTCTAGGTTTCTGCAGAAGTGTCTAGGCTAGGAGGAACCATTCATATTAACACTATCAGCATCATGCGTTATCATTATTTTTGTCATCATCATAATCATCATCATCATTCATCTTCATCTTTCATCGTCATTGCCACCGCCATCAATATCGTCATCACTACTGTCATCACTTTCATTATCATCATCACCACTATCATCATCACCACCATTATTATCACCACCATCATCATCACCACTAGCACCATCATCATCACCACCATCATTATCACCACCACCACCATCATCACTATCGTCATCATCACCGCCACCACCATCATCATCGTCAACGTCATCACCACCACCATCATCGTCATGACCACCATCATCGTCATGACCACCATTGCTATCACCACCATCATCGTCGTCATCATCATCGTCATCGTCATCACTACCATCATCGTCATTGTCATCACCACCATCGTCGTCATAACCACCATCATCGTCATAACCACCATCATCGTCATACACGGGACCCCATGTACTGTAGGTGCACACGGGACCCCATGTACTGTAGGTGCACACGGGACCCCGTGTACTGTAGGTGCACACGGGGCACCCGTGTACTGTAGGTGCACACGGGACCCCGTGTACTGTAGGTGCACACGGGCACCCGTGTACTGTAGGTGCACACGGGACCCCATGTACTGTAGGTGCACACGGGACCCCGTGTACTGTAGGTGCACACGGGACCCCGTGTACTGTAGGTGCACACGGGGCACCCGTGTACTGTAGGTGCACACGGGACCCCGTGTACTGTAGGTGCGCACGGGACCCCGTGTACTGTAGGTGCACACGGGACCCCGTGTACTGTAGGTGCACACGGGACCCCGTGTACTGTAGGTGCGCACGGGACCCCGTGTACTGTAGGTGCACACGGGACCCCGTGTACTGTAGGTGCACACGGGATCCCATGTACTGTAGGTGCACACGGGACCCCATGTACTGTAGGTGCACACGGGACCCCATGTACTGTAGGTGCACACGGGACCCCATGTACTGTAGGTGCACACGGGACCCCATGTACTGTAGGTGCACACGGGACCCCATGTACTGTAGGTGCACACTGGACCCCATGTACTGTAGGTGCACACGGGACCCCATGTACTGTAGGTGCACACGGGACCCCATGTACTGTAGGTGCACACGGGACCCCATGTACTGTAGGGGCTCATGGGACCCCATGTACTGTAGGTGCACATGGGACCCCATGTACTGTAGATGCTCATGGGACCCCATGTACTGTAGATGCACATGGGACCCCATGTACTGTAGGTGCACACGGGATCCCATGTACTGTAGGTGCACACGGGATCCCATGTACTGTAGGTGCACACGGGACCCCATGTACTGTAGGTGCACACGGGATCCCATGTACTGTATGTGCACATGGGACCCCATGTACTGTAGGTGCACACAGGACCCCATGTACTGTAGGTGCACACAGGTCCCAAGGTAGGTGCACCCCATGTACTGTAGGTGCACACAGGTCCCAAGTTAGGTGCACCCCATGTACTGTAGGTGCACACAGGTCCGTATATACTGTAGGTGCACATGTGTCCCCATGTATTGTAGGTGCACAGGGGCCCTATGTACTGTAGGTGCACACGGGACCCCATGTACTGTAGGTGCACACGGGACCCCATGTTCTGTATGTGCACATGGGACCCCATGTACTGTAGGTGCACACAGGACCCCATGTACTGTAGGTGCACACAGGTCCCAGGTAGGTGCACCCCATGTACTGTAGGTGCACACAGGTCCCAAGGTAGGTGCACCCCATGTACTGTAGGTGCACACAGGTCCGTATATACTGTAGGTGCACATGTGTCCCCATGTATTGTAGGTGCACAGGGGCCCTATGTACTGTAGGTGCACACAGGACCCCATGTACTGTATGTGCACATGGGACCCCATGTACTGTAGGTGCACACAGCCCCCACATGTACTGTAAGTGCACATAGCCCCCCCCCCTCCCCTTCCATGTACTGTAGGTGGACATGGGTCCCCATGTACTCTAGGTTGACATGGGTCCCCATGTACTGTAGGTGCACACGGGTCCGTATATACTGTAGGTGCACACGGGTCCCCATATTGTAGGCGCACACGGGTCTCCATATTGTAGGCGCACACGGGTCCCCTATGTACTGTAGGTGCACTTATGTTAATGCCTCCTTGTCCCCCTTTCTCATTGGGCCTGTTTAGTGTAATAATTGCCACAAAAAGGGTTTAAGTCTGATTCTAGGTTTCTGCAGAAGTGTCTAGGCTAGGAGGAACCATTCATATTAACACTATCAGCATCATGCGTTATCATTATTTTTGTCATCATCATAATTATCATCATCATTCATCTTCATCTTTCATCGTCATTGCCACCGCCATCAATATCGTCATCACTACTGTCATCACTTTCATTATCATCATCACCACTATCGTCATCACCACCATCATCATCACCACCATTATTATCACCACCATCATCATCACCACTAGCACCATCATCATCACCACCATCATTATCACCACCACCACCATCATCACTATCGTCATCATCACCGCCACCACCATCATCATCGTCAACGTCATCACCACCACCATCATCGTCATGACCACCATCATCGTCATGACCACCATTGCTATCACCACCATCATCGTCGTCATCATCATCGTCATCGTCATCACTACCATCATCGTCATCACCACCATCGTCGTCATAACCACCATCATCGTCATAACCACCATCATCGTCATAAACACCATCATCGTCATAACCACCATCATCGTCATAACCACCATCATCGTCATAACCACCATCATCGTCATCACCACCATCATCGTCATCGCCATCGTCATCACCACCGTCATCGCCATCGTCATCACCGCTGTCATCACTTTCATCATTATTATCATCACCACCATCATCATCACTGTCATCATATATTTGTTTGTAGTTGATCATTAAACTGGAGTTCCTGTATTGAAAAGAAAAGATTTACTGAGAACTATATTTGCCAGACGAGTATTTTCATGCTGAGTAATATTATATTCTTCTTCATTTTCTTAGGATCTGATTGGGATTTTATGAGATTGATTTTAGACCTTTCCATGAAAGTACTAAAACCAGATGGAAAGTATTATACTCAAGTAAGTAGTTTTCTCCTACAGGAGAGCGGGCTGTCCCAATATATTGATAGTGTTTTTTCCATGATAAAACAAACCCTAACCAACTTACTGTGATATACCATTTTCACATGTAAAAGTGCATGACAGAAAATAGAATTTCAGATATATTTCAAATGCATAAGATTTATCAGAGTATTTGCCACAAATCTGATTCTGTTTGCTTCCTTTTCTTAGATTTTATATTTTATGAAAAACCCAAACACTTCCAAAATAAGTGATCATAATATATATAATATATATATATAATATTATATATAATATATATAATATTAAATTAAATTATAATATATATAACCCAAGGTGCACTTCGCGGCCTTGTAAGGGTTATATAAAGAAAGAGTTTTCAACTTGTATCTTCTAAAACATAAATTTGGACTGAGGGTGGGTGTAAATAGGCCTGGGACTTCGAGATAGGATATATACTCCTGACCTGACAAACAACAGTGTATGTGTGTGCTATATCTATGACAAATGCTCAAACAAGACTGGAAACAATGTAATTGTTGTTCACTAGTCAAATGCTATATCGTTACTCAATTCTCAATCATGCAATCAAGTGTACATGTACAGTAGCAAAGAATAATGTGATTTCAATAGTAACAATCAATTACCACAAGGACATCCTATGAAAGGTGTTTCTCAAAACAGCTGATTCTGTTCAGGAAATAAGCTAAATACTTTCAGTGTGTACATCAGGTACTACTGAAGGTCATGAAAAGAATAGTAACTATGGCAACTAAACCATTGATAACACTCAGTGGACTACGAGAAGATGTATGACTATGAGAGCCACTTCAAAATAAAATACAATTTTGGGTGAAGTTTCAGATAAACAATAACAAAATTATCCAAGAATCAATTATACATTAATTATAAAACAATATCATTTAACAAATTGTTGACAGTAGTTCTGGACTTTTCAAGTTCTTGGGAGTTTTTTCAAGTGTTCTCTTGATCCTCACGAACTAGTGGATGCAGATGGATAATGAAATAGAAAGTACTTACAATCTGCAGTTGTAGAAGCAGTACAGTGGATACTTCACTGGATAGATTTTAGATCCAAAGTACAAAATTAATTTAAGCACTTGTGAACTTCAGCTCCACATGGGTAAATCAAATAGAAGATGTTGGATCGGTTGCAAACAAATCAAAGTCAAAATCAGGAACAATTTCTGGAACAAGTAATGGCTTCCAAAATGAACGAGTTGACTTTAACAGTTATTTTAGCTCTTCACTTTCAATTTCAATGATACGTAGTGCTGGCATTGAAAATACAGGATACAATTACTCAATTCTTTCAGCCGCATTCAAATTAATACAAAATATATTTAAATCTGCAAATTTCAAGATACTCAAGTCAATTGTTTAAGACTTCTTAGCTTTTGCTAAATTACAAGATATTTGAACTTCATTAAACAGTTTCAACTTTAAATAATTTCTTCAAGATGTTGCACAACATGTCTTCAAAAATACAAGTTACCGGAGAATTCAAATTCAAACAGAATTGAGGCTCACAGTAATGCTAAATTTGTGTTAGCAAAACTAGAGTTTTACAATTTCTAATCTTCAAAGTAATATTCAATTCCAAGATGTTATAATTTGACTAAGTTGACAAAGTTAGGTACAATTACAAGACGGACGTGAGCTAAAGAGGGATGGTCACAAACTAGTTGTAGACAGATGTTAAACTTGTCTCGCACTGAAGTAACAAGACCAGTAAGCTGCCTTTTTATCACAATCAGCAACTGGCTTAGGTACCCACCCCTTAACCCCTTAACTTAACAGGAAAGGGACCCACCCCTTAACTTACGAATTACCCTATTGGATGTAATTAACAGGAAATATAACTTTATTTCTTAAATGACCAAATAAGGACATTTTTACACCACTCTACTAACTTCCTGTCTTATCCCAATTTCTGCTAAATCATACCATTAGTGTGGGCCTCCTAATCCCAGGAACTACTTCTTAAAATCTGAGAAAACCAAAGTAAAAGTGATTCTGATACAGTGATGTCATCATCATGCACCATGAACACTACATGACCACAAAGAGAATTTCTCTGTAGACCTATTAATGCATTTCAGATTAAAATGTGGGCTGTCACTCTAAGTGGAATGTGAATGTATAAATCTCAAGAATACAGTGAACGGAATACAAGCAATTTCTGTGTAATCTGTCTTCGTCCGTCATCACTACAACCATTAGGCGTCATCACTACAACCATTAGGCATCATCACTACAACCATTAGGTGCCATCACTACAACCATTAGGTGCCATCACTACAACCATTAGGCATCATCACTACAACCATTAGGCATGATGAATGCCATGGTTTGACTCAAGAGGCCATGCAAGAGAACTTCTCCATCATGGCAATCTGTGTCCACTATCCTACAAGAACTGTATGTCAAAGACTGAACAGAATATCTAGTGACCTACTTTTACTACAGGTTACATATAGATATTGCAATATGGTGATATATCACGATATTTTTTTCCAGGATAATCAATACCTGATTAACTCATATCATGACAGCCCTAATCCCAGCCAAAATGTCATTTCAACAACAAAACAGGGAAAGTGTAGCCTGCCATCTCAGATTTGCTTGAAATTATGTTTTTGAGATATTGACATGTAAATTAATCTTGGCTATATTTGCCCAAATTCCTGCCACCCATTTTGAATTTCCACTGGTTCACTTTCAACGGGCTTTTACCAAAAAAGCATTTAATGTACATGCCTGAAACTTTGCATATTGTAAATATACTACAAGGGCATTCTCTGTACCAAACATGGCAATGCTTTTCTTTTTTCTTTTTATTTGAGAGCATTTTCAATCTCAGTCAAATTATTCAAAATGGCAATTTTTTGTGATTTTGTTGATTTTAAGGTATAGATACAACTTCTTAATCATGTGTAATACCACTAATAATACTACAACCTAAGACTATGGTATATGGAGTAACAATATCTCAAAATTCAGAGCTCTTAGTTGGATATTTTTGATAACATTTGCAAATGTCATTTTGTGATGCAAAGTAGTGATCTTTGGGTGGAATTTGAGGTGGTCATTATTTATATATAAAAATGTATTACAAAAAACCTAGAATATACAGTATCTTTATACAGTATCTTCATACAGTATCTTTATACAGTATCTTTATACAGTATCTTTATACAGGTATCTTTGCATTTCAATTGTCTTAAGATGCTTTCTGTGATTTCTTTTTCTTTTTAGGGAAATGGTTTCAACATGACATCTTCACTTGCCTTGTATGAAGACCAGCTGAAGGCACTAAGCTGTCCTGTCAAGTTTAAGAAGGAAACAGTCTGCGTGCCATCTTATCTTGAAATGTAAGTTGGAACTATTCCGTGTTTGGTTGACGTTCAGAAAAGCTTGTAATTGGGAATAACAGTATTGCAAATTTTGTGAAAATGATTTATTTTACCATGTAAACTTTAAAGAATTTGTTGATATTGATTTGGTTTGATTTGATTAATTGATTTCCACACTATAATAAAGCTTTATGGTACATTCACATAACAAGGTGATTGGTGGAGGATGTTTGAACGAGCTGTTGCTCTTACAAAGCACAAGCCCATTTAGAGAAAGAGGCAGTGAGAGGGGGTCATTTTTGGCTCTGGCTAATAGCATAAAGAACCTATGCAGTTATGCTTGCTTGGTTATGTATGTATATATGTATGTATGTATGTATGTATGTGTGTATGTATGTATGTACAGTGCTAGCGAGAACGAATGTGTCATGCGATTCCCTGCACTGCTAGCTGCTGGGCATGTTTTAAAAAAGTTTCTCACTGTCAAAGTAAAAAAGAAAATAGAATGAAAAATATTTCCAAGTTTTTAACACGCAAAACTATATAACCATCTGGAGATTCATTTGGTTTTGGTTGGATATACAAATTGCAGTTTACTGTTTTTTAATAGTTATAAATTATTCATGAAGGTGTTTATCTGTGGTTTATGTTTGTGGCACTGCTAGCTGTGCATGCAGCCAAATGCATCGAAATGGTTTAACAGTGAAAAAACTTCTTTGAAGATATTTGAGATTGTTTTCAACAAGACAATTAAAAGGTTTGAACATATTTGAGATTGTTTTTCAACAAGACCATTAAGAGCTGTAGGATTAGAATTAAGGCTAGTTCATGGTCTTCCAGGCAAGTCAACAAACACTTAAGTTTTAACTTGCAGATTTCTTATCTTTTTATGGATATAAGATATAAATAACTGATCTGTGGTATACATTTGTGTCACTGCTAGCTGTGCATGAAGCCAAATGCATTAAAAAGGTTTAACAGGGGAAAAAATTATTTGATATTTGAGATTGTTTTTGAGATTGTTTTTAACAAGACGAGCTACAGTGCTAGCGGGAATGAATGTGTCATTTACATTACCTTGGAATGCACTTGACAGGATTAGGTGATAATGTTAAGTCGATTCCTGCATTCCCTATTGTGCTAGAAAATAATCCATTTTAATCAATAAATCTCTGTAAAGCTGGTTTGCCGTTGTCAGGAGAGTGTTAACCACCGAACTATTGACAGGGATGTTGTGGTTACCTAATCCTTTCAAACCAGTTCCACATACAACCTCACTTTGATATGCCGAAATTAGGCCTACTTGATTCAAGCCTAACGTTAGGCCTGATTAACAATAACAATCTGACAATGGGTTATTGTTACTATCCGACTATGCAACACCTGTTTTACAAGCTGTCAAACGGACCCAGATTTACACGTACTAAAAAGCATTACTTGTAATTTTCACCACAAATAAATGCAAAGATTTGAGAGTTGGAATAAATTGTACAAAAATGAAAGAAAGATTGCAAAAGAAACGTTGCTAATATTTCAGCGTGGTTCACAAAAATGACCGCCATTTTCCAAAGAGGCTTGCATAAGAAAAAATACAGTACAGTTGGGATTAACACTGGGGTTGGAATTATTTTTATACAGTACGCTAGCATCCACGTGGTTGCACATCTTTAAAACTTGTACGGCACTTTATGTCATAAGAGTTGAAAACATATTAAAACCTTTGCAAGTTACAGCAATTTACTTGCTGGTATTTATTTTCAACATCGTTTTAAAGTGCGTTAAAACCATGGATCATTTCTTTTTACAACTTTTAATAGCCTCCTTGATAATCTGTAAATAGAATATAGGCCCCGACTTAAGCTTTGTGACATTGCACACTTATTTGTGGGTTGGCAATCGCGATGCTTACGTTGTGGTTATTGCAGGGATCAAAGCAGTTCCGCGAAAATTTTCGGGAAAAAATGGGTTGTTTATCGCTTACTAAATCAACAGGGCTCTAACACCGGGAAGAGGGGGGGGGGGGGAAGGCCCAAATATTTTTCAAAGCAATGGTTTTTAAATGGGCCTTATGTAAATTATTCAAAATAATTATAACATCATTCTAGCATCCCCCCTCCTAAATGTATTTATTTGGTAAAATCACAGGGACCCTGTCTAGTTCATTTCAGCCTCCCCCTCCCCCCACCTCCTGGGGAAAATCTTAGCTACGCTACTGATCAATGTTATTATTAACATTTTAGGCCAAGTGACGGACAATTTGATGATACTATCTGATTAAAAGTCAAATTCTCAAGATATTCACAATTGTCGAGAAATAGGTCAATCCTTATTCCTTACATTTTCTAGAGTATGGGCATACTATCAGCTTCAATTTCCATGGTAACCATTTGTGTTTAGTTTAAGCATGGATTTAACTCCACGGTATAAGCAGGTATTACTGTGCCCTGGACATTTCTCAACCATCTGGAAATTATTATCGCCGAAGGCTTATTGCGCAATTCCCCGCAACCTTATGATATTTGCCACGTGCAAGAAAATAATATTATGCCGTCGTAATACAAAATTACGGCGTGGTTATATGGAGTCGAACGAATTTATTAAGAATACATTTCATCAAAAGTCAAGAGCAAAAGAAAGTTGATAATTATCCTTTTTGCAGAACATTTAAAATAAATTGCAAGGAAAGGGGTCGATATACAGGGACATTTTCAGAACACCGAGGGATTTTTTTACATTAACGCCCAACAATACATTGTGATAAGTTGCCCAAGGTTCTTGTATGTTTATGTATGTACGAGAAAAGTTTGCCTTAACAAGGGTACATGTGACCATAAAAGGAAAATGGGTGGGACCAAGGAATCTAAACATGCATGCGTGTTTACAGGCCCAGGGGGAAGGTGGAAAATTTCACGATTAATATACAAAGTGTTTTAACATGAGAATTTGGATAGCTATGGACTTTGGCTTTGGGACCGAGTGTTAAGTTGCTTGTACATACATGTATATCGTAGGCCTACACTTACGGTGCAGGGAAATCGGAAGTCTACAGGTACGCCGATACTTCTTGTATTTTTTAAGCCCGACTTAAAAGTGATATTAATATGGAATACACATTAGAAGAAGTCAAATATATCAAGATTTGGAAGGCATTGAGTAATTAAAATTGAATTAATAATTATTTCTTTGGGGATTTCTTATTTATTTACTTTCAGCAAATGCTTGATTGTAAATGTTGGATGGGCTGGTAATGGTATACAAAAAAAGGCGTAACGAATGTTTTTTCTTCTTTATTTTACAAATGAAAAAAAAACAACTAGGCAATATTTGTCTCTTTTTCTTTGTTTATCATGGACTCATGAACCTGTGGAAAAAGATATTGATTGCTTGTAGATATAAAAGATGTGAAGTTGCACACACCTAATACGAGCTAGGGGTCTATGACGCTGGTCTCTTAAACCTGTTGAGATTTCGGAACTTACAAAGGGCTTAAGTCTTTAATTCCTTTTAAACATCCTTGTAATTCTTTTGTGTGCTTGAAGCCACGGCAAACCTCGAGGATTAAACGCAATCACAACAGAATTTATCTCATTGTCCCCGCGAAACATTAAACGGATTTTTCTGGTTCGTAACCACGGATAAACTGTACTTAAAGTGGTCAACTTAAGCTGGTTTATTGATCGCGATTTCCCCGCGTTCTTAACAATAGTTAATCCGATCGCGATTGTACTCCATGGACGGCGTGAACCATGTGAAACGTGGGAATGCATGACACATTCGTTCTCGCTAGCACTGTATATAGGACTAGAATTAGAGCTGGTTCATAACAGCATTGAACCTTGGTCTTCCAGGTTCAAAGTCAACAAAATCTGAATAGTTTTGGCCTCTGGCTTTGTTATAAGCTCAAGCTTGACTATGTTGTTGAGGCTATAACGTGGAAAGAATTCTGTAATTTTCTTAACGAATCATGTCACTCCTTTTTAAAATGTATCTCCTCCAAATCTAGAACACCGATTTTTGTGAACTTTGCGGAAGGGAAGATTGTGGCATTTTCCTTTGTTTGCAGAAATAAGCCTGATTTGATGAATTGTGTCAAAACATCAATATGTGTGCACATCTTGGATTGATTGGTAAAGAAGGAAACCCCTGCCCATAAGTTATTGTGTTTCTGTGAATTGAGAAATGTAGTTTTTTGGATCCACACTGTTCGATGGTAGTCATCAAAGTTTGCTGTTGATAAACTGCATTTCTTGTTGGCTTATGCATTAGTGGTGTTGTGCTATACATTTATTATGGGTAAGAAATGAATAGACATACCTGTCTCTGTGTTACTTGGTATATATATCTTAGTTCCCTAAATTGCTGATTTTATCCAACAGGTACTGTATGTCGTCGTTTTTGTTTTGCAGGAAATACCTTTTCTGCTAGTTCTATATTTTGCAAGTTCTGCTATGGTTTTCTTGATGAACAGTTTGAAAATTATGTTCAAAAAGTACTCTAAAGAAATATTTGATAGCATTACATCATATCTTTAAGAATTCTTTGTTACATCATATCTTTGAAAAGAATTCTTTGAACTTCCGTAATGCACAGGACTATACTTTTCCCCAAGAGCCCTGTGACGATGAGATACATTTTTAGCTCAAGTATTTGAAGAATAGTGCTCTATTCTACTACCCTGGCATCGACATCCAGTTTTTGGAGGAGATTCTTTTTTTTTTTGGTGGAGTTTGTATGTGTTTGTCATGAAAGAAAAGTCAATTAATAGAGTGCTTTGCCTCAAAAGAAGGCTAATTTAATGGCTTGGGCATGAAAAGAAAAAAAAAAAAAATGTTGGCTCAATTAAAGAGAAGAAAGACGTATGGTAATCTCTTAATGAATCTGCTGTGAGCCTCTCATCTCAGAAGAAATTTAAATTAAGTGATGTCTAAAACATGGAAAGAAATATAGATAATAAGTGTTAGCTTGAATAGAGAGAAAGCATCAAATAATTTAATTTTGTATACAGCCCTATCTGATTTATATGGGGAAGAAAAAAAATGTTGAGTATATTTTTAAGGGACATGTGGTGGAATGTCATGTGGTGGGATGTCATGTGGTGGGATGTCATGTTGGGTAGAAGATGACATGATCAGTGGTAGATGTGGAGGAATAGGAATGTCCTTTGGTGGGTTGATGAAGGGTCATGTGAAGTGTTGTCCGTCACATGGTAATAACTAACGTTTGTGTTGCATTTACTGAAAAAACAGTAAATGGTATTGGCTTGATAAGTGGGGAATTGGTGAAGGGTAATGTACAATTGTATCTTGTATAAGGCATAATATGTCACTTGAAGATCAAAGGTCATACTGTAGGTCAAGTAATGTAAATTTTGTGTTGCATAATTTACTGGAAAAACCATTATTGCTATTGGGTTGGTACTTGGTGGGTTGATGAAGGTTAATGTGATGTTGCATCTTGCTTTAGATATGATATGTCACTTAAAGATTGAGGTCAATTAATGGTACATGTTATGTTGCATTTACTGGAAAGACTGCTAAGAGTTATTGGGTTGTACTTGGTGGGTTAATGAAGGGTGATGTAAACTTGCATCTTGTTTAAGGTATGATATATCACTTACAGATTTTCTGGAAAATTGAGATTGGTACTTGGATTGATAAAGGATGATGTAAAGTTGTTTCCTGTCCATATGATATGTCACTTAAAGGTTATAGATCAAATGATAATGATAAAAATTGTGTCACATTTACTAGGAAAACCCTAATTGTAATTTGGTTAAAAACTTTGCCAGTGGGTTGATGAATGGTGATGTAAAGCTATGTCCCGCTCAAGATATGACATGTCACTTAAAGGTTAAACGTCAAGTAATTGATTTGGATTGATACATTTTATATCGTGTTTCCAGAAAAGAAAAGGTGATTATTTTACAAATCATGTGCAGCAGAGTCGATAAGGGTCAACAACTTCATGGGTTGCCACACTGTGTAATCAACATTGTACCACAAATTTACATTTAACTGTAAAGGGAAACCTCATCATTTTCAACGAATGAAATCATTGAAAGAATTATAAAAGTAACCCTAAAATCTTGAACTGTCTTCCGATTCTTATATCACAAACTTTGCATTTGCTGAATTTTATAATTTGTTAGTTTTTATTACTCAGAATTAAATGCTCTCTTTAATAGTTAATTGAACAGGAAACGTTTGTATAGTTATCTGTAGACTTTTAAATTCTTTCATATTGTTTTTGTTTTGCAGGTGGGTGTTTTACGAAATCTGGAAGGCCACCGATTCATGACTCGTCATCAACTACAAAATCTGAAGTTATTTGATGTTTAACTTCAAAGTCTCCGCAATATTCAGTTTTGTTTTCTTTCTTGAAATCATGCTACCCTTACAAAAAATAATTATGTAGAGAATGGAGCATCCGTGACTTGGTGACATTTTGTGACAAAATTTCATCGTCCAAAATGTGTGACATTCCGTGACATAATGAACATAAACAGATGTACTAAAATTTGTCTGACATTTTGTGACATGTTTTAAGCCTTCACTCCTACTACTTGGTAATTTCATTTGAAGAAAGCGCCCCTTGAACACGAATGGGATGAAACTGCCATTTTCATCCCGTTCGAAGGACACTCTCTCAACGAGTTGAAAATGTATTACGCAATTATTCGGCCACACAGGTAGTTGAGACAACTCTACAAAAAGTGCTGTAATATTATTATACTTACTTGGATCATTTATAACCTGAAAACTGCTTTAATTATTTCATTTGGTGCAGAAATCGTAAAAATAGCACCATTTTCAGCAGCGTAATTCTGAGTGACTTTCAAAATCTTGCTGACCCTTTAGTGTAACTTCCTCTCCTTGACACTATTTCGATAAACAATCCTGTGGTTAACGCCATTTCCTTTCATCAGTGCAATATACGCGTAAGGGCTCTTTGTGTCAAGAGGTCAGGAGTTATGCACCATCGAGCATACTTATGTTAAGAAAACACGGGCAAGTGCAAAAAGTATTTTCCAAAGATAATGGTAGGCAATAGAATTTTGTATTCATACACATGCTTCAACTCATGCTTCTTTGAATATGACTCAATTTGGTTACTTATTAATAAACAAGAAATACACTTTACAAGTTTCTTTATGTCCAAAACTCCAAAGACATACCACACATTGATGTTATTCAAATAAAAACTCCCCTCGTTTTGCCGTTATACGGGGAGGAAGTTTTATTGTTGGAATGCTGCTCTTGATACTTCTTAACTTCGAAATGAATTTTTGGGAAATACAAAATATAGCGTCAATTTCGATGTTCAAAGGTTGAATCTTCTAACAATTTGTCCAAATAAAACAAATTTCAAACAATTAGAGGGCAAATTTTGTTAAACGCGAAGTGGAATAATTTGGAAATAAACTGGAAATTGCAAACCGCCACATCGGTGACTGAAATGCCACATGCACAGAAAATCAGGATGGAGTTTTTCACAAAAGGCAAGTTCTGTTCAAGGGGCGAGTTCTGTAATGAATTTTTCATAAAACAGACATAACCAAATCATCCTTTCTATGAGTATCACCGGTCAACTAGTCATGTGTGAATCTATGCCACTCAAAATGTGACAAAGACAAAACTGATGTGACATTCTGTGCAAAAGGCGTCAAAAATTATGGGACATTTATGTGACAAATTTGAAATTTTGTGACAAGCCATCAATCATCCCTCCATTCTCTGGAATATGGCTTAGTACTCTGGGAAAGGAGGTGAGGGGGGCTAGCTGACCACCGGAGATCGAACCTGGGATGCTAGATTGGGAAGATGAAGCATTACCACACTGGCACATAGGTCTCTAGTTTATGATCAAACCATGATGTCTATTTATTGGTTTATGATCAGACATGATATGTCTATTCATTGGTTTATGATCAGACATGTCTATTCATTGGTTTATCATCAGACCATGATGTCTAATCATTGGTTTATGATCAAACTATGATGCGTCTATTCAGTGGTTTATGATCAGACCATGTCTATTCATTGGTTTATGATCAGATCATGATATGTCTATTCATTGGTTTATGATCGAACCATGATGCATCTATTCATTGGTTTATCATCAGACCATGTCTATTCATTGGTTTATGATCAGACCATGTCTATTCATTGGTTCATGATCAGATCGTGATGCGTCTATTCATTGGTTTATGATCAAACCATGTGTCTATTCATTGGTTTATGATCAAACCATGTGTCTATTCATTGGTTTATGATCAGACCATGATGCGTCTATTCATTGTTTTATGATCAAACCATGACACGTCTATTCATGATGCATCTATTCATGGTCTGATCATAAACCAATGAATAGACGCATCATGGTTTGACCATAAACCAATGAATAGACATCACGGTCTGATGATAAACCAATGAATAGGGACATGTTTGATCATAAACCATGTCTATTCATTGCTTGATGATCAAGCCATGTCTATTCATTGGTTTATGATCAGACCAGGATGTCTATTCATTGGGTTATGATCAGACCATGTCTATTCATTGGTTTATGATCAGACCATGTCTATTCATTGGTTTATGATCAGACCATGTCTATTCATTGGTTTATGATCAGACCATGTCTATTCATTGGTTTATGATCAGACCATGTCTATTCATTGGTTTATGATCAGACCATGTCTATTCATTGGTTTATGATCAGACCATGTCTATTCATTGGTTTATGATCAGACCATGTCTATTCATTGGTTTATGATCAGACCATGTCTATTCATTGGTTTATGATCAGACCATGTCTATTCATTGGTTTATGATCAGACCATGTCTATTCATTGGTTTATGATCAGACCATGTCTATTCATTGGTTTATGATCAGACCATGTCTATTCATTGGTTTATGATCAGACCATGTCTATTCATTGGTTTATGATCAGACCATGTCTATTCATTGGTTTATGATCAGACCATGTCTATTCATTGGTTTATGATCAGACCATGTCTATTCATTGGTTTATGATCAGACCATGTCTATTCATTGGTTTATGATCAGACCATGTCTATTCATTGGTTTATGATCAGACCATGTCTATTCATTGGTTTATGATCAGACCATGTCTATTCATTGGTTTATGATCAGACCATGTCTATTCATTGGTTTATGATCAGACCATGTCTATTCATTGGTTTATGATCAGACCATGTCTATTCATTGGTTTATGATCAGACCATGTCTATTCATTGGTTTATGATCAGACCATGTCTATTCATTGGTTTATGATCAGACCATGTCTATTCATTGGTTTATGATCAGACCATGTCTATTCATTGGTTTATGATCAGACCATGTCTATTCATTGGTTTATGATCAGACCATGTCTATTCATTGGTTTATGTTTATTCATTGGTTTATGATCAGACATGTCTATTCATTGGTTTATGATCAGACATGTCTATTCATTGGTTTATGATCAGACATGTCTATTCATTGGTTTATGATCAGACATGTCTATTCATTGGTTTATGATCAGACATGTCTATTCATTGGTTTATGATCAGACCATGATATGTCTGTTCATTTGTTTATGATCAGACCATGGTACATTTATTTGTTGGACCATGATACATCTTTTCAGCCCAAACCTTTAACTTTTTATAATTATACCAAGCTGTGTACTCCTTTTGAAACACTTGTGGAATCACTGTGACAATGCAAAATGGCTGTGTGCTGCTGAATTTTATGTTCAGTTTCCGATACATGCAATTTGAGTGTCACACTTTACATGTACTCCCAAGTGCTCAGTTTGGGTAGTTATTTCAAAGATATGAGTTTGTTTGATGAGGGCTTAACGGCACCACAACAACTAAGGTCAAATTGTGCCTGAGAGGTCAGATCACTCTAGAGGTAGGAAGTAAAGGAAACAGGGGGAGAATGAGAGAAATTTAAGGACAAAAGGTCAGAAAGCTGTGATCGTGAGGGGAGGTGCATGGTTGAAACAAAAACAAAGTAGAGAGGGGGTGAAAGAGGAGAAATAAATATGGTCGTAGAGGGAGGCATGATGAAGGAAGGAGATAATTTCATCCGGAGAATTTTTCTGGAAGAACTCAGCAATTGAGTTGTAGGGTGCGAGGGAAGCTCTGGGAAGGTTGTACAAGGGGCAAGCAAGGAGAACGTGATGGATTGTGAGGTGCAATGGCAATGTTGCAGAGGGGTTGGGGGAGCCAATAAGGAGGTGGGGTGGGTGAGATGAGTGTGAAAGATATGAGAGTAAGACCATGGGAGGGCCCATGTCCATATCCCCTGGAGGTGCCATTCATGCCTAACATATTTTGCAGTGGGCATGCATCTGGTTTCGTAGTACTGTAATAGGATACTGATTTAAAAACCAGGACAACACAATGTTTTTGACAATTTCATTTGCTTTATTAGAAATATCACACCAAATTGCACTGAAAATGAACACACTTCTACTAAGAATAAATACATGTGCTTTTTGAATATAAGATTTTGCATAGTAACTTGAACATAGCACAGATGGAAAAAATATATCAATATACTGTATAGCCTACTAGTTACATTGAGTAGCATATATTATCTGTAAATTCATTTTGTCAGCTGAATACCAATTCTTTTAATGTACATTTTCATCACATTGTTGTTTATAATACTCCTGAAAAATGTTTTTTTTTTTCTCTTCCGACAGGTTGGGGGTGATTTGGAGGGTGGGGGGGATAATTTAGTAAAGGGTTATTTAGTGGATACTTCCTTTTGATATGTTTGTAATTTGTCATTCAGGTAGAAAATGGGGATAAGTGCACATCAGATGCACTTCAAATACAGATGATAATGCAAAAGAATATATTACATTGAAGATTTTTTTCTGCACTTAAATATAAGTAGAAAGTTGCTAGATATTTCACACACATTGTATGCAGTCTAATTATTATATAATGCTTGTACTAAATGTTTCGACAATGAAATTTCCGCAATGCATAGGACTGTTACATTATACATGAAACATTTTAAGATAAGGCAGTATGCAATTGAACCGATCCTTCCCTTGCCTTCCCCTTGAATATACAATGACTTGATATTTTCTTGCTTCACATTTGGTTAAATATCATTTGATCAACTTGCATTTTGATCTGCAGATTATATCAATTAAAGGATTAGTCCAGTGCATGTTCATCTTATATGAAACGGGTTGTACTGTACATAGAAAGAAATTAAGTGAATAAAGTGCTTAAAAAAACTTATTCTGTTAGCAGTAATTCAATTTTGTCTTATTGTTGTAGAAAGAACTAAAAACTTGTGACATCACATTTTTGCAATTCCTAAAAAATCCTTGTGAATTTTGATGCCGTGATGTTAGAAAACTACTAAAAGTGACGGAATCTGATATAACATGGACATTCCCTATACACTGCTGGGAGAAAAGAATTGCTGTTTAAAACAAAAGCTCAAATAACCACACAATACTTAATCTGCCATACTTGAAATCTAAAATAACACAAATTTATTTTGAAACGTAACTTCTTGTAAACTCACTGTAAAGTTTACCACATGCAGGCCTCAAGAGTGTGGAAGTTAAGTAATGTACTGTAGGGAGAGGTTTGTAGGAATTATTTATAGCACAAAAGGTTAGTGACCCCGGGTTGCTTATTAAATTGGGCTTTACTAAATGTCCATGTAATGAAGTTAAAAAGTCAACTGAAATTTGAATACTTCCACAAAGTTATCACAGCGAGAGTGTAAATGTTGACATTCTAAAAATTTACGAAAATAAATAAAAATTAGATGAGTGGTATTCCATAGCCATTCAGAAAGGCCAAATAATAGTAACTCATAAGTCTTGTTAAAAATGAGGCTATGATAAAGGTTGTTGAAGAGCTGTGATATAGCTTTAGCACTAACCTGAGCAAAGTAATTCATTTTATTTCAAAATTATCAGGACAGATAAAAGTGGGTGTTTTATGCCATAAAAACCTGGAGATATCCTTTGGTGGAAATAGGTTTCACATGGACTGTCTGTGGGTGGGTTATTCAGGAAGGTCACATGATTCTGTAATTAAAGGAATATTCCTATAGTTTTTCATGTAATGCATGGAAATGACAATTCAAACTGAAACTTCTCTTTTGTAGTGTCGATGTTTCCTTTATATTCATTTCATATATTAACCAGAACCAAAATTTGTTGTGATTCCAATGCTTTTTTTTTCACAAGCTAATTGATTTGAAAAATTTGCATTATGAAATATTTGTTCCATGATATTTATTAGCCACACCCACCATGGCAGATCAATAAAAATGTTGACAACATTAGCATTTGCACAATAATTAACAACATTGCCATAGCACGTATGATACACAAAAGGTTGCTCGTGTATTCTATTTCAAGAATTTGTCAGTAAGCCCCACCTTAGCCACTACTCATTAATATTTATGACATCACTAACACAACATTGGAACATACTGTATGTACAAACCATGAAACATCTGTGTACCTGATTTAGCATAAATCTGGTATACCGTTCATGAGATACAGTATGGTGTTTATATCACTTCGCACTTTTACATTAAGCCACGCCTACCATGCATATTAATGAATCTGCTGATAACAGAAGCATGTACACAATAACCAATAAAATTATCATGCCCAACATGACGCAAAACGGATATACAGATTTGCTCATTTATCAATATTTTCACTTTCAAGCCCCGCCCACTTATTAATACGCATATCACCACAAAAAAAATTAGGACACATGTACCAAATATAAGTTTACCGTTCTTGAGATACTGTGTTTACAAGCTCCAACAAAACCATATTAAGCCCCACCCACTATGCTTATTTATGAAATTCAATGTTTTTACACCATGAACATGTATATAAAATTAAAAAACTCATTATTAACCAAGTGAATATCGGCAAACAGATTAAGTGCAGGTGATTGATATCATGAAGTTATCAGACACTACTAAACAAAACCATATTAAGCCCCTACCCACTACACATTAATTCAATTTCAACGTTGTTACATCATGAACATGTACATAGAACTAAAACACTCATTATTATCCAATGATTATCGTCAAACAGATGGAGTATTAACTGAAGGTGATTGATATCATAAAGTTATCAGGCTCTAACAAACAAAACCATTATGTTAACCAAGAAATGGCCCTTGACCCATATAGAAACCACAGTTCCATAAACGATCAGAAAAGATTATTCATAGAAAATTGTAAACATGATCAAATGGGTTCTCAGATAAGAGGAGTATGTAAACTGACAAAGAATGGCAGAATGTTAATGTCAAATTTCAAAATTAAATAATTTGTAGTATGTTTGCCCAGGAGGGGGTAATTTTGGAGTTAAAAAGAGGACAGAGTTCAGAGCTCTCAAATGTCCAAGTTTATCAGTAAAGCCAATGACCATTTTCATTATTATGCATAGTGGGCAGGGCTTAACATGATTTTGTTGAAAAGAGCTTGTAAGCATGGTATCTCAAGAACGGTAAACTGGATTCCTGTCATATTTTTTATACAGATACCCACGGTCTGCAGATGTTCTGTACCCCGTTTTGTTGGTGATATGCATAATAATGAGTAGGCGGGGCTTAATTAAAAAAAAAAATGAAATGCTCTATGGACTATACAGTATGTGGTACACAGATAGTTCATGGTCTGTAGAAGTGCCCTATTGTTTTGGTGATGTCATACATGTTAATTAGTGGGCAGGGCTTAATGTGAAAATAATGAGATGCTAATATTTTAACAATCATGTCTGTTTTGTTTCATATTATGATTTTGAACTAGTTTGTACATGTTGATTTTGTTAAAAAACATTGAATTTCATTAATATGCATAGTGAGCGGGGCCTAATGTAATTTTGCTGAAAGAGCTTGTAAACACGATATCTCAAATATTTCATGATATGCAATGACATAACACTTAATACAAAATCAATCAGTATGAAGAAGAAAAAAAGCATCGGAACCACAAAACCTTTTAGTTTTAGTTAAGTTTTTGGGATGACTCAACAGGGATTAAATCTATGAAAGCAGGTGCTCTAATAATTGGGCTAACAAGTCGGTTAGCTCAATTAATACAAGTTATATATGCCTGTTCTGAACTTATCCTTAATAGGTATATGGACAGGGACATGCAACATGTAGTTATAGCTCAATTGATTTTAAATCCATTAAAACACACGTAGCAAAAATTGAATGAAATTGGTAATTTTACAGCTTTTTGTGCAAAGTTTTGTGTACTCTTGTGATGTATGAACAGGACATGCCATTTGCTATTTCTTTGAAAAAATGAAGATAATTCTAATGAAGAGGATTAGATCAATACCATACCCCAATGTATCTCATGCTGGAGAAGGCATTTTGAACATTTTAAAGTTCTTAAATTAAGAAAAGAATTATAGACAAGACATCAATGATGCTATAGCTCAACCCATAGTAGTGCAAAAACCAATTGACTGGTTTTATTTTAAAAGCAATTTTATTTTTGTCATATCTGATATTTTCAATTCAAATGCAATTTAAAGATTTTCTTGAAGTTTACTTATTTTTTGGGCAATTATTCATTATGTTAAAATTCCAAGTTTCAAAGCGAGCATGTATCGTTTGCACGTGTTTAGTAACGTAATTTTCGGAATATATACCAAGTTCGTGACACTGCAACAATACTGTTCGATTCTGCAACAGGTGATTAAGAGTGCGAGAATTAATGAGTTTGACAGATACAGGTACGTGATACTGGTTCTGAATATAAGACGGCAAGGCTAAGTTAAATGTACTTACATGACAACTCGCATGTAATTATCATGGAAATGTCGTGACTCCGATCTGAAATTTTGCATATTCATCAAAATATTCCAATTCTAATTGGTATTTGTTAAACACTGATTAGCTTATAGCCACTGCGATATGCATGATAACAACAGACTAGACACATACACATGAAGCTATGTAATAGGAAACACATGTACTGTATGGGGACTGTATGAGGACATTTTTTGTTTTTTTTAATTCAAATTTGAATACTCTTAACTTGAGAGCTACACATGCTATTTTCAAAATCCAAAAACTGTTTAACTCAGAATTTAATGCTATGTTTGGTCAGTGAACTTTTGTACCTGTTCAAGAGGTTCAGTGCTTAAAGTCTTGTTCATATACAAAAGGTACCGGGTTCTATTCCTATCGCAAGTACTGCATTGTGTCCTTGAGCAAGACATTTCACTCTTGCTTGCTCCAGTTCACTCAGCTGTAAATAATCACCAGCACTGCTGGGGAGTTAATCTACGATGGACTGCCATCCTATCCAGAAAGATTTACATGCTCTCATCCGCTTACGCCTTGGAAACCTGGAATAAGCACCGGCCATATGAACCTAATGGCTCAGAAAAATGTAACTAACTTAGTACCTGTCCTTACACCTTGAAATCCAAACACATGAATGACATTACTGTAAAGTGTAATAGATACTGCCATGTCTATGGACATGTGGTAATTTCTGTATTGATTAAAACGGTATTAAAATCTGAGCAGATCATGCAGTGTTTTTATATTTGCAAAAAGCGCTCCTAGGTTTTGAGTTATGGCTGATCAAAGTGTTATCATTTTTATTTTAGGCTAAATTTGTGATATACACTTAAATGAACTGCTAAAAATCTTTTCTTTCTTTCCGAAATCTCGGCCACTGAAAATGACTGTCGCAGTGCCAATAAATATCAACAAACCAAACCAAACCTGAAAATGATGGGAAAATATTTCCTGCTAATATTTGATTGGGTATGGTAAAACCTTTTAGGTCTGAATTAGCTGCATCACTTCAAAGAAATTTGACAGCTGTTTAAAAAGCAACGCATTAAGAAAAGAAAATATGAAGGTGACCCTGTCTGTAATGCATCACCGATTTGCATAAATATTGGCTTATACTACGTAATGCTTTAACGGATTTTAATAATTTTTTTACTGTTTTTATCATTTGTAAGCAATTTAATCAGTGTTGCCTGGACACATCCATAATTTCTTGGAATTCTAGCCAGGTTAGTATGACTTCTTTCCCTTAAAAATTTGTTCCAGCAAATCATAACCACAAACGTACTGTAGCAAATAGTGAGACCTCTTATCTTAATTAAAATAACAACTCAATCACACAATAAGGACTTCACCACTGCAGCCACACAATAAGGACTTCATTCACCGCTAATATGATACTTAACACCCAACTTCCACAACAACTCAGGACCAACAGGAGAACAAATACAATGAAGCCGTTAATAAAGGAAATTTGATCCTAATTACTTGTGGTTTTCAGAATAAAGAAAATAAAGGGGAAAAGTCCGACTCGACCTGCTTATTTGTCGGATCTGACTGTTTTAAACTTTAAGGAGCAGGACAACTAATAGTCTACTGGATATCTCTGCTACATACACAGACCTTTCTGCTAATATACAGTACATAGCAAACTTTTACTGCCTTAGTAAAGCATAAATATATATTTATAAGTACATTTTATGTTTTGCAACTCAAACCCATACTGGAAGATAGCATACACTGAATACAACATCGAAATGCATATAATTACTGTACAAGTGTATCTCACAGTACCCTACAGTATATAACAATTTTCCCGAAAACAAGATTACAATGCCCCTTCAGTTTTTACTTTTCTAACGCAGAACCAATGACAATGAAATGGTTAAAAACATACTTCAAAAGCCCTTGCATGCTTATAAATGACTGTAAAATGAATCATTTGGATCTGCATTTACAAATTCTTAAGTACAGTACAAGTTATCTCCAAATATATTAATTTTCACCATGGAAGCCTATATATTAATAGCACTATGCTTGCACATACTGTACATGTTCACCAGCTAACAATGTATACAGTATGAGTCAAACAAAGTTAAGACATCCCATCCCATGTGATTTGGGGAGGAGGACAGGGAGGCATCCAGCCCCCTGAGAATTTTTACCCCATTAGATATGCTTTCTTCCTGGTTGGGAGATAAAATTTTGAAATTATTACAAACAAAAAATAGCTAGCTGTGTGTCACTTAATTTGATTATTTAAGTAATGCAGTTGTCAGTTTCCATTGAGGAAACCAGATACTGTATATACTGTCCAGACATATTCCTTTTACATTTCAAATTTACATACATCATGCTTGCCCCTTCACAGCCCCTCAAAATGTTTGCCCTGAAGATTTGTTTGATTAGTCTTGTGCTACCAATAGCTATTACATGAATGATGAACCTGTCATAACATTCTCTGAATTTGAATGTTTGTGATACCAAGTCTACCATCACCAAAGTGATCAACATTCCAATACAATCATGTATGTGTGTTGTTACAAGGCCAGGAAGGGTTGGATGGTACTGTGCCATGCATCAATCATCATCAATACTAGAATGCACATATCACACTCCCTATAGCATCTAGAAACTTTTTAACCAATCATTTTTAGAGAAACATCTTTAATATCTCATGTCCCTTACAGTTTGTTGACCACTTCAAGTTTTATGGACACTAAGTTTGTTGAACACAGAATTTCTAAACCACTAAGTTTGTATTCCAAGTAGGAGTCTTTGAATTTTCAAAAACAAGTCTGAATTTTTAAAACAAGTCTGAATTTTCAAAAACAAGTCTGAATTTTCAAAACAAGTCTGAATTTTCAAGACAAGTGTTTAAATTTTCAAAACAAGTCTTTGAATTTTTAAAACAAGTCTTTGAATTTTCAAAACAAGTCTTTGAATTTTTAAAACAAGTCTGAATTTTTAAAACAAGTCTGAATTTTAAAAAACAAGTCTGAATTTTAAAAACAAGTCTTTGAATTTTCAAAAACAAGTCTTTAAATTTTCAAAGTAAGACTTTAAATATTCAAAACAAGTCTTTGAATATTCAAAACAAGGCTTTGAATATTTAAAACAAGGCTTTTGTTTAGTGTTTTTTCATCTTTCCCTTCTTGCTAAAAATTGTAGATTAGCATCATTGAAAAGGAATTTTTTTATAAAGAATCTAAATATGTAACACAAATCTCTGTTTTTAATATTCACAAGAAATTATAAACATGCATTGACCGATTTATTGATCAAATTTAGCTAAAAATTGCTTAATTTGCAATTTTTTTTATTTTAATTTTTCCAAATTTGGCTTTCATTACTTAAAAGATCTGAGCTTCCATTCAAACCAAACATGAAAGGAAAGTTGTCAAAAATGCATATGAAAAATAATTACGAAAATTGGGCTCGCATTTTTAAACCTCTGGTAGCGTAAAGGTTAAGGGATTTAGCTGAACTTGTTGTCTCTCTAAAAACTTTGCACATCCATCCTTTAATGAAACATTATCCTATACTGTAGCTTTCCCATTCTTTATATCATTTAAAATGTACATGTTCTGTATAGTGCATGATCAACCGCTGTGTCTTTATTCTTAGATTTACCTTTCGTTGTGAGAGCAATGAACTTTTCAATTGTGTGACTCACCCTTTAATACACCCTCGGATGAGTCATTGCACCATCGGATGAGTCATTGCACCAAAAGATGAGACATTGTCACCAAAAGATGTACATTGACTCATCCCTCGGTCACTAAGGTGACTGACATTTCTTTTCAAAATGACTCCCCACAATGACTTGCCTCTGTTAACAAAGTGAGTTACAGTACACAATTTGGTATAGACACTGGCGGCTGAAATTTTGGTACATTGCCGCACATGTAAGTCACTGTTTACTATGTCAATGACTGACACACCGGCCTGATTCACACGCCGGTCTGATTGACACACCGGCCTGATTGACACGCCGGCCTGATTGACATACCAGCCTGATTGAAACATCCACCTGATTGACACACAATTTAGTAAGGGGCCCAACTGACACGCCCGCCTGATTGACACAACACACAATAGTGAGGAGCCAGCAGTCAAATTGCAGATATACGAATGGTACTTAAGATCTACAGAATACCTTTCAGTACTGGTATTCTTGACAGATACAACACCATCCATTGATCAGACATAACTACAAATGAACAAAATTTTTCAATTCCTTCTGATAAATATCAGGTATCCAACCAATTTCTGACATCACCATCTTCACTGAGTTTTTGCCATAGAGGTACTGTTCAAAAATAACCATCTGCCGCCAAAATCCTGGATTGGGTCTGATAATCGCCCTTCGACCTCTGACATGTGCATGAGCCTGCTTCAAGGTCATTTTACCATATTTCATTAAATATACAATACACATGGTTGCTGATCGGCTTCGTCCCGCATAGCAGTGAACAAGCGTTCTACCACCTTTCTTTTTAACTTCATTTATCTTGTCCGCTATTCTGTCAAAATGGGGACTGAGCTGGGCCTGTGGTATATCATCCACCGGTACCCTTATGAATTCAAGTTCATTTTGGTATCGTGGCGTCGGGCACTGAAATGACAAGGAGACACTGATGACACACGTGATACCTTTGGCTTGCAGTTGGGTCAGACTTCGAGCTCCTTGGGCGCTGGTAAGAAAAAGACTGTCTGTGATCTCGTTCATGGTGTGAAACTTTGAAAATTCAAAGGATGCCATTTTCTTCGACTTTTACCGTAAATTGCGATGTCTGGAAGTAAGATGCTTTCTTTCACTTCAATTCCAGATATGAAAAGTATGGTAGCATAAGATCTAAAAGAAAAGAAAACTTGTCTTGATTTAATTGTAGGCTTCTAATGAAGCTGTATTGTTAGGTAACAGCCTGTCAGGAAAAGAATACAAATGGTACAAAAAGTACAAAAGTTCTATGGACAGGTACAAACAACTTGAGCTTAACTGGAAGAAAATACACTATAAATCATCATCATAATAGCAAATAAATTACACTCTAAATCATAATAGCAATAAATTACACTATAAATCATAGCAAATAAATTACACTATAAATCATGATAAATAGCAAATAAATTACACTATAAATCATCATGATAATAACAAATGAATTACACTAAATCATGATAATAGCAAATAAATTACACTATAAATCATCGTGATAATAAATTAAACTATAAATCATGATAATAGCAAATAAATTACACTATAAATCATCATGATAATAACAAATAAATTACACTATAAATCATCATAATAGCAATAAATTACACTATAAATCATGATAAATAGCAAATAAATTACATTATAAATCATCATGATAATAACAAATAGATTACACTATAAATCATGATAATAGCAAATAAATTACACTATAAATCATGATAATAGCAAATAAAATTACACTATAAATCATCATAATAGCAAATAAATTACACTTAATTCATCATGATAATAGCAAATAAATTACACTATAAATCCTCATGATAACAGCAAATAAATTACACTATAAATCCTCATAATAATAGCGAATAAATTACACTATAAATCATGATAATAGCAAATAAATTACACTATAAATCATTATGATAATAGCAAATAAATTACACTATAAATCATCATGATAGCAATAAATTACACTATAAATCATGATAAATAGCTAATAAATTACACTATAAATCATGATAATAGCAAATAAATTACACTATAAATCATCATGATAATAGCAAATAAATTACACTATAAATCATCATGATAGCAATAAATTACACTATAAATCATGATAAATAGCAAATAAATTACACTATAAATCATCATGATAATAGCAAATAGATTATACTATAAATCATAATAGCAAATAAATTACACTATAAATCATAATAGCAAATAAATCCATCAAAATATGTTATACATTGACCTTTTAACATTTGAATAAGAGCCCAATTATAAATTAATGCAAATTTTATTGTAATTTTGTGACATCACAACAAGAAAACATGAATTTCCTCATGTTTGTTTTCTTTTCAATTCTTCACTACTAGTCTTTGAACAGGAGCAATTAATTGTTTTCAAGAGATTTTGAATTTCCATCATACCCTCTATCAAAATTTATCAGCAGAAAAAGTTTATGATAAGTTCAGTGGTCAAGCAATTCTAACATATATAAACAAGGACTTCAAAAGAAACAAAATAGTGAAGAAATCATTCAAAAATCTTATTCCGTTAATGAGATATTGAAGTATAAAGTTTAGTATCATTTGTGTATAACCGACTGAAATCAGACTACAGTAGTTGTGATGTCATAGCCTCAGATTCCTCAAAGTTGTTATGTATTCTATCATATTTGTTGTGCAATTTTGTGGCTTCAAAACCATTGGATATGTCAGGAAAGTAGCAAAACTGAATCTAGGAAGGGTATTTATAATGTACCACCTGAAGAAAGTTTGAGGAAAAATAATTGAAATAATACAAAATTTAAATAAACTTTCTTTAAAATACATTAATTGCTAAGAATGTAAGGATGAGGACACCAAATTTCCATAGTAGACTTACTACACCAATCATTTCTGCACAGATCAGACAGCTTTAAACTTGATCATCTCTTTAACGGAATATTTGAATGCTTTCTTCACCATTTGGAAGTCCTATAAGATGGACATGCTTGACCAATGAACTTCTCCTTTAATGACATTCAGTGACTGAATTAAGGACAAAATTACAAAGAATTACATTAAAGTGTTGAGCCGCTCTCTCTTGCATACTGTACATCAGACATTCACTTTAACATCCATTAAACATTGTGTTTTTTAAGGATCACATCTATTTTAACTTCCAGGAAGGGGAACATTAATTCTTTCATCTGAAATCGGACAAGGAAAGTATTTATCTAACGTTATGGATTTTGATAAATAGTACTGTACAGTAGCCTAGGAATGACATTTTGTTAGATATCACAGGATGTTTTCCTCAATGTTAAATAACCACTATGATTGCCATTTCGTGTGTAGCCAATAAGGCTCAATACAGTTTCACTATATGCCACACTTGAAATGGCAACCATAGGGGTCATTCATAGTGTAGGACTGCATAGGAAAAACCTCAAATTTTGATTATTTATTTATTTACTCTCCCATCCCTGGTCATGAAACTTAAAAATTGGAAGATACATTTAAATGCCTTCCTTTTATCTGCACAAAAAGTTTACAAAGCTTTGGTGCAAAATTAAGGAAAAGTTAACACTTTTTGAGGCCTTGCATATGAAACGTCAGTCTAATGTACCAAGATCAAGTTAAATCAAACTATAGTTTCATCTGATTATAAACAATCTCAAATTTGGGGTAAAAACACCCAAGGTTCCAAAATATTAACTATCATGTATGGTCATATTTATTAGTTATTTCAATGAATTTTATAGAGGGCCCCAATCAAAAGGTTGTTTCTAATCTTACCTGGTTTTCAGAATAGCTTCATATTCCCCGATTTGGCACCTAAGGAGGAGGGTTTTCAAACATTTTTGCAGGGAATACAATGTAAAAGAATTTATGTCTCAAGAGTTTCATGACCAAGGATGCAAGAGATTTTGAGCATAATAAAAAAGGAATAAAAATCAACAAAATTTGAGGTTTTTCTGAAGCAGACTATAACACTAATTTCAAGTGTGGCCATAAAAGTTGCCAATGGAAGGCCTAGCTTTTTTTCTAGATATTTACAAATAATTTTTCATGGTTGGGAAGTTAGAGAAAAATATGTGAAACTCAAAATCGAATATGTTGAACATGATAGAAATACTAAGAATACAAGATACTTGTGATAATTTATCCTGCATGAAGCAACGGTTGCAAACTTATAAATTATTCTTAGAACGACTGTTGGAAGGACAGTATGCCTGACTATTCAAAACTATTATAGAGAATAAGCTTATTGAGGGATGTATATACAGAAATAGGGTAGCAGGGGCAGATGATTTTATATTACTTGAGCTTTGAAAAATGTACTTACATTTTCATTGGCTTTAGATTTTCACAACATTTTACTGCTTCAAAATATCTTTGATTTCCCAGAAATTTTAAGATACAGAAAAGCTCAAGGTTACCAGTATCAAACTCAGAAAACATAAGCTATGACTACTAGGCCCTAAGCTAGGTCAGAGTAATAAATAAGTTGGATGCAAAATAATAAATCTTATCCTAGCTACCACACTAACTTAATCTTGATCGCAATAAAAATCCACATTACAGTAAGTGATAATTTCTGTAATGGTGGCCATTTTCAACTTCAAAATACTGTCACCAGATCCCTAGCTTTGCCGTTTTACAATTTCTTTAAATACCCAACAATTTTCTGCAAACCAAAGAAATGTTGCAATGACGTGTACTGAAGTGCTGATTCTTCATGACATCATCGCAACATTTCTTTGGTTTGCTGCAAATTCTCGGGCAATTACACTGTCATGACTGTAGTGGGGTAGAAAATTCATCGTTTGTACATCTCATTGGAAAACAATAACAAATACTGTGGCTTATATATAGTTATAAACGAAGAAGGGAGTCTCTGGCAAATGTGACCTAAGTAAAAAAAATGTGAGCCTAGGCCAAATTAATATTCGTGAGTGGTCAAAAAAAGGAATCTTATATAGGCCTACAGTTCGAAAGTCGCAGTAGGACTCGTGACCTGAAGTGTTTGCACCGGGTCTAAAAATTGGACCAGGTACCCGACCTGCATCATCGGCCAGGTATCCGACACATCGCTAAAGAATTTTCAATATTTTTCACGGAAGTAGTATGTGTTAAAATCTAACAGTGTACCTTGTAAAATCTTGTGTTATTTCTTGTTTTTCAGACGTACCTTTGTTTTTGTGAATAAAGAAACAGAATACAAATGTTTCTTGTCTCTTTTATTTACCAGTCTTCATAAAATACCGTAAAATAATAATACACGCATGTCCTCGAAATTTCACAGGACGGGTCACGTGGTATTCTGGAATATTAAATACACGATTCCACCTCAATAACGCTATTGCAGGGAATTACTGACTGATTCCACGATTTTGTTACGTGCATGCTCAGTAACACGTAACAATTTCATTTGAACACAACTTGTGATTGGTCCATAATACTTAATAGGTGTTACAATTTTTTTCAGCAAATAGCTGACACGCTTTCAAAACAGTTTGGTAATGTACAACTGCAATATATTTTTTCTACAGCATACTACACACACTGCTTGTATATATATTCATTTGGATATATATTTTTTTAACAACGAAGTTTAGAGAGTTTAGGTTTTGCGCTAGTACATGTAGTACTATGCGTACATACGTTACTACAGTACATGTAGCCACATCGCTCGTTCAATATTTTTTCTGCGATCTGTGACAATATTTTATGATCGTTTTTTTGTATTGGGTTGGGATGGAAAGGAAACATTACACTTTATAATTCTTTTAAGTCAAGATTGATTCTTCTTAACATACAATTCTAAAACAGAAACAGTCTGCAATTGGAAATATTATGAAAATCCATACCCGGGTTGTATTTTCGGAACCGGGTAACAACACAATCGGTCGGGTACCCGAATATTTTGGGTACCCGTATAAACACTAATGACCTACCTTGTTATATATCTGATAGGGGCCTATGTACTAAGTAGGCCTATGCCTAGGTTACCATATATTAGGCTATATCAGATATGTAACCTTGGTTGCCATAACGCTAGGGACACCTGTGAGCCTATACTAATAGTCCTAGTGCTGAGTGGGGCAATAGGCCCCATCACTTTCCTTTACAAACAACTTTAGGGCTTAACAATCTGCCCATAGGCTTACACTAAGTAAGTTACACCAGGGTTACATTGTCATTAGTGACAAGTTGAAGTTACACTAACTTAACATAATAATATGCGTGACGTTACTAATACTAGTCCTAACGTAGGCTAGTCCACACTGGCTGCCTACTTAAGTCAGTCTAACGTTGGGACCCTAACGTTAGTTCACAATCACAACTTCCAAGAATCCAACGATGCAATTCCTGTTTATTATGTCTTTAAATCCAGGATTGACCCGTAACATTTTCTAATGAAACTCACAAATTTGCGTTGACAATTTTGATAGGCCTAGCCTAATTGTAAGGTAAATTCTCGTTGAAAATACATCAGACCAATCAACCTGCCTGTCTAGCCTGGTGTCTATGCACAGACTAGCTTAGCTGTAGCCAGTGGATCGATCCAGTCGTCATCACCGCAGCAATTAATTATGCGCATGTAGCGCGCAGCTGCATATGCGCTGCACAATAGTAGCACAGAACTAATTACTTGCCCCATTGAAGCCTGTGATGAAAGAGTCAAGTTTGGGGTCTTTTTGTACCAGAATGTTATAGATTTAGGATATTTTGTGATGTTTTCTAAAAAGTACCATCTAATATCTCTCGGATAAGCATACTTTCAATAGGGGGTCAACAGAGGTTTGGCCTTTTTTTCCCCTTCTTTTTTTGGCTGAAGTGAAGCCTATACACCCTCACCAAATCACTCAAATTTTGGTATGGGTCCCTGGTAAAATAGTTCCACATGAAACTTTTACTAAAACAATTCTCGTCAACTTTGGATATGCATAGTCAAGACCTATCCTTTCTTCCATTCGTGAAATGTTCGACTCCTTAACTTCCTGTCCCATAACATGGGACCTCTCGAAAATATTTTGATTAGCCTTTTTTCTCTGAGGGTTCTTATTTTTCGATGGCGGAGTGATACCTTATTACTTCCGTGCAACCTCTTTAAGATTCATACCATTACATCCGGTTCTAAAATCCCACCAACCTTGTATGACCCCAAATTCCACTGGACTATTTGGGTCCCAGAAAAGCAGCTAGCATATCACTGCGCAATGTGTAACGTATGAAAAATACACACGTATGATATGCTTATAATGGTCTAAGTTTAAGTTTATTACACTTATGTGGCGCATTATCTAAATAACTTATTCTAATGCGCCTTACAAAATATGCATATAAAGAAAATAAATACAAATGTGTAAATAAGATAAGCATGAAATATAAAGAAAACAAAGAAAAAGAAAATTATGAAGAAGACTTAAAAGCACAATTAAATAAGTCTTAAGCAAGGTGTGGAATTGTTTAAGGGATTGAGCAGATTTGATTGAAAGAGGTAAGTCATTCCAAAGTTTTGGGCCAAATATTTGCAGAGAGCGATCGCCATATGTAAGTTTACTTTTTGGAACATAAAGGATGGGGTGGTTTTGAGAGCGAAGGCGGTAACTGGTTTGTTTATAATGAAACATTTCGGTCAGATATAACGGAGCCATGTTTTTAAACTTAATTTTATATGAGACAGGTAGCCAATGAAGATTTTGCAGTAGATGAAATGATGGAGTGAAACGGTTGCTTCTTGTGACGAGCCCTGCAGCATAATTCTGAACATGCTGCAACTTGTTCACTGTAACACCTGGCACCCCTGCAAGGAGAACATTGCAATAATCAATGCAGCTATGTACAAGTACATTTACAAGTAATATTGCAGAGCTTCTGTCCAGAAATTCCATGCACCTTCTGATGTTAAATAAATGGTAAAATGCAGTTTTGCATTTGTGATTGACATGGTCAGCCATTGTCACACCTTGATCTAACCAAGCGCCCAGATATTTGACAATGGAAGATCATTTCACACTGATTACTTACAAAGAAAAGCGTGCCATCTACACAACCGAGTTGAATAAAGCCAGACATAAATTCTACTCTAATGATATTGAGGGCCGGATTTAGCAATAGACCCCTCCCCCAGAACGGCGGTCATTAAAGTAGTGTGGGCCTCTACTCCTAAAGTTGCCCATGGGCCTCCACATGTCGAAATCCGGCCCTGATGCTATTGCTGAAACAAATGGTTTGACCAGCTAACATTAGATTTTGAATAGCGCTACATCTTTTCCGCTTTGCGTTTCTCTCTTTTTAGATCCTTGATCTGATTTGATACCAGGGTATTTTTGGAGAGTTACCAATGTTTTTACAAGTTCAGGTGCATTATTGTCGATTACTTGTCTTATACATGAGTCATACATGCAGGCCGCCTCAATTTCAGACATTGAAGCAAAGCTTTTAGACAAATCCAATTGAAATTGAAATGTTAGAGGGGATATGGATTTGAATTTTCTGTAAACAATTGTATTTTCATCAGGGTTATGATTTAGGGAATCTTAATAAAGTCGAAATGAAACAATGGTCTGATATGTAAAAATCTGATGTAGGGAATGATAACTGGAGTTCAATATTTGAGCGTGTTTTAAATAAGTCTGAAGTGTGACAACTGACAGGAGTAGGAGTGACAACATGTTGTTCAAGGCACTTACTTTATCATTAAAATAAAAAAAAAACAGTAAGAAAATAGTATTTCCTTGGGAAATAATTTTATGGAGGGTGGTTCCTACAAACATTTACGTATGTTATGAGGGCTAACTTTGAAAGCGTATCCTTGGAAATCTAGCTAATAACCAAGTTAGCAAATTTACATGAAAACTATGATTGGATCCATTATTTTCACTATTCTATAGCATGAAAACACAGTTTCCCATTGAAAAATAGCCTTTTGCCATTTAATTGAGATCAATATCTTTTTAACAAACAGAAATCTTTAAAATCCACGCCCCCTCTCCCCTAAAATTCAGCAACAAGTATGCTATACCTCCAAAACAAGCCTATTTAGTGCAAAGTTAGTCTCTCTGCTTTGCTGGACCATGAAAAATGACTGTTATCTAACTTTTATGAAAACTTTTATGTGCAAAGTCAGGACCTTTGCGAATTAAAACAATGTAATTTAGTGACCTGTGATGACCTATGTCAATCTGAGTAACAGAGTTCAGCCGCCGAAAAGAAGATATGAAAATTTATCAGTCCAACCAAATACATTTTTATGGAAATCAAATGCTACCATTGGCCAGATCTACTTCGAAAAACTTAAAATACATCATAAAGGACTCATTTTCAAGAAAAATACCATTTTTTATACAAAAAGTTAACATTCAGACTTTCAAGGAAATCTAGGGTCAATATCTCTCAGCAATATCTGATCCCATGAATGAAAGTTCTTTAATAGCTTTAAAATCAGGCCCAGAGAGAAACAATAACTAATTCCCCCGCCTTCTTCCCCACCCCCTCAAATTCTTCAAGCACATTACTTTGGGAGAAATATAATGGTTGCTTGCATGAATAATCATCTAATGGTTATGTGATTTAGGCCTTAATTGTCTAACATGCTTTTGAAGCTAACATTACCATGTATACCTGCCAAGATTTGCAAAATTGATCAAGTGGACCACAATGAAATGGCCATTTTTTCCTCAATCTGGCTCCTCTGAGCCAGAAGTGTCACTTTTTGTGCTTATTCAATAAAAAAATTATCAAATATCTTGAAATTGTCACACTTTCCTTTTAAAAAGTACATGTAATATTCATATACCCAGTCTCGCTTACAGTAGCCCAAACTTCTTCATATCTCTTTAAGATTTATATCACTGCATCCGGTACTAAATTCCTACCAACCTTGTATGACCCAAAATTCCACTGGACCATTTGGGTCCCAGAAGAACAGTGCAATGTAGAACTTATGAAAAATACACAAGTATGATATGCTCATAGTGGTTTATCATTAAAACCAACAAAAGCAGTAAGAAAATAGTATTTCCTTGGAGAATAATTTCATAGAGGGTGGTTCCTACAAACATTTACGTGTGTTATCAGGGCTAACTTTGAAAGCGTATCCTTGGAAATATAGCTAATAACCAAGAAATTAGCAAATTTGCATGAAAATATGAATGGATCCATTATTTTCACTATTCTATAGCATGGAAACACAGCCTTTTGCCATTCAATTGAGGTCAACATCTTTTAAACAAACAGAAATCTCTAGAAACCATGCCCCTTTCTTCCCCTAAAATTCAGCAACCATGAAATATAACTTATCTATTTTTTATGACAGCTTTTAAGTGAGCTGCCAGGACCTTTGTCAATTAAAACAATGTAATTTAGTGACCTGTGATGACCTATGTCAATCTGATTAAGAGAGTTCAGCCGAAAAGAAGATATGAAAATTTATTAGTCCGACCAGATACATTTTCGTGAAAATCAAATGCTACCACTGGCCAGATCTACTGCAAAAAACTTAAAATACCAGCGAGACTTTCATGCACTCTCTCGAATGCTTATTTTTGCAAAACACATTTCGGGATATAAAACTCAATACGGCAGCATTCAACTTTTAGATTCAACAAACAGGGGAGCTGTTACAGCTCCCTGATTCAAATCAGTAAATATTAGGTCACCCATTTAGGCCAAGAATTTTAGATAAAAAAAGGCCCAAACCTGGAAATAGCTGGTAACAAGCTGTTTTTTCTTTTCTTCAGATAGGTCCATAATTATGTGTAGAATAATATACTAAAAGTTCCCGGAAATCCTTTTTGTGTTTTTCCGGAAATCGAAGATGGCGTCCAAAATGGCCGACATTTAAACTTTGCATAAAGAGAGGTTATAAAAAAGTGTCTAAATATATGTTTTAAGGAACAAGCAATCCATTGAAAGCATCACTTAAGAGGTTATAGCATCCCAAATTACCAAAACCAACATGGCGTCCAAAATGGCCGCCATTTAGAAATGTTATCAAAAGTTTGCATCCAGACAGGTTATAACTAAAATAAATAAGTGTCTAAACAAATTTTAAGGGACAAGTAATCCATTGAAAACATCACTTAAGAGGCTATAACATCCCAAATTACTCAAACGAAGATAACGTCCAAAAGGGCGGCCATTTCATATGTTTTTACCATAAGTGCGGAATGTAACAAATATCAACACAGTGTCAAAACATGTTCTAATTTGGCAGAAGAAATCCAATCAAATAGTTAATATGATCCCAAAACATCCAATCATACATCATAACCCTACCACAAATCATTACCCCAAACCTATAATCATATAACTCCGACAGGAAAATAATTCTTTGTTGCAAAAACCCCACGCGCGAAAGTTTCATAGCGGCTGAAAAAAGGGTCTGCCAGTCTTGAACAAAAAGTAGAAGTACCTCAACTGAGGTCGAGTACTTCTTGGACATTTGACATAAAAAAAAAAAAATCTGTTTGAAGCCTGTCAAACTAGACATTAAGAAACCATATAAAAGGAGAGTAGTAAGCAATGTGGAAACCTTGACTTTCAAGCAACAGTATTAAAATGTGCAAGAGAATGACAAGACCAGTGGAGCAATGCTGTTGCAGAACGTGTACAACAGGCATATGACCTTGTAGCAGCGGAGGCTACATGTAAGTAACATTACAAGTGTGCCCAATTATTCCTTAAACAGAGTGAGAAAAGGCCTAATGAGAATTGTCGGGAGGAAGCATTTAAGAAGCTCTGCGAGTTTCTAAGTGATAATGATGAGTATCAATGCTCAGTGTAGGAGCTTTTAGAATACATGAGCGCGTTCTTGGATAGATCGAAGGATACTCAGTGAAGCAATTTAAGGCCAAAGTGGAGGAACATTACGGTGATGATATAGTTGTAAGCAGTATTACTGGAAAACCAAGTGTCATAAGTTTCCGAGACTAGGCACACAGGATCCCCCATGAAAAGTGGATTACTGATAAGGTGATTGATGTAAATGGTTAAAGTGAACCGATAATAGATATGGCTGCTTCTATTATTCCAGAAATGGACGTTATCAAATTGGCAGTGTGTGACTGTGACGAGTACACAACATTGGAAGGAACAGAAAACGGAGACACATTGATACCCAGTTCTCTTAAACGTTTCCTATACAACTTGGTGGGCGTTATCTGGTTAAGGGTAAAAGCAGCACTGTTTCAGATAGGAAATGCACAGCCATAGCACATGCCATAATACCAAGCAGACCCGAATCCTTTAGCTCACCACTATTGTTTGGAATAGCTGTGTAAATACACCGCAATTATGCCTCCCGTGAACTGATTGACATTCTTAGCAGCATTTGCTTTGTAGATAACTACAAAAAGATGTAGCGCTTTGAGCAATCCCTTATGTCAGGTAGTGACCTGTCATATGATCTAAATGGTTTCACACTTTTCATAGTGTGGGTGGCAGAGCTTGTGAAACACAATTTAGTATTGTGAATAGCTCACCCATCAATCGCGAAGTGAAGCTGCAGTCTGCTGAAATCACTGGTGCCTTTAAACAAATTTCAATAAAGACGTATAGCAAGCCAGCTGTTCCATGTCTACCCTCTAGATTCCTAGCCAAAACCAACATGCCTAGGATCAGCAGTTGCCCTAGACGCCATGTGGGTGTGTGGCTGCATTCTAGAAATATACCCATAGAGTAGCTTTATGAAAGTGGCTATGACGAATGATCAGCATGAAAGAAACAGAATCGTAACCCTTCCCTTTATCAACCTGGATCCAACCAATCTAAGCACTATTTACTCTACTTCATGCTTTGCTCAAAAACAGTGTCAAAAACACGACTTGCGGGTATGCTCATTTGACCAGTCTTTGTACAATAAAGCTGCGGAGATTGTAGCTTCTGCAAATGATCTACACAAAGTCGTTGTGCGCCTTGGTGGATTTAATCTCCAGATGTCTTATGTCGGCAGCATTGGGTAGATTATGTCAGGAAGTGGAATAGCAGAACTTTGGGAGACAGTGTACGCAAAAGGATCCGTTTTACACATGTTAACTGGCCATGACTTCGCTCGTGCACTCTGTGCTCACGTTCTTACATCAGCAGCCCTCATTTGTGTTTCAATGGGTATACCTGGTTCCTTGAAATGCATTGATAAGGGATGTTGATATAACCTTTACAAAGGCTTTCTTGACCAACACATAATGCCACTGAAGTAGCTGAGGAGTCTATCAAAGTGTTTAACCAACTCCGTTTAACACTACGTGACCAAACAGTAAGTCAGAGCAGGATTGAAAAACCCTGGGTGCAGCCTCTATCCGGCAAGTGGCACTCATGCAACACATCATTCGTGCTGAATGGATGGGTGAATGGCAACTTCACCTCTACTGTTTGAGAGCAATGATTCCACGTTCCATGCCGCAGGTCACACCCATTACGCAAAGGCTGTATAAACAACAAATGGAAACTTTAGAGCAGACAATGCCAGTTGAGGAGTACAAACTCTTTACAGAGAAGGAATACTTCACTATCCATCGTCTTGATCAATTCTGAAGTGGAAACTTTTCAGACCAGACCTAATTGCAGTTCTTAATGCGAATGCTGAAAATATCTGGAGAAATGACTCTTGGCCAGGGTATCACAGATTGTACAATAACAAAGTGGATCCATGCATGCATTACCTCGCTGCGTTTCTGTCTGTGACTCTCTATGGTGCAGGGTTGATAAGCCTACTCTCTATGGTGCAGGGTTAATAAGCATAATCTTTACTTAAAATCGTTTTTTCCAACCCATTAGCCAACCCCAGATTTGTATTGAAAAATAACCAGTGTCGACCGCATTGTCATGGGTGGCTTAAAAATGTTTTAGTCTGAGGGAGGGAAGACACATGATTTGAGGGGCAGCATAACATATTTCTAAAGTTGGAGGCATGTACGACAGCTTTATCTTTACGGAGAATTATATCCCCTGCCCCCACCCCATTTCACATAACATAAGATAACAAGATGACAGGCTAAGAAAGGTGAGCCACTCCATAAAAAGCCCAAACTAACACCTCCATCACCACTAAAAAAGTCAATCAAAGACGCTTAGAGTAAGTAAAAGAATTGGAGCTGACTACCCACTCAGGAAAACCATTTCACTCATTACCAACTCTTTGCGAAAGCTAAAACGCCGAATATCTATCCGTGAGAACTTATTGATCAACTTCAAACTGTTACCAACGTGTCACATGACAATTAGCTGAAACATGCACCATAAATTACAGAAAGTCAAAGCATTACTATCAGATGGGAATTTTAAAACCTGAATCACGTATCTTCTCAACTCAAGCGTGGTCAAACCAAGAATTCGCAATCTAGATTCATAAGAGAAATTCCTTACTTCGGGGAATAAATCTAGCTGTCTAGTGGCTCTTCGCTGAACCTGCTGCAAAATGAACTTATCTTTCTCATAAAAGGAAGTCCAAGCCTGGATAGCATAATCAAGGTGAGGCCTGACTAATTGCTTATACATAATACGAACAAATACAACCCCTATATCAAGAAAACAAAAAATTCTTCTAATCAAACCAAGCATTCTATTTGCCCTTGCAGCTGCTAAAGCACACTGTTTAGAAGGCTTCAGATTGCTAGTAATTACAATACCAAGATCCCTTTCTTGATCAACACAACCAAGATTTAAACCATTCATGCAGTAATCAATAATCAAAATTGCTCTGACCAAAATGAATAACTTTGCATTGCTCAACATTGAATGACATTTGCCTCGTTTGGGACCAAGATACAAACTTATCCAGATCAGTTGCAAAAGTGAAGAATCCCTGGCATCATCAACATTCCTACACAGCTTAGTGACATCAGCAAATTTACAAATCCTGGAGCCAAGAGAAACATCAATATCGTTAATGATGAAGATTAAGAAAAGAAGCGGACCCAATACAGAACCCTAAGGAACACCACTTGTAGCCTTCTTCCATGGAGATACTTCACCATTAACAACAACTCTTTGTGACCTGTCAATTAATCAAGAATTTATCCAACTGGCACACTTTCCCTCCACACCAAGCGCTCTTGTTTTCAACATTAATCTGCCTAACGGAACCTTATAAAATGCTCGTTTGGAAATCTAAATAGATAACAGCCACATTATGACCAGAATAAGTAGTTTAGTAACATCATCAAGACACTTCAATAAATTCGAAACACAAGACCTCTTAGGTAAGAACCCATGCTGGGACGTATTCAACAAACCATTGACCAGTGATTGTCCTAGTACAACATCCTTAACAATGAACGCCATGACCATGCACACAACACTAGTAAGACTCACTGGCCTATAGTTACAGGGCAAACTGTGGTCACCCTTTTCTTGAATACGAGTGACATTAGCAATTCTCCAATCACTAGGAACAACACCAACATCAAAGCACTTTGGAAAGATAATACTCAGGGGAACAGAAAGAACAACAGAACCCTCACGTACAACAGCAGGATGTATCCAATCTGAACCGGTGCTTTATTTGAATTTAGACTTTTGAACTTCTTAGACGCAACATGAACTAAAAAATCATTATCCTTAATGGATACTGGAGAGTACACACTAACATAATCCCGACATTATCAGCAAGAGACTCCTTAGTAAAAACAGACAGAACGTAGTCATTTAAAACCTCAGCCATATCCTTACCACTATTGATAGTAGCACCGTCATTACCATGAAGAGGACCAACAGCCTCCTTGAATTTTTGCTTAGAGAACATAAGAGTGAAAAGACTTAGGATTAATCTTAACCCCTTTGGACAAAAGTTTTCCAAAAAGCACTTTAGTATCTCTTATCAAACCCTTTGTGAAATTTTCATTGTCCTTATACCTAGCAAGTTTGACAGGACACCCATGTTCTTATAACAACAACACAACCTTTATTTTTTCCCAAAGAGCCCACAAAACCACCCGAGACATCCACACTTATGCGTACATACTTTCTTTAATGGGACTAAGCTATTTACACCCTCCAAAACTTTAGTTCGGAAAACATCTCATGATTTAGAAGGATCTACGTCACTGCAGCAAAGAAGTCCAATCGAATGACAAATTATCCTGAAGTGCAGCAAAGTCAGCATTCTTACAATCTAAAACCAGTTTATTAGCTGGAGAAACCTTTGTGAAACAATGCAGATCAAAACTAATGAGGTCATGATCACTACACCCTACCTTACCGCTACTTAGCACATTTCTAACCGTGCTTTCTTTCACTACTGAAAATCAATTCAAGATAATTACTATCACGCGTAGGAAACAACACATGCTGAGTAAAAAGCAGTCGCCGAAGAACTTCTAGAAAATCTTTACTATGTGGACCACTAGTACAAAGATTCCAATTAATGTCCTCTAAGTCCCCTAAAACAATAACCCTCCTAGAAGCCATTTTCCTAAAGCAGTCAAGCAATTTCTGATTGTTCTTAGGACTAGAATTTGGTGATATATACACAACACCAACAACCACTGAACTACCAACATCGCCATCAACCGACAAGTAAACTCACACCATCTGACCATAGCCAATTTGAAAAACTAAAAGAAAACTAAGCAGTCCTATCTAAGCAATTAAAACTGTCATTTACAAACAATAGAACACCACCTCCTCTATATATTGAGAGTATCTAATCTGCCTTGTCTGAAAACTGAGTGACCTGGAATATGTATCTCCGAATCACTAATTTCACTATAAATCCAACTCTCAGTAATACCAATTATATCAGGTCTACTAATGGAAACTTCAGCCAGCAGCTCATCTTTATTCAAAATGCTACGAACATTTGAAAACATAACCTTAATTTTACCACTAAAAGAACAATCTCTATTCCCAGAAACATGCCTGACAGGTGGGTTTAAACTGGCACCCCCTAGTTTAAGGGACTCAGGTCCTGAATTGCCCTATTGACACCTCTATCAAGAACACGAGCACCTTTACTAGTTAAATGCAAACCATCTCTCATAAGGCAATCAACCCGAGATTCAAATTTATGCCGGAATTTACAAAACCAAACTCAAACAGACAGGCAGATGACAAATACTCTCTTTCCAACTATTGATCAACATCATCTTATCTACTATAAAATACTGCCTCTACGCGGCAACAGACCAACAACTATAACTTTGCAACCTGTGTCCTTCAACGTAAATAACAAATCCATGAAACTAACTACGCCTAAAAAAATCAACATTGCTCTTTGAAATATGATTTGCTTCTATTGGAACTACGACAGTATCTTCACCCTTGAACTCACGTCATCAACTCTAGCCCCTGGAAGTCACACCCTAATCCTGCTACTACGATCTACTCCACAAAACTTACCTAACAAGTGAATCCCCTATCCACAACACCTTATCCCTAACAGAAACCGCAGGCAATGTACCAGACGAATAGAAAACCTCACTGCCAATAACACCTGTACAATCATCAATTACAGACAATCCAACATGAGGCATGTCAACAAAATCTGATCCAAGACTATCTACCCGAACAGAAACATTAACAACTTCCTCACCCAAGAAACTATAAACATCACACGTCTGACTACCCACATCTCTAAACCACTGGCAAATTCAACGATATACAACCAGAAAGTCTCAACTCCAAAGGCATCACTTCAAACAAACAAATTTTCAACGATGGGGCTATTCCATTTTTTTCATGTGCAAAACTACAACCATTGAAAGTCTCAACTCCAATTAGCATGTCAACCGTTTTTTTAGTTCAGAATACAATTCAAACAAACAAATATAAAACTATCTATTAACTGATGCTTCCTCAAAACTCAACAGCAGGATATATTACATCAGACTACCTTAAAATCGACCCATACTGCTTCTGTATTCACCTTACTTAAGATAGCACATGAAAATACACACGCAAATACAGCTTTTATAACCATTTTAAAACAAATAGAATTGTTTTAAGGTAACTGATAGCAATTTTTCAAATATTATTCATGACCATTTATTATCGATATAATTAACAGAAGCAGAAAACACAGAAAAAGCAATATTCTAAAAAGGAAACAATACCTTGAAATTATTCAATATACAAACAAGGCCAATAGAAATGCCGATCTCATCACCTCTAGACCACACAACCCATGGTTCAAATAAGCTACTAATTTAAAAGACAATTACAAT
>JAIGNY010003223.1:1362500-1405000 GCA_020152595.1 Chiridota heheva
TACTTACCTATTACTATGTATTACTTAGCTATTACTATGCATTACTTAACTATTACTATGTATTGCTTAACTAGTACTAAACTGTTAGTATGTATTTCTTAACTATTGCTATGTATTACTCAACTATTACTATGTATTACTTAACTATTACTATGTATTACTTAACTATTACTAAGTATTACTTAACTATCACTATGTGTTACTCAACTAGTACTTAACTATTACTATGTATTACTTAACTTTTACTACGTATAACTTAGGTATGACTATGTATTACTTAACTATTACTATGTGTTACTTACCTATTACTATGTATTACTTAGCTATTACTATGCATTACTTAACTATTACTATGTATTGCTTAACTAGTACTAAAAATGTATTTTTAACGATTGTTATGTATTACTCAACTATTACTATGTATTACTTAACTATTACTATGTATTACTTAACTATTACTATGTATTACTAAAATATTATTATGTATTACTTAACTATTACTATGTATTACTATGTATTACCTAACTATTACTATGTATTACTTAAGTATTACTATGTATTACTTAACTATTACTATGTATTACTTAACTATTACTATGTATTACTATGTATTACTTATCTATTACTAAGCATTATTGAATTATTACTATGTAATACTGTCACGGTTTGATGCTTTAGTGACAATACGTGCAGCTTTGTTTTGTATCCTCTGCAATCGTTTGATGTTCTTATGTGCAGATGTGACGCACCTACAAGCAGACTGTTGCAATAATCAAGACGTGACAGGAATAATGACCTTGCCAATGCTGAAGCCGTCTCTTGAGTCAGAAGGTGTCTGATGCTGCCAATATTGTGCAAGTGGTAGTTGCAGATCCTGCAAAGCTCTGTGATATGCTTCTCCATGGTCAGTTCTGTTTGAAAAAAACACCAAGATTTTTCACTGATTTAGAGAATGGGATTGAAGTCAAACAAACCGAGAAATGACTGATGTCTGTGTTGAGCAGTCTGGACTTTGGTCCTACAAGCATAACTTCTGTCTTGCACTCGTTAAGTTTGAGCATGTTGTTCGTCATCCAAGGCTTTATGCTTGTTGTACATACTTCAAGTTTGCTAAGTGCCACCATTCCACTTTCTGCTGGGTGAAAACTATCTATCAGCTGTGTATCATCGGCATAGAGCAGATGAAGAACGTCATGACTGTTTATAAGTCTATCAAGTGGTTTTGTATATAAGGTGAATAACACAGGACCTAAAACAGATCCTTGTGGTACACCACATGTTGGATTAATTGAATTTGACACATTGATGATAACAGACCGATATCTGTCTGATATATACGATGAAAGCCAAGAAAGTATTTTGTTACTGAACCCGTATTCATGAGCTAGTCGTTGTTTCAGAAGTTCTGAAGAATAGGCATGAGAAGACTGAATTTATTACCTTTTTGTATAAAAAATGGTATTTTTTTTTTTAAATAAGTCCTTTTTGATGTATTTTAAATTTCTTTGCAGTAGGTCTGGCCAATGGTAGCATTTGATTTTCATGAAAATGCATTTGATTGGACTGATAAATGTTCATATCTTTTTTGGGGTTGAACTCTGTCACTCAGATTGACATAGGTCATCACAGGTCACGAAATTACATTGTTTAGTTGACAAAGGTCATGACTTTGCACTTAGAAGTTGTCATAAAAGTTAGATAACAGCCATTTTTTATGGTCTCAGCAAGGCAGAGAGACTAAATTTGAACTAAATAGGCTTATTTTGGGGGTATAGCATACTTGTTGCTGAATTTTTGGTGGAAATGGCATGGTTTTTAGAGATTTCTGTTTGCTTTAAAGATATTTACCTCAATTGAATGGAAAAAGGCTATTTTTCAATGGGAAAATGTACTTCCATGCTATAGAATAGTGCAATTAATGGATTCAATCGTATTTTCATGCAAATTTGCTAATTTCTTGGTTATTACTTATACTCCCAAGGGTACGCTTTCAAAGTTAGCCATTATAACATACGTAAATAATTGTAGGAACCACCCGTATAGAATCATTTCTCAAGGGAATACTATTTTCTTACTGTTTTTGTTGGTTTTAATGATAGACCATTATGAGCATATCATAATTGTGTATTTTCCATATATTACACATTGCACAGTCAAATGCTAGCTGGTTTTCTGGGACCCAAATAAATAGTCCAGTGGAAATTTGGGTCATACAAGGTTGGTGAGAATCTAGTACCGGATGCAGTGATACAAATCTTAAAGAGATAGGAAGGAGTTTGTGCTACTATAAGTAGCACGGAACGAATGATGTATCACTCCGCCATCAAAAATTGAGGACCCTTAGAGAAAAGGCTAATAAAAACATTTTCGAGAGGTCCCATTAAATGAGGCAGGAAGCTGAGAAGTTGAAAAATTTAGGAATGGTAGAGAAAGGATAGGACTTAACTATACATATCGAAACTTGATGAGATTTGTTTTAGTAAAAGTTTCATGGGGAACTATTTTACCAAGGACCCACACCGAAATTTGAGTGATTTGGTGAGGGTGTATAACACCTCTTCAGTTCAAGCTAAAAAACGGCCAAAACCTCTGGTGACAACCTATTGAAAGACTCTCATCCAAGAGATATTAGATGGTACTTTTTGGAAAACATCACAAAAGATCCCAAATCTATAACATTCTGGTACAAAAAAGATCCCGAACTTGACTCTTTCATTAAAGGTTTCAATGGGTAAATTAATTAGTTCCGTGCTATCATCTACGCCATTTAAACAACCACATCACGTGACCCGACCTGAAATTTAAATACGTCGCCGTATTTTCTCATCCATGCCATGTACGTCAGATGTTGTGAAGTTCTTATGGAGAAAATGTGACCAAAACTGGATGAGACCAAGGCCCGGTCCAGGGATGGGGTTTCCATTTGTTAGCGACAATTTCATTTGAAATGCTATCAGAAGTACGAAAAACATAGTGATAACCATCATCTGAACAAATCTTATCTGAAGACCTGCCTCATATACCATTGTGACTAAATCCATCTTTTGTCCGATTCTGTTATTCAGTTGTAAAATAGAATCTGTAAGAGAAACAAAAAGGAAAATATGCTAAGAAACAACAACTTAAAATTAAAACAAGGCAATTCAAATGAATAGGCGAAACATGAAATGGCAACCCATAGGTACTTTGTGTTAGGCTGCTTGGGAAAAACGAAAACAAAAGTTTTTGTTCTTTTTTGTTTTTGTTCAGAAATTTATCGTGCGATTCTTAAGAATTACATTACCAGGGTGGGTGAAAGAAGCAGCCATGAAAGAAATATTTTCTTGAATTTTATATTCTCTTTCATAGTAGCGGACTATTAAAGAAACAATTTGGTGAATATACATGTTTATAGCTGTTCCGTTTTCAGGTTTTGAGGGTTATTCATGTCTTTCACCAGTGTGTTGAAAAGAGAGATTAATATAAAGGCCAACTTGCAAATTCATGACAATTTCTTAACTTTATCTTATTTCATATCAGTATAAAGGGTGTAAGATACAGTAAGTGGTTGGCCAATGGGTAAAGTATGTTCTTGATAATATACGGAGAGGCAATTCATTTTCACAGAGAGGTATAGGGTATCGTTTTCCGGTAATCATGTTATTTCGAATGGTCTACCATCTTTCCGAACCATCACCTCGTTTTCCAAACCTAAGAATCAGTGACTGTGTTTTCCACTTCTTTTCAGTGTTTTATTTATTTTGTTATTTGTTGTAGAGACAAGAAAAAGATTTCACTAGGACTAACACAAACTCCTACTAGTATCAACTTCCCAACACTGGAAATGGCCAGAGATACCAGATATTTGGAAAATCAGTGGTGCAACTACATACCCAACTTAAATTTGTGTGGATGGGGTGAATAGAGGGGTGAGTAGGGGTTTTCGGTTTTGTAGATACTGCACAGTGGACGCCATAATCAGATATAGTTCACTAGAGGTACAATGAATTGCTTCTTGTGTAGGATTAGTTTAGTGGATAAGCGACTTTAAGGTATATTAAAAACGTCATTAAAAGGAACAAAAATGTGACGAAAGCATTCATTGGTGTCACAAAATGTACATATATGTACGAGAGCATCCGAGTGCATCGCCCCTTGCTTTACCTACTGGACCTGTACCAAAGATCAATTCCTGGACGCCATGCCGCAAATCTCCAGGACTGCTACTCACTTTACATTTCTCCCACAGCGACACCCAGTAACGATTGATCAAACATCACGATATGATCACGCTTCCCCCAATTTTCATGTATTTGGTATTGACGGTATTTTGATAAGAAAACTTACTAAAATAAAGCAAAACTTTGTCCCACATCAATGTCTGCCTGTTTGTGTATCAGATGGTAACAATATGACTAAAATAAAGCAAAACTTTGTCCTACATCAATGTCTGCCTGTTTGTGTATCAGATGGTAACAATATGACTAAGATAACGCAACACTTTGTCCTACATCAATGTGTGCCTGTTTGTGTACCAGATGGTACATATGATCCATATTTTAAACACACTGTTTACAATTTGACTACGAATCGCGACTACACGCGTCTACTCGACTTAAATTAATACGCAACCTTAAAGGTATATGGACGTGTAGAAGTAACGGTATCTAAACTGCTTTAGAATCTATTACAATCCACCATACAGTAGTAGCAAATAAGTTCATTTAAAACATTTAAACATTGACCATTTAACAGCGTTTTTTTTAACTTACGCATCGACCTTCATATTTATATAAATTTTGTGTTAAAGCGACCTTGGTATTTCCTTAAGTAAATCCGTTGATTTTTAAATGACTTTGATAGTTTGAAGTTTTTCAGCAAATTCCAACCACACGACTCTTTGCCTTTTGCCCAATAAAATTCTAGCAGGATTATATTTTCGCATTATTTACAGTGACTAAGATATAGGAAAGATATTTAAAGAATTACTAACAAATCTTGAATTAAAAAAAAAAAACTGTTCGCCCAGTTATACTTGACAATTTCGCATGAATTAAAAAATAACTTTTCGAAAGAAAAAAACCCTGATCTGCTTAAAAATTAATACTTTGTCAACTAATATAGAAATTGGTACACGTCCATATACCTTTAATACAAACAAAAATTTTGTGTCGCCTTACCTTTTCAAATATCACACCACAATCAACCTCTTTGCTATACCAATGACAATTGTTTTGATAATTTCAACAATTTCTTGGAAGCGACGAAGCATATTATATCTACTGAAATTTGCAGTCTAAATATTCATGGGCAAGAAATGATTTGAAGGCTTACTGAAGGTAATACTCTTTTCACCATTGAGCGACTTTCTGAAGAAAAAAACAGCTATGTAGTAATGCATTAGTAGGAGTGCTAAGTTAAAGGCCATCTATCATGATTAAATTGTGGCGGCGTACATTTTATTCCAAAACATTATTAATTGGCCTATCACAATTGTGTTTCGACCATCACACGAATTGAAAACAATTTACCTCCGAGTCATAAAGACGATAACTGGCCTTTAAGTTTTATCTTGCGGTTTACTGTAGATACATTAATGGGCCAGGATAGCAATCAAAGGACTATTCCCGTGAATTTGCATTAAGTGAGGACTATCAAAAGAAATATATTAGTAAAAAACCTTGTTGACATGTTTTTTTACATTAAATTTCATCAGTAATATTGTATGAAAGTAAATTGTATTTTTTATGGATGATAAAGTTATAATTCCCTTCGAGGCAGCTCTTGGGCTCGAGGCTGCGTTCGACGTCAGGACGTGTTGTTCACTGAGACACTGGTCACCGCTTGTATCGGAAATAGATATTTACTATTAAAAATCTTATTACGATAGTATAGATATCCCCAGCTTAGACATCATCTGTACAATTTGACAATGACTCCCAACTAGACTTTACACTAAGATGCAATGTTAAGACAAGATAAAGAGGATTTAATTCTCTCTTACCTTTGAAATGTCACACCGCTATTAATATAACTTTCCACTTTCTATCCCCAACGATCAGGGATATGTCAAGTTTCCACGTAAATTTTTTTCAAAAAGCAACTAGACATATGTAAATTTGCAAGAGTTCATAGGTTTAATATGGAAAAGGAATTTTCAACGCGCGGTTGCAAATATCTATTAATTCGATACGAAAACAACATGACTAGAATCAATACTTTGTCCCACATCAATGTCTGCCTATTTATATGCCAGATAGGATCCACAATTTATATATTGTTTACAAATTGACTATGAATCTCGAATACACGTCTACGCTACTTAAAATAATATGCAATGTTAAAGGTATGTGTACGTATAGAGGCAACATTAACAAAACTTCTTTAAAATTGATCAAAACCCACCATGGTAGGAAATAATTTCATTTTTAAACAGTGAAACACTGACCATTTTACAGCGTTTTTCATATTTTACGCATCATGAATTGCATATTTATGCAAATTTTGCGCCGAGTTGACCTTGGTATTTACTTTTGCAGTTTTGTAGATCCTTTTCTTTTGCCAGCAAATTTTGACCAAAAGGTCTTGAGTCTTTACTATGTCCCTAAACATTCTAGCAGGATAAGACTTCCATCATTTGCAGTGACCTGATAACTAAGAAGAATTCCATGAAGATTTTGAGCTGTGCGTCCACTCATATTTTATCAATTTCGCCTGAATTACAAGCTGCCTATTTGCGAAATTAGACTAGTACATGTAACAAATTCAGGATTCACTTGGGCCAAATTGACGGTGCGTAATAATATATTTCTACTAACACTTTCACTATTATCTTTGTTAAGACTTTGTTTGAAGCCCAAGCTGCCGACGCAGCGCGTGATTTCTTATCTTTTTTTTTGTATCTTATATACAGTAATTGTTTCACAGTCTTCAGCTTGTTTTAAAATACTACTTGTAAAACTTAATACTCTAAATATCTGGTTTTAAAATTCGTTTTCGTTTGTTTTCCTTACTTATAGTTCAAGTTCAATATACTGCATTACTTAAGGTTTATTTTATGGAGCTGATTTCTGTATTCCAGTTATCACTGGAAGGCTTTTCATATGTTATTGTTGTTAGAGTGTGCTTTAAACATATAGTGGATTTACAGCCAAAAGTTTAAGTGTGTTAAAAGAATGCATTTCAGTAGGTATGCAGAGATTTAATTTGATTTCCCAGCAAGCCTGGGTAGGCATTCACAAAGTTAATCAGTGTATATCAGAAGTAGATTCCCTTACAGTGTAATCACAGCAGCACAGGGAAGATATTCACTAAGTATATCAATGTTTATCAGAAGTAGATTCTCTTGCAGTGTAATCACAGAAACCCTGGGAAGTCATTCACAAAGTGAATCAGTGTTTATGAGAAGTAGATTCTCTTGCAGTGTAATCCCAGAAACTCAGGGAAGGCATTTACAAAGTGAATCAGTGTTTATCAGAAGTAGATTCTCTTGCAGTGTAATCCCAGAAACCCAGGGAAGGCTTTCACAAAGTGAATCAGTGTTTATCAGACGTAGATTCTCTTGCAGTGTAATCCCAGAAACCCAGGGAAGGCTTTCACAAAGTGAATCACTGTTTATCAGAAGTAGATTATGTTGCAGTGTAATCCCAGAAGCCCAGGGTAGGCATTTACAAAGTGAATCATTTTGAACAAGTGTGGGATAATGTTATTCTATATGTTAGACTAGGGTTTTGTAATGTGGCATTCCTACAATTTACTAGCAGTATTCCAGCAGCCCTGGAAAGGCATTAACATATGTGACAATATTTTCATACAGCCAAATTTTATTTTTGTCCTAGGCTATAAAAACCTCTCTTGCACTGTTGCCTATTGCCAATTTTTAGTTTTAGTTTCAAATTTGATCAATTTTGAAACTAAGAAGATTCAAATTGCAAACAACTGGATTTATGTATGGAATATTACCCCATTTTTAGGCCTAGGTTTTGTTCTGTTGACGTGCAGTGGCTCAGTGGTTACAGTGGTTATGAGGAATCATGCATGTATTGAAAACTAAAGGTACTGGGTTACGTGAGCACTGCATTGTGTCTAGTAACGCACTTTACTCGACTTGCTTCAGTCCAATCAGCTGTAAAATGAGTACCAGCACTGCTGGGGAGTTGATATGCGATGGACTGGCGTCCCGCCCAGGAGGAAACATGTACTTTGATCTGCTTGCGCCATGGAAATCGGCAAAAAAAGCACCGGCCATGGATCTGAGCCTAATGGCTCGCATGAATTTAGCAAGATTTGTTCATTTACATCTCATCTCATACAATGTTTTACAATATGAGATAGACCTGCCTAAATTTGTTTTGTGGTGTTTAAACTTATTTCATAAGTCTTTCTTCATTTGGCAGGAATGGAAAAAAATCCTTAAACTTTTGTAATTTGGGTGTATTAAAACCTTTCAAAATATGTCACTAGGGCTGACATGTATTTGGACGACAGTATATGCAAGGATTTAGCCTGCAGCGACGTGTCCACCCCATCCCCACCCCCTCCCCACCCCCAAAAAATAATAATAATAATTGTCAAAAAAGAAGGTAACGTCAAAGTATTAAAGCAGTAAAGTGATACATTGCAAAGTATACAGTTATCAGATGATTTAATCATTTTCATGGAATTTCCTTCATTTTCTTTCACTTTCAAACAATTTTCTTTGATTTTTGGAAAAGTTTCTTCAATTTTCAGGAAATTTCCTTCATTTTCTTTGAATTTTTGGAAAGTTTCTTCAATTTTCGATTTAACTTCTATCATTTTTTGGAAATTTTCTTCAATATTCGCGAAATTTCCTTCATCTTCGGGATATTTTCTTCGAAATTAGGAAAAGTTTCGTCAATTTTTGGGTAATTTCTTTCAATTTCTGGGATATAATACTTTTTTCTCAAACTTACCCAAATTGTTCTTATTTTACCTAATTTCTCTTTCGTTTTACCTAATTTTTCAATTTGATGTTAAGAATTTCCCAATTTCACCTCCCAAGCGGGATGAAAGTATTCAGTCCATGTGCCGAAACTTAAAAAAACAACACATCTTTTCTCTTTGTCAGCTGATTGCATCGATAAGAAAGTATCTTGATGGGGCTGGACTGCAGAAATCCTTTCCAACTTCAATTGATGAATATTTCGGGTATGCACTTGTTCACGTGTTTATCTCCATTGCAATACATACTTGGAAGTCGTAACGAACAAAAACGTACCATATATTTTTACATAACATGAACTCAGGCAGGTTTTATTTACAGGCCTCGACGACGAGTAAACACACAATTACAATGACGGGGTCGTCGCCTGCGTATTCGGTTATGATAGTAACAATGCTATCACGAAACGCTTAATACGACCCGGACGAGAACACAGGTACGACGTACGGACAAACATAACATCGACAACCAAGTCAATGTCCACGGCCTTTCATAGGCAGTTGTGGTGCACTGGCGTTTTTTTTTTTTTAATAGCCTACTTAAGCTACAGTAAAAAGATCCCCTTCATGAGCAGGCCTCAGAGGAGGAGGAGGAGGACAATTTTAAATCCTTACATACTGTTTTCAATGGTGGACTATTTAGCACTTCATTATCATTGAAGGCGGTCAAGAGGATTATACAGCAGAGTCACAGAAGTAAAACAGATATCATTTTTGGCACATTATAACCTGTTTTTTGATGGACCAAAGCATGGACCATTGATCCGATTAAACATTCAAGGATTTTATAACAGAAATTTATATATCTAAGCACCAGGAGAGTATTTAATCATGATACAGTACTTGTTTATTTATGCATGTTTTTTTCCATACATTTACAGGTATTCCAGAGACACTGACAATCATTTAGGACCCTTACAAAAAAAAAAAACAAGGAAATGATAGACCTCTACTTTACTTCTTTTTTTTTATCAATAAAAGACGGATTTTCCACCTTTTCTATGGTTGTCTGACGAGAGCGCATTTAAAACTATTTCTCTGTTTTCCCATGTTTGACAACCATTGGTTGGTTGGGTTGCAATGACCACCTTTTTCAAGGTTGTATTTGACACTCATTCCCCCTGTTATATCTTTTCAAGCAAAAACCACCATTTAGATACCGTAACCAACTGTGTATTCGCAATGGTGGTCAATGGCCATGGCATTAAGTGTACATGTATTGCATTAAACAAGTTATACAATGGATATATTTTTAAGACGTTGTTCTAGTTGTCACAGAGTGCCTAGAAGTGTCATATTGCATTTTATAAAACTATGATTGTTATTGTATTTTTGAGGAGGTTTCTTCTATTTTCCCCATCAGTGCTGCATTTAACTCTATACCTCGAATTTGTAAAGTCAAGGTTGGCAATTAGCAATGAGTCCAATACAACAACATATATATCATCTCAGTGGTAAAGCTATTCAGTTAAAATTGTCCATTTTACAGCATTATAAAACTTACGTACCTAATTAGCATGAATTGCGCAACGTTTTGTGACCTCAGAATAGGAAAACTAGAAAATTGCTCATGTTAACTTGTTGTTTTTCAGTCCTTTACCCAAATATTTTGAAAGGGAGAAGTTGGCTGTGAGGAACATGGAATTGGATATTATTATAACCTTGACCCCAGATTTAGCAGTAGAATGCAAATTGTGAATCTTTAATATTTGAAAATTGGGAGAAAAATATAAAGAATATACACCAGAAAAGTTTAGCTGTATTCCTTTTCATACACCATCACTTTTGCAAATGCTGAAACTTTTTACAAACTTCAAGTGCTATTAATTATTGTGACTGTTCAAACACTGTTCTGCTTAGATTTGATCTTTCATCTGAGTAACAATTCTCTAACCTGCATCCGTACACCTTTAAGGCTAATGAAAATGGGGATGCCAAATTTGTTTGTGCTGTGTTATTTTGACCTTAAACATGACCTTTTATTATTAGTTCTCATGATGTAAAAACTACACCCCCGTTGGGATCTCTATCCCCTCATCGGTCAGTGAAATTTGTTTCAATCTACCGGGAAATAAACTCGAACATTTTGTCTGCAAGTAACATATTTTAAGGAATGTTAGCCTCCTGACGGGAAGGGTAGACCCCTGAGTGCTTTATGCCACTGTCAGTGAATGAGAACACAAAATTAGATCAAAATGTAATTCCGAAGTGTCTTCGAAGTTTGTTTGAAATATTTTTAATAACATATTGAATATCCCTCGTTTTTGATCCAGTCACACTCAAAGGTTCTTACTGTAATATTACTCCCTATTGTCAACAACATATAGACAAATCTATGCTTCATTGACTGTTTTGTAACTATTAATAGCTAGGGGTGGTAGGTCAGAGAGTTGCCATTTAAATTGCAACTCTCTAGGTCAGTAGGTAGATCTACCCAAGCGATTGAAGCCAAAGCTAAATCTGTTTACTATATGTATACTCAGTAGTACTAACGTTTGGAATCCCCGTGGTTCTAAATGTATGGGAATATACTATTGGCTCAATATTGATGCATATATTGTCAATGAATTGATACAATTAATTTTGTTTTGGAAAATGTAAAATATACTTATAAATTGTTGACTTTGCTCACAAAAATTTGATAACAATAGTATTTGTTCTGTTCTGATGATTCATTGCCTTGTTTTTAATCGGCGAAGACAGCGTCTTTGTTCTTCTATTAACGTTAAGCCTCATACTCCCTGAAGCTGAACTTGGAAGTTTTGTGAATTTCCTCGGGCGCCTCTTTTGAAATATTGTTTTTGCAATTTTTTCGTTGAATACTCATACTGCTGGTATTAAAATTGACTTCTTTTATATTGCAGGTATCAAAATTGTATTAATGTCATACTGTAGTTACCAAAAAATATGTCACACTGCGGTTATGTTTTGAGTTGATGGGGCTGCACACCCCTACCCCTTTTAATATAAGTGTCCCCCCCCCCCTCCTTCGGAGTTGAAATGTGTTCGCAGTGCTGCATTTGGCGTCATGTTTACTGCCCCATCTTGGCTACCCCCAAGACTGCAAGACAAAAATATCTAACAATGCCTCTGTAGAACAGATCTGGAAGCTAATGGCGGAGGTGTAAAACCAAGTTAAAGCGGAACATTGAGGATGGAAGCCTAATTGTCAGTATTCTATCCAAAGTATTCTTCCATTAACAAAACTAGGACAAAATAGTGAATATTTTTCACATCCATCCGACCCTCATCATAGGCTTATCTAAAAAAAGTTTCTTGCATCCGGTTTGGAGCAAGTGAGACCGTTAATTGTCATGACTACAGGAGAGTACTGGGGTATTTTCAATGTTACATTAGATGCTTCCCATAAAATATTTGAATAGCTTAAATTAGGTGCTTAATTATGTGTTATTAACAGATACCAAACTAAATTGCACAACTTCCCCTTTCTCGCCAAAGCGAAAATATTTGTTTCCTCTATTTAACAGGAAGAACATTGCTTTGACTCAATATATCGTTCCAGATGCATGATGTTATTCTTTGTTGAAGATTTATGATTTGCTTTCTAGGATTAGTTTATAGACAACACTATAACGGAGATCTTATAACTTGGGAGGTGATATTGTGACTTCTTATCCGTAGCAAATATCCCACTTTGATGGAAGTACTTAATTAAACGATAAACAGCGGCCTAACTTCCTTTACTTTACGCAAAATGTTATTTTCTTTGTTTGTTAATAAAGAAAATAAAATGATGAAAAAATCACTCATTAAAATGTCACATGTTGCATTCATGGAAAAACAAGAAAAGAATTGGACACTCACTATCATATTTTTTACTTATAACATTTAATACATGAATAATTATTTGGTGTAGAGATGTCAAGGTGATACGATTTTCATCGGAAATGTAGAAAATTGGGCTTAACTGTTGTACATGACTGTACGTGACTCAATAAAGGAAAGGCTTAATTACATGTCTGGGTCTCTAATCTCATTCTCAGCTAACTTATAAATATTTAGAGACAAGCTGAGCTTTAAACTGTTAAGCACATGAATCATTACTGTCTGTTGGTAGTCGTGTATTTGAGACAATCACAACGATTGGGTCTCAAATTTTATTCTCAGCTCACTTGTAAATATTTAGAAGTTAGGAGAAGGCTGCAGAACTTAAGTCATGTGTCTGTACGTGACTTAATAAAGGAAAGGCCTAATCACATGATTGGGTCTCTAATCTTATTCTCAGCTAGCTTGTCAATATTTAGAGGAGAGCTGAGTTTTACGTGCGTGATCTTTGACAACCGTGTTACACGTGTAACGTGACTCAGACGTCATACCCAGCTTGCTTGTAAATATTAAGAGGAGAACTCAACTTAAAAACATGGGGACTAAAGTCTCATACCCAGCTTGCTTGTAGATATTTAGTGAAGGGCTGAACTTAAAGTACATGACTGGGACTTAAACTGAACTCGCTTGGTAATATGTAGAGGAGAGCTGAAGTTAAAAACATGACTAGGACTAAAATCTCACACCCAGCTAACTTGTAATTATTTTGAGAAGAGCTGAACTTAAACACATGACTGCAACCTAAATCTCCCAACCATACAACTTGCTAGTAAATATTGATAGGAGGGATGATCTTTATGAACAGCAGTGAGATTTACTGTGAAAGGAGAAGAAGGGTTTTTTCTTGCAAAAAGGGGACAAGTTGTTGTCTCGTCCGTTAAGGAGAGAAGAAAATGCTTAACATTGCTTCATTGCGGTGTTGGAGGTAGGCCTACGTCATGGGCTAACCAAGGCATGAACTGTAAATTGTACTAGCCATTTATAATCTAACTTTAGTGTTAATCCTTTAAGCCCACGTCCTACTCGAAACTCCCAACAGTAGGGTCATTGATGCTTACGGGAAAAGTAGACTTAGGGCTTATGCCTACGTTATGTCTAGAGCCTTAAGCATTTCCTAGGAAGAAGGGCCGTGAAACCAAATTTCCTAGCGGACCGTTTTTACTATGAGGGGGAACCAAATTTACTCGATGGCTACGGCTTAATTGTCTGGTGGCCAAATTTCCTTGGAAATAAGGGCAGGAGGGAATTTACTGGAGTACTGGAGAGGGGAGGGGGGGGGGTTAAAATTTACCTTTACACCGGCAGCGAGGCCCGGGCAGCAAGGTCTATATTTCGAAGTGAATTTGTATTTTATCACCTCACCTAGTCTCTTCAGGCCTCTTGGCCCATAAGGCTGCAGTGCACTTTCTCGACTGAACTCTATTATTTGCAACTTATTTGGTTTCTGTCCACGAGCTCCATCCCATCATATTCCTTTCTTTCTCGACAGTCCTTCTCCATGCAGTTCTAGGGCGACCAACTTTCCTCCCCTCTGGTTTCCACATCATAGCTGTTACACAGTGATTAATAGTGCGCATGCGCATCACATGATCAATCCACTCAATCTTCTTCTTTTTACTTCAGTACTGATTTTGTCCTGTTAAGTGATGCTTATAGTATTTCATCGTTAGATATTACATATGGCCATCTGATCTCCAAAATTCTCCTGCAACATTTGAACATAAATGTATCCAGCTTTTTATTATCTGCTACATTTACTCTCCATGTCTCGCAACCATACAAGAGTAAAGACTTAACACGAGACTTAAACAGTCGTATCTTTGTATATATTGAAAATGTGCTTAAGTTCCATATCTTATTTAATTTCATAAATGCTACTCTTGCCTTAAAGATTCTGTTTTAGATATCTTCCTCGCCACCACCTTGTAAGCTTACTGTTGCACCAAGGTATCTGAACTTGTTTACTTCATTTAGTTTTTGGTTATCGATATAAGCTTTGTTTGCACATTTGCTGTTAACTTTCATGAGCTCTGTCGTATACTTATTAATTTTTAGCCCAGTTTTTGCAGCATACTGATTGAACCTGGTCACTTTGGTTTGCATGTCTTGATATGTAGATGAAAGTAGAGCGTATCATCAGCAAAATTTAATCCTCAAGGGTTGACGTCAACTTCCATCAAATTCCATTCCTGCAATTACCACAGTCGTTTTCCTTGTCACCCAGTCTACCACCATCAGAAAAAGAAACCCTGACATTACATCACCTTGCTTTACACCACTTTTGACTTTAAACCATTCAGATTCCACACCATCATTTTTAACTGCACATTTACTATCTTTCTATAACACTTTGATCAAACATATTAACTTTTGTGGAATACCATAGGCTGCCATTATTTTCCAGAGGCTTTCTCTGTGCACTGAGTCAAACGTCTTCTCGAAGTCAACAAAGACGATATATATGGTTGACTGCCATTCAGCCACCTGTTCTAGAATGTTGCGCATGATGAAAATTTGTTCGGTGGTACTCCTTCCTCTTCTAAATCCAGCCTGTTCATTTTTCATCTTACTGTCAACACCGTTTCTAATTCTTTAGATTAAAACTCTTTCAAATACTTTGCTTGGTATGATGTTAAGGTTATTCCGCGCCAGTTGTCGCATACAGTACTATTGCCTTTCTTAGTATTTTTGTTATCAGTTCTTGCTTCCATGATTTTGTTATAACTTCCTTTTCCAATACAATTTTGAAGAGCTCTTCAAACCATAATACTGATGTACATATATCAGCTTTTAACAACCCGGCAATTATATCATCCTTGCCTGCAGCTTTGCTATTCTATAGCTTCATAACTGATACTGATTTCGTCTATTTCAGGATCACATGTTATGTTATGGAACTGGAAAAACAGGATCTGGTCTATTTAGTATCTCCTCGAAATGCTCTTTCCACCTCTCTCTTTGTTCTTTTTCATCCGTTAATAGATTCCCATCCTTGTCTCTTATATCGCTCCCTTAATCCTTTCATTGCAAATTGTTTTGGTTATCTTGTAAAGCTCTCTCATTCTGCCATTACTAGCTGCTTCCTCTGCAGATGTAGCAAGGTCGTCAACCCTCTTTATTTTATCTCTCCTTAAGCTTTTCTTCACTTTTTTGTCTTTTTCAGCATACTTAGCTCTAACAATATCTTTAATTCTAATTGACTTGGCATTCTCAATCTTAACCATCTTTCTCTGCTGATCCATGGCTTGTGGCCCTTCTTTTTGGACTCAAGGACCCTTTTAGCAGCCCCATTGTATACCTCTTCAAATGTCTGCCACGTTTTCTCAATTTCTTCATTGTTATCATGTACTTCAGTCTCACCACAGCAGTCTTGTAAAACTTTATATTTATTTCGTAGTTCAACCGAAAACTCTTCTCTGATTGCTGGTTGCTGTAACTTGATGGTATCATACAGGAGTTGAAGAGTGACAACAACAAAGCCGTAGCCGACAGTCCGCAGGCATTCACGAGATAACCTTTAACACGACACGTGAAGGATTTCCGTTGATCTTCTTAAACTTTCAAGGATAAAGAACATCGGATTGGCTATCCATCGTTAACGTCATAATATACAAATACAATGACTCAAAACATAAAGCGATGTGAATATTCATTCCAACTTCCAACTTCCAACTTCATTCCAACCATCACTTTGAAAACTAACGTGTAAGGCCAGCTGCGCATGTGCAAGAAACGTCGCAAGCCAAACATGAGCTAGTAGCTAGCTGCGCTAGCAAAGCGAGTTGGCTAGCAGACGTTACGATTATATTTATCAATTATTTATTTACACATCAGCACATTTTTTCCAGAATAGACTAAAGATTTACGTGAAAATGTTGAAAATTGAAATTTCTTTATTCCAGGTACGCAACAGTAAATGAAAAACTGACTACACCCTGTGTGTAGATTTTTTCATTTTCCAAATTATCAAAATTTCTGGCCGAAAACCTCTGGACTAGATTTATTGCAAAAATGGGCGATACAAGTTGTAACAGAAAAGACCCCTAAGTTTACAACCTCGCGTCGTCGTCGTTGAGCTAAATATACGGAGCTGGACAAAGCCACAGTGTCAGTGGTTATTTCCATGAGAATTCACTGAAGATATAGTTTTCCATTAACATCAGTAGATTTGCCGCGAATGTGGTTTGCAATATACTCACAATTTTTCCAACTTTACATATGCCTAATATATGGGATTTTTGTCAGCAAATTCACATTAAATTTAAATACAATTATTAACATTGACATTTTGTGGGAAATTAAGTAAAAATAGTAGTTATGAACAGTTCTCACTCCATTTGCCTTACCGATTGCTCACTTTCTTCCAATATACTGACTCATTACAATCGTTTCAATCCAATCAAACATCAATCGGACAATGCAAGCTGCCTTCTACAAAGCATCTAAAGATAACTACATTTTTCTAAATGTGCAGCTCTTTAAAGTATGCTAGGCAAAACATTCATAAAATAAAACATCAATTTTCGTTATCATGCAAAAAAATGGAAACTAATGTTTCTGAATTATTGTTTATTTACAGAAATGGGGTATATTATGCCATTTACATGCTTTGCCCAACTGCTCATAAACCTTACACTGTTAAGCAACAGAAAAAAATAATTGTTTAAGAGTTCATTGCAGAGACTTCATTTTTTAAATCTTTATAATGCTGTACCTCCTAAATAAAATAAAAATATCAACATCTGTTCACCAATTTATTTCTTTATTAGTCCTCGATCATAATATGAAATTGAAAATTCACGGAAATATTCCTTTTTTTTTAAAGCGAAACATGCAATGTTGATGGTCCATTTTTAAATGTAAACAAATGTTTATCATTTTTTAAAGAAATACATTAATAATTGTATTTGATCTGCAATTATGGTATAACATTCACACAGCGTGATCATTATCAATATCAACATGTTCTTTTCATCAATTACTTTCTTTATTAGTTCTATTTGCCTATTGAAAATTCACGGGAATAGTCCTAGTCAAAGGAAGTATACAATGTTGATGGTTACAAGTGTAGATGTTATAATTGTAAAGTTAAGTGTACTTGTTGGGAGTAAAAGTGGTTGTTAGCCAATTTTGTATCAAGTGCAAAGATTTCCGTAAACTTCTTAACAAGCGCTGTCGCCCGTTTTTGGAATGTATTTCCTCCAAATCTAGAAAGCAGAAGTATACGTAACTTTTAAAAGAGAATCGTCAAGTTATCAACAACAAAATGTCAAAAGATTAAGAGGTTAATAGAGTTCTCTATTACTTTTGTGACGCTTCAATATAACCCGAAACTGTAACCCTTTTATTTTGAGAAATAAGCCTGTCACGGTTTGTAACAAAGTAATTTCAACATTAGTGCAATTCTTTTATAGTGTAATCTTCGCGATTGGTTGGTAATGTAAACATACAAAAGCACCCTTTAAAAGAGGGCAGTCGTGGCATTTAATTTTGTATGGATATTAATAAAGAAAGCAGTGGCGCGTCATATGGAGGTGGGGCTTCTCCCCTAAAAAATCATAGCCTTCTCACCTCAAAAAAAAAAAAATCGTTCTTTAACTTATGCGAAATTTTCATGAATTTTAAGGAAATCTTCGTCAATTTTCAGGGTATCTTCCTCATTTTTTTTAAAGATTTCCTTCATTTTTGTGAAATCAAAGAGCTTGGAGCTCTTTGGTGAAATTGTTTTCAATTTCCGGAAAATTTTCTTTGCTTTCGAGGAAAATTCTTCACTTTCCAGTAAAGCACCGTCAATTCGAGAAATTCTCAGGAATGTTTTTGTTGCCACAATCAAACAACATTTTTAACAATTTTACGCATTTTGAAGGATTATTGAATCTGCAGAAAAAGCACTCACATTTAGGGAGGGGTCTAAATAATAAGCACCTAGTGTGCGACAATAAGAAGCAGTGTGACAATACGAAGCATGTTGCGTGTGATGATAAGCAGTGTGACAATAGGAAGCACCAGTAGTATGTGACAATAAGAATAAGTGCGACAATAAGAAGATGTGCGTCAATAGGAAGCCTCACAGGTGTCGACAAAAGACTAATCTGATTCTAATTACTTATTTCTTAATATGGATTTACGCTGCTGGTGTTGGAAATGTTATTCTTTCGCTATAAAAACAAAACATATGCCTAATGTTATTGTACATACAACTTTGTCCTACTTCAAAGTCTGATTGTGTGTATGGTCAGATGGCATAGCTTCACCAGCTTAGATATTACTTTTACATTTAGACTACGAATCCCCACTACTACTAGTCTTATAGACTTTAAGATAAAATACAATGCTAAAACAAAGAAAGAGTTCTCTATTACCTTTGAAATATCACACCACTGAAAGGAGGGGGAGCTGGTAGGATTGTGGTGAGAGTCTTAGTCTCGGAGGATACGAGCCTCAGGGATAAAGAAAACAAAGGACATCGATGTAAACCGCAGTCGCAATTTATTATTTAAAAGAAAACAGCCTCGTCCAACAATCCAGAGGAAAGGATGTCATACCCCGCGATCGACAGGTGGATTACCCTCTGAACACTTCCAGCTACCAGAAATCTCAATAATAAACGAATAATAGCCTCCTCTTCTTAAGGTAATTTTAACTTTAAAATCACTGCGTGCTCTAACAATCAAGTTCAATGACCAAGAGAGTGCAAAGATCATCGACATGGGAGGAAAACGCCAACCACGCTAGGTGCCTTGTCACCGGGTGTATGGATACAAATCGCAGTTAGATATCATTAATCAGGGGTACAAAGATAATTACCCCAAAAAATTATAACATCAGAGATAATAAACTACTCTGTAAACAAAAAGAGAACCTTGAAGGATAAATATTCCTATAAAACAACTAGATTAAACCAAAGTACTTAATTAATAAATGCCCATGAAGAGTAAAAATCTCTTCAACCTGAAACAATCACCAGCAATGTAGCATACATAATTAATTAGGCATGGACGGGATTTACAAAACCGATAATTAAATAGCACCACTGTGTCTATGGCAAGTACAAAATCTTAAAGGGACATAATTCCACTTTATCACGCCACTATCAACGTAACTTTCCAGAGTTTATCTCAACAATTAGGAATATTTTAAGTTTCCACGCACACACTGTTCAAGCAGCAACTGTTCTGTATCTAAACTTGACTTGCAACAAAAGGAACTTAACCTTTACTCTACCGGCACTAAAAACGCCCCTGGGAGGCGAGGCCAAGGACGGAACTCCCAAAACAGCGATAATATCGCCGCGTGGTAGAATAAGGGTTAAGCGAGAAGGAACTTTTCACAAAACCTATTGGAGCATACCCGAAGACAATGTTCGCAATGATACAAGGTCGACTTACCATTCTATCTTTTTTGTAACCTTTTTTTTGTCATTCTGCTAAAGTTGACTGGCTTCCAACAATAACAAAATGTTAGCAATGAAGTTGCGTTTAGTAATAAGTCGCCAATGGCGAATGGGTTAATCTTAGCTTGAGAATTATCTAGCTTTTATGGTGTTGATACAAATGATATCTTTCAGTGTTATTAATGGGTCATTGAGACTTGCTTTTGTTTTGAATTGGCACATCTATCGAGCAGTGCCCCCGATATTATGGCGTTTCTGCATCTCAGATACCACCATTTGTTGTGTCTACCTATGTTAAATAGTCCCCCCGAAAGAATGTAAATAGTCTAACAGAATTTCCTGACAATTTTTTGCAGTTTTCTTTTTAATTTTTGTAAACTTTCTTTTGTGCAGGGGAAGTTCCCCCGCCTTATTGCGTTTCTGCATCTCTCATATACCCCAATATAATCTTTGTTTTGTGCAGGGGCCAGTTGATGTTCAACTATTGTTTCATTTTCCTTTTGTAATTTTCGTGAAGAAAAAAAAACAGTCAAATTTTCCACCTTGTCATTTTTTGAGAGAACAGCTAAAAAACATTTTAAAACTATTTCCCGACATTTTGCTTGGCCACTGACAATAAATCTGCAATGATGATAAAATGGAAAATACGAAAATTCAATTATAATGAAAATCTAATCAATGACATAGAGATAAATTCATCTTGGAGATACATTTTTTGGGGATAACTATTTTGTCTAAAAACAACAAAAAACTATCCTATATAATCTGGAGCTATTTTCGTCACAGATCGAACTGAAAGAGATAAAAAAAGTATGTCATCAAAGTTTGACTCAATGTTTTAGAAATTGTAAGATAAGCTATTTAAAAATTCATTACCTGCAATAAATGTTCAAAAAACTTGATCCAAAATTAGGAAACATTAATTCTAAAGCTATTTTGAAAAAGTCTTTTCAGACTAAATTGCTGTTTGTGTGCTAACTAACTAACTAATTAATAAATGGAAGCCAAAAATATTTTCAAAGAGTGTTTTTAGCCCCAGTTTTGGATTTCTTGTAAAAAGTGTGATTTAATTTGATCAAAAAGTGTCTGCAATTTCCCCCGATTTTACAGTTAAGAAAGAACACTTTTTGAAATAGTTTTTGCAGTAATGGATGGTTGAAAAATTAATCTTGCAATTTTTTAAGAGTTTTATGATCAGGGATCATAAACAAATGCCCCCCTCTCCCCATTTTTTTAGTTTCATGACGAAGGTGCATAAGAAGTGGGAATCCGAGCTAACTTCCCCTCCCTCTCAAACACGCGTTACTGACATTTTTTGTGATGGAGAGGGGAGGGGGGGGGGGTGGAGGGAGGGCATGGGAGATTTATTGAGAGAGAAAAACCTAGATATTTTGAAGCCAATACTCCAGGAATTATGAACTAAAAGGCAAATATTTTGAGCAAACAAAAATTAAAAATTGAAGGAAAGTGTCGGTTATATTGCATTTGGCATTTGTGTGACTCACTCTACACCCTCGGACAAGATGAGTCATTGCACCAAACTGGAGGACCAAAACATGTACATTGATGCATCCCTCAGTCACTTACGGACTTTTTTGTGAAATGGCTTACCCCAAATCACTCACATGTACAAAGTCAATGGGTCTGAAGTAAATTGACTCACCTCAGAGCCACTCTGGTGACAAACAATTTGGTACTATGAAGTACGTGTGAGTCACGTTCATATGTCAATGACTCACCTATGATTGACATTAAGTAAAATGCCTATATGGGTAGCATTGGGTACACCTAGGCAAACATATGGGTCCCCTCTTGGTTATCCCTTCTAGGCCCCTTTGGATTCTGCACCCAAGAATCACATTGGGGCCCATATAGGCCAGCCCAGATTCCCATATGGGTAACATTTGGGCCCTAGGTGGGTTTCATATGGCATATTCATATAGGTATCATATGGGATCAGCAAAAATATGGGGCCCATCTGGGTTACTACATATGGGCATATGGGACCCATATGCCCATGTTGGTTACATCTGTGGCCCATCTGTGATCTGTGATAGAGCAGTATATGGGTATAATGTATTCCCTTATGGGCATTCTGTGGGATACATCTTGGGCTCATGTGGGCATGCAATAATATGGACCAGCCCATATGGGAATGATATGGGTTTTATGTGGGCAAGCAGTTTATGGGTATAATATGGGCTATCACTTATGGGCTTTCTATGGGATTTACCTGGGGTGGCGTGCAATTTTTGGGCGATACCATATGGGCCATCGCATATGGGCAACACATGGATTCAAGATGCGATGCATATCCATTTCTTGTGGTCACTTGTACCATATATGACTTAACTGACCTTAATAGATCGAGCCAAAAGAATAATTCTTTTGATATGCCTAGAGATATACAACTCATCAATTGTATATCACATACGTTATTGAAGAAATAACTTAATCAAAGTCATACTAGATCTAAAAATTATATTCATTATCTTTAATTCATGCATCAGAATTGGCTCATTGTAGTCCTAAAATAAAACATATTCACTTCATTTGATTATTAAAACGCAAAATCGTTTGAGCTGTATCTCTTTTCTGATCAACAATAACCAAATTGAAAGGAAAACGGAAGCAAACTGCTTGCGGATAAATCAAATAACATATGGTGCCAGCCTAATTGTGACTCATTATTACGATTAATAATTGGCTCAAAAAATGGCTAATATACTAGCAATATGAGGAAAATGTGCCATAGTTAAAAACATGTCTTGTTGCAAGGATGTAAAATCCATCTTTATTTTATACACAGTACTTTGCTGTTATGTTTGTTTATGATTTCAATTTCCTTAAAAAAAAATGTTGTTGTAAGAACTTGCATCATATTGCTGTTGAGGCTTAAGTTTTTGTAGGCTTACTTGAAAAACAGTTCCATTACCCTGCAGTGGGGCAACTAGAGTCCTGGGGGCCCATGGGAATTTTGGCGCTTTACAGCAATGTCGGGGGTAGGGCACTGCCCTTTCCCCGTAAAGTATATAAGGAGAGCAGGAGGAGACCGATGAAAGTTGACGGCGGACTGGGTAAGAGGTGACCCTTTTAAAAGTTGATGGCGGACCCGGAGGTGGCCCTTTGGACAGTTGAGAGCAGACCCGCTGTACTGGAGACACCCCTTTGAAACTTAGAAGAAATTATTCTATGTCATTTTTGAAGCTTAAAATCAAATTAAAAATGTACTCACTGACAAATATTACATAATATATGGAAGTTGTTACAGCCATTTAATATTTGACACAATTAAAACATGTCATTTTACCAGGGGCACCGACATTGAGGGCCGTGGTAAGAGGGGACATACCCCCAATATTTTGTAGGCAGCAATTTCAAAAGAAGCATTTTCCCATTACAGAACTCGCCCCTTGACCAGAACTCCATCCTAATTTTCTGTGCCTGTGGCATTTCAGTCCGCATGTGGCGGTCTGCATTTCCTGTTTATTTCCAAATAATTCCACTTCGCGTATTAACAAAATTTTCCCTCTAAAGGTGTGAATTTTGTTTCATTTGGACAAATTGTTAGATTATTCAACCTTTGAACATCGAAATTGACGCTATATTTCATATTTTCACGTAAATTTATTTCGAAGTTAAGAAATATCAAAAACAGCATTCCCACAATAAAGCTTTTCCCCTGTATAACAGCAAAACGAGGGGAGTTTTATTTGAATAACATCAATATGTTTTATGTTTTTTAAGTTTTAGGCATTAAGAAACTTGTAAAGTGTATTTCTTGTATGTTCATAAGTAAGCAATATATGTAATTTCATTGAGTCATATTCAAAGAAGCCTGAGTTTATGTGTATAATAATCTCGTAAGTGCTATTGCCTACAATTATCTTTGCAAAATACTTTTCGCACTGTACGTGTTTGCTTTACGTAAGTATGCTCGATGGTGCATGACTACTGTATTTTAGATACAAAGAGTCCTTACGCGTATATTTCACTGATGAATGGAAATGGCGTTAACCCCAGGATTGTTCATCGAAAAGGTGTCAAGGGGGAGGTTACGCTAATGGTCGGAAAGATTTTGAAAGTCACTCAGATTTACGCTGCTGAAAATAGTCTTATTTTTAAGATTTCTGCACCAAATGAAATAATTAAACCAATTTTCAGGGTATAAATGATACAAGTAAGAACTCGTTAATGTTCAAATATTCAGTTTTTATCAAATTACAATTTATATTGTTGAGTTGTCTCAACTACCTGTGTGGTCGAATAATTGCGTAATACCGTTTCAACTTGTTGAGAGAGTGTCCTTCGAACGGGAAGAAAATGACACTGGCAGTTTCATGCCGTCTATGTTTCAAGGGGCGCTTTCGCCAAATGCCTATTTCTCCGGTGAGTAATTGTCAACATTGGTCCTGGCTCCCCAATCTCAAAGCTTTAGGTGGGATTTGCCACCTAAAGTGGGGAAAGTCAAGTGTGTGTGGGGAGGAGGGGGAAGGGGGAGGCGGGGGGGTACAAAATCATGCTTAAATAAAAGATCACCATAGAAAAGTATTTATTTGGACAAAAAGTGAGGGTGGGGAACGGTGCCCCCTTGCTCCCCTCAAATCCCGCTTATGCTCCCCTTAAATCGCGCTTATGCTCAAACTATATAAATAGAAACCATGGGGCTAGCAGGCGAGATTCCTCCACTTTTTTTAAAACTGACAATAGTGCTTCTTTTCAAAATAAAGTGTCCCTCACGTACTGTCCAAGAAGCGCCCAAACTAGCTACCCACCAACAAAAACTGGCTTGTATCCACCCAAAATATGTGTTGAGCAACTACATCATTCATGTCATTAATGTTCTAGCTTCTTTGAAAAGTCTTTAAACCATTTGATATTTCCTTAAAAGTTAACTGTAAGAAAATATACTTTTCCAATATTTTTAAGAGATCCTAAAGGTCTAGAGACTTACGCATCAAAATTCTGCAAATTCTTTAAACCTTTTGTGCACCAACGTCTGCATTAGGCATGATTATTTGACTCCAAGATTTTTATTATTCTATCAATTTGCATAAAGTATCTGCAGTAAATGATCTGACAAAACTTTCCAACTTAGTATGCTCAGCCAGGGAGTATGACAGGATGAGAATTCTTTTATCCAAAATTAAGGATGCCATGTGGGACAGGAATGGGAGCCTTATGGGGCAAAGGATTGGATATATACCATGTGGTTTGCACAAAGGGCTATGATTATTCAACTCCGCCTTTATTATCTTTTGCAAGATATAATTTGCGTATAGTTGTAATATGGACTGACAGACTCACATTACGCAAAAACTTGCTCATGTAACCCCAAGCACACAACTGAAGAGATAAAACGGTCGGGGTATCAAGCTACACACCCAGCTGGTATCAAGCTACACACCCAGCTGGTATCAAGCTACACACCCAGCTGGTATCAAGCTACACACCCAGCTGGTATCAAGCTACACACCCAGCTGGTATCAAGCTACACACCCAGCTGGTATCAAGCTACACACCCAGCTGGTATCAAGCTACACACCCAGCTGGTATCAAGCTACACACCCAGCTGGTATCAAGCTACACACCCAGCTGGTATCAAGCTACACACCCAGCTGGTATCAAGCTACACACCCAGCTGGTATCAAGCTACACACCCAGCTGGTATCAAGCTACACACCCAGCTGGTATCAAGCTACACACCCAGCTGGTATCAAGCTACACACCCAGCTGGTATCAAGCTACACACCCAGCTGGTATCAAGCTACACACCCAGCTGGTATCAAGCTACACACCCAGCTGGTATCAAGCTACACACCCAGCTGGTATCAAGCTACACACCCAGCTGGTATCAAGCTACACACCCAGCTGGTATCAAGCTACACACCCAGCTGGTATCAAGCCACACCCAGCTGGTATCAGGGTTACACACCCAGCTGGTATCAAGCTACACACCCAGCTGGTATCAAGCTACACACCCAGCTGGTATCAAGCTACACACCCAGCTGGTATCAAGCTACACACCCAGCTGGTATCAAGCTACACACCCAGCTGGTATCAAGCTACACACCCAGCTGGTATCAAGCTACACACCCAGCTGGTATCAAGCTACACACCCAGCTGGTATCAAGCTACACACCCAGCTGGTATCAAGCTACACACCCAGCTGGTATCAAGCTACACACCCAGCTGGTATCAAGCTACACACCCAGCTGGTATCAAGCTACACACCCAGCTGGTATCAAGCTACACACCCAGCTGGTATCAAGCTACACACCCAGCTGGTATCAAGCTACACACCCAGCTGGTATCAAGCTACACACCCAGCTGGTATCAAGCTACACACCCAGCTGGTATCAAGCTACACACCCAGCTGGTATCAAGCTACACACCCAGCTGGTATCAAGCTACACACCCAGCTGGTATCAAGCTACACACCCAGCTGGTATCAAGCTACATACCCACCTGCCATTTGATCCTACATATTGCAACACTATCAAACAATGCACACCGTGAGCAGGGACATTGAATTTGATTAGTGAAGCATGTAATAGGTCAAACACAAGAAGAAAAGTGCTCAGCATTTCATGCTCAGAGTGAAAGTTGACACCTGATGATCCTGTTCTGTAAATAGTGTGCATTGTTCTGCATAGCGCAAGTTGGATGCTTCATTAAACAGCTATACCCCAAAAAGACAGAAATTTCATGTGCAGGCCCAAGCATCATGATACATTAGGGATGGATGTGACGCATGCCATAATGTGGGAGGCCATGTGTAACATTAGGTGGAATGCTAGATGGGATTTGTGGTGGGATGCCATGTGTTATATAGGGCAAAGAGCTTCTGTGTAGAAGCTCTTTGCATAGGGTGGGATGCCATGAGGGACATAGGAAGGATGGAATTCTCATTATGTTTAACTCGATTACAAAATACTTCAAAAGACATCAAATTACATCAGAACCTTGCTTTGTAATTCTCAATTTAAATTTTACAAATTATTACATGTATTTTTTCAAACTGTATACAACGTACCTGAAATGCAAATAAACCAAAACATTTTGATGAAATTTCAATTAATCTTAAAACGTTTCTGAATGCCTCTCAAGTTAAAAGTGTGTGCTAAAATATCCACACAACTAAATGAAGACAATAACATTAAAATACTCACATTGTCTTATCAAATACAGTCCCTCGATTATCCGAACCTGTCGGGACCGCCAATGGTTCGGATAAACGAAAAGTCTGGATAATTTCGGTTTTATATTAATCTCGTTCAGAAGATGCTGATTGCACCTGCACAAATGCCCTATACCTTTGTGATTGCGGTGGAAAAATAAAAATGAATAAAAAAAATACAGTACCGCAAATATAATCGACAAGACCATGTGTCTTTTTTCTTTGACAAATAGCAAAAGGTTAAAAAGTTGTATGCACTATCAATATTGCGACGTCAGTGAAACTTTAATATACTGTATAATACAGTGTATGTCTGTGAACAGAAACATTCTTCCAGAATAAAGAATACAATATCTGGATGTACACATGAATTTCTACTATGCATTATCACAATTCTGTCCTGTGTTTTGCAAACCCAACAACACTGATCACTAGCCCAAATTTTCACATAGATAACACAAGTATGGTACCGTACCAGCTACTACATTCATAACCCAGATCCAAGATAAGGTGAAAGTTTTGTTGCAGCCTAAGCCAATACATCATATGTTAACATCACAAGAGAATTTAAAACACAGCTGATATGGCTTCTACTTGAAATAAATGGAAGTTGATGTAATAGCCAATTTTTCTGTGCTATGTCTCACATCAAAACTTGCAGTGAAAACAAAACATAGTGTGCATACAACCCACTGGCATACATACATCGTACACGACAAGTACAACACTTGTCAGTACTGAAATTTATTTTCGCGATCATTTTGCGGAGGGAATCCTGTTTGTTTTTTGACTAGAATTAAGGATATTATACACAGTAAATTCATGAACAAGTAAATTTAATAACTTTTCTGGACTTGCCCGACGGGTTAGTAAGCTCTAACTGCTACTAATCCAATCACTTACGCAGCTATTGGGCCTACAGAAACTTCAAACGCTAAAACAGTGGGACAAATCTGAACATTTTGCGCCCATACTCAATAAGCACGGTGATGTTATCAATTCTTCTTTGGAGATGTTAAACCCATAAAATGAGATTACTGCTAGGTAAAATGAAAATAGGAAGAAAGATGTCTTTAAAATTATCTATCAAATTATGTGGCACAAATGCCCACTGGAAGGTGAGGCTATAATTTTTTGGTTAGAATATTTTTTGTTCTTATTTTTTACTTTCAACTTGAACATATTTGAGCTATACTTATAGGAAACGTTTTCAATATGCAGTAACTATCTCATAAGAAAAGTAATATTTTTAAAGAAATATTCAAGCTTTTTTGAATGGTACAAGAATTAGAGACATAAGACAATGTTAAGTCCCGCAAATAATGTTTAAAACAGTGCCTATTCAAATCGGTCTTGTCACGGCTGGGTGGTAACTCCACGTTTAAATCCATGACAGTGAACGTCATATGGTAACATATAAACAAGTGTTACTTTGCCCCGTTACACGGTTTACCTTATAAAACAAAAATCCACAACCCTACCTTTCTCATGATTAAGCCTACTGTACATCAATAATATTCCAATTCCAGCTTAAGCTTAATAACATTAACTCTTAAATTTGTGTGTGCTCCTGAATCATTCACATGATCAATCAGGTGCTGCCATTGTGAGCAACCCTATTGTTGTAAATTACATGTTTTGTGTTGGCTTGATAAACAAGTCATGTATTTGAAGAATTATATATTTGACATTTATTTTTAAATTATCAAGTTTTTCTGTAATGTTACGTTTAAATCTTGAAAATGCTTATAATTATTGAATGGGAATTACTGGGTTATAGGTGATAAGTGAAATGGACCATTTTTGTGGGTAAAGTTCGATTCAGCATATTATAATACAGTAGTATGTACCGTGCTGTACTACATGTATAACATAACATAACGAGATTATGGGTTAAAAAGGGTTAGCCACCCCACAAAAAGCCCAAACTAATACCACCACCACCACACACAAAAATAGAATATCAAAGACGCCCAGAATTAGTAAAGAACTTATCAATGCTGACCTTGAAATTGTGAACAGAATTAAAGCAAACTACCCACTCAGACAAACCATTCCACTCAACAACTCTTTGTGAAAAGCTAAAACGCCAAAAATCTATCTGTGAGAACTCTTTGGTCAACTTTAAATTGTTACCACGTGTCATATGAGGATTAGCTGAAACATGCAAGAAATAACAGAAAGTCAAAGCATCACTACCACATAGGAACTTAAAAACCTGAATCATATCGCCACGTACTCTTCTCAACTCAAGCGTGGTCAAACCAAGAATTCGCAACCTAGATTCATCATAGAAATTCCTTACTTCGGGAATAAGTCTAGTAGCTCTTCGCTGAAGCTGTTCTAAAATGAACTTATCCTTCTCATAAATGGGACTCTAATCCTGAATAGCATACTCAAAGTGAGGCCTGACTAACTACTTATACAATTTAAGAACAACCTCTCTACCAAGAAAACAAAAAAATTCTTCTAAACAACCAAGCATCCTATTTGCCCTTGCAGCTGCTAAATCACACTGTTTAGAAGGCAATGTATATTGTACAAGGGTTCTGTTTAGTGTACCTTTACAGCAAAACTTTCAGCAGGATTGTGATTCGAAAAATCAAGGGTTCGGATGATCGAGGTGCGGGTAACCATGGAGATACTATTTGGGGGGTAACCTAGTGACTATTGTATGTCTATAATATTGACATGTAATAATTCATGCTGTGCAAACATTTCTGTCCCACTTTTACTTCAACACACTGAAAAGAATTCGTTTTTATCTGGTTTTGTAATTGCATGACAGTTGTAGATTTTTGTTTGAATTATCAATGAACAATTATATTCAAGCATATTTATCATATCAAAACAAATTATATGGATGCAAAAGGAATAACAGGATTTGATATTGTAATTTTATTACAGATATTATCCCACTTATACAAGTTCTGGCCAAAATTGTGACTATTTTTTCACATTTAGCAGTTTTTCTACAGAGACATTTCGGCTTATCTAGTTTCTTTAGGGGTGGTAAAGTTACTTTCATACAGCAAAAACCTATCTCTATTTCAAAATGTGTTTCCAAAAGAGTTACTGTATTTGATAATTGATTTGAATAAAGAGTTTTTGATGATAACCTTACAGGTCTGTGAAGATAATGTGGATAGGTACAGTAGCAGTAAACTATTCACTTCTGGGCATTTTAAATGTTTAAATTCAAATTTCTAAATAAGGCCTTAACAGTTCATTTAAAGCAGAACTTATAATGTTGGTGTTCTGGTGTTGGTAATAAGACTTACAGTATATTGCGCACATACCATTCAAATAATTTTTATGGTGCAATTAACAATTAGAAAGTGATAGGGCCTACACATAATACAATCATTGAAATAAATAAAAAAGGTACACAATTTTGTATAAGTTTTTGTTAATAAATGGAATGTTACAACACTAAGTGTAGCAAATCTTTCTGGTTTGAGCTGAACATTTTTTTCTTCATAAAATAAATGAATAACTGTATGCAGACATTTAACCTTTAAAAGGTCTCAGAATTATCACAACCAGCAAAATAAAGCAATTTCCATCTGAACAAGACAATTAGAATTGTCTTGGTCTAAGGTAGAAGATAAAATTGAAATCAACACTTCAAATATCCTCCTTACAACGTGAAAATTTAGTCACCTTAAAGACGCATTTTAAACAATTATGCTGCCTCGGAAGGAGGTAGGCAGATTGCTATGATAAGATGGTTGTTATGAAAAGTAATGTATTGCAAACTTTATTGTGGTAATAGAGCTCTCACTCTACCAAACGATTTTGTTTAAAAGTATATGGACAGGTACAACAGTTTTCTGTTAAACAGTTGACCGAAAAGAGACTTAAATTTGGGGTAAATTGGAAATTATCAAATGTAATTTAAGTTATGAGCTTGTAAAGTTTGAAATTCTTTTAATATATTGAAAAATTGTGATGTATAAATAGGAAAACAGTTCAAATTGCTTTGGTTCTTTGTAATTCTTCCATGAATTTCAGACCTTCGAAATGTTCAAAAGTCTTCTCTTGCTTCAGATATGTTCAAGGATATGGTAAAAATTAAATATTCTTCATCAGATTTATCTTCATTTGTTCAAAAAGAAATGGCAGAAGGTTTGAAGAAAAAAAAAATAGAGGCTCTGTCCCATTTCTATGTCAGAAAAGTAATGCACAAATTTTCATATCTGGGCAAAATTCTTTAAAAAGCTGTAAAATGGCCAATTTTTGACCGATTTTGATGAAAGTTTTTGCCTTCATATTATTTAGTGCATTTCAAATCATTTTAGCCAATGTTGCCTTGACCTGTCCATATTTTTTAAAGATTCTCTGCTCATAAATTAGGGCTGACTTACTTTATGTTTTTATCCTCTATTTTTATTCTATAATAATTCTATGTCTTTTGACCATTCTCTGTCCTATCACACATGTAACCGTAGCAGAGAATGACCCCAGCAGACCCCTGGGATCTCCCAGGGATCCGCCCGGACCATTCTTTGGCTGTCACATGCGTTTCATACCAGAAAATAACCCATTCAACAATTAACAAAGAATAATGTAAAATAAATTGTTGCATAATGATTGTTTGCAAAAGATGCTCTAAAGAAATTAATAGTAATTCAGAAAGCATGACTGAAACAAGTGTGATATTTCGAATAGCAAAATCAAACAGTATATAGCAGTAAATATACTAGGATGTCTTTATACATTCAAACATGAATACATACTGTAATAACGTTTGATATAATGAAAAACCAAACCAAAATGCACAACAAATGTGTGATATACTATGTCAACAGCAACCTTCAAATAAATACCCATTTATCAAATAAAGGCTCACAAGGAGCACAACAAGCCAAAAATTACTGTTCAACTGTGGGGAATGATAATAAGAATAAAATTTAAAAAAAAAGGAATGAGAAGAAAATTATAAGGAATGCTGTTAGTAAAACAACGTAAGTAAACAATCTGAAGACAGTAATAAATTTGAATTAAAGAAACAGCTCGATCGTTTAACCTCTTACATTCTTTTTGTTTTTGTTGATAATATAAAGTTCAGTACGAAGATTTCAGCACACGTATACGCGTAGGCTAGGCTAGCCTAGCGTCGTCACAAGTTACTATAGCTACCGGTAATGAAATTTCGACCAGTCTGGTTCCCCGCAAAGCCTATAATAAAAAAATATATCATCTGCATGTACCGTACGCGTTCTGTACTGCCGGTGTAAAAGTAAATCTCTCCCCCCCCCCAGTAAATTTTGCCCCCCCCGCCCTTATTTCATAGGAAATTTGGCCGCCCAGACAATTAAGCCGTAGCAATCCAGTACATTTGGTCCTCACTATAGTAAAAATTATCCGCCAGGAAATTTGGTCCACCGGTCCTTCTTTCCAAGGAAATTTGGTCCCCCAGACCATAAAGCCGTAGCCGTCCAGTGAATTTGGTCCTCCATCATAGACAAACAGTATGCGCTCATCAATACCAGAATACAGGATGCAATTTCATAGGCTAAAACTTTGACGACCGACGTTGATGCGGTGGTGTCCTGAAAACAAGCAAAAACAGATTTTCAAAGCTTCAGTTTGAATTGTCTACATTTGCTCGAGGTGAGAAAAAGGAAAGGAAGTTATATGAGAGTTGTGTCAGTATTGTCATACCTTAAACTCCAGATTTGAGTTGTAAGAGTTTGCTTAATTACGCAGCATGGGTTAATAGTTTATATTGTGATTAGTATCCAGTCTTTGCTGCTGACCTCTTTGCGTAGAGTGTTGCCGAATTTTATCTATGGATTAATTTCTGTGAGAAAAAAAAACCCAGTAGGCTACATTGTTTGTGGTCAAATTCTACTAGTACAACGGCGCTGTATTCCGACGAATTTCGGTTTTAGCTTATCACTTCAGTACACAAACTTAATTGAAGGAACCGTACAGACACACCAGTAAATCGCCTATAGTAAAATCAGTCCTGGGGGACCAAATTCACTAGACATTCCTCAGGAAATAATGACCGGACGGCCCAAATTTACGGGGGGCAAAATTTACTATCGCACCGGCCATGTCATGCCATATGTACAGATGTATGCAGTGGCGGATATAGGATTAAAAAAGCCTGGGGTTTTGGGGTATGATTTTTTTCTTTACAAATTAAGCTACTATCCTACTATGGATTATAAATCCCTGATGTATGAAAGGGAAGGGAGAGGGGGAGGAGCTTTCACTTTAAAAATTTTTTCCTAAAATGCTTCACAGGTTGCCAGAAATTTCACTCTTCAGACCTTGCAAGTTGCATCTAAACATTCTTTATTTTGAGGTGTTTTTTGTTTTCTTCTTTTTTATACAAATTAAAGAAATGTATTTGATTAAATCACTTTGAAGGAGGAAAAAACTTTACGTTTCTTTGTACATTGTTTTACACAAGTAATAAGGTACGTGACATGGGTAGCAATCCATGATGACAGGCATAAGTGTAGGAGCTCAACTTCATTTCGAGGGGAGGAGGGGGGAGGGGAGGGGGGAGAACGGAAAATTACCCAAAAATGTTGCTTTGCCTGCAACATAAACATAGGCGTAAAGCTTAACTTCATTGGCTGTTTGTCCGAATTTCTTTCAAACATTCTTACATGCCTTTAATGGGGGACATATGAGCTGAGCGGGATTGGGGGCGTAGGGGACCTGTGATCTGCGGTATGCCTAAATAACGAGACCGTTATGACACATGCACGCGCATGTGGTAATGCAAATACATTTTCGAGAAGAAGCACTAAAGTACAGTGGTTCATGTACAACAGTACAAACGTAACTTTTAAATGTGTCTATCGGTGTTTTCTCTTATATATTTCCAGTTCGCCTAACGTTTTGATCAATTCATCCCCAAAAAAGCAAGTGCAAAATAGATTTAATTGCAAAATTATTGGGTTAAGTTGCCTAGGAAATAATATCCGTGAGGAAGCTTTTGACCAGAATTGTGTTAAGATCTTCATGTGTGACACCATTGCCTAGGGATTTTTGTTTTTTGACGTGGGAAGAGGGGTTGTGGATGTGCCACTGGTATGGTCAGTATATAGGCCTACAACGCGATCTCTGATGTTAACATATTTTAGTACAGTCTGAACGCGGAACTCAATTTTGAAGCGCGAGCGAGTGAGTAATGTGGACGGTGGAGGTCTTGAACACTGTTTTTTGCAGTAGGTTATTATTATTATTAATTTTAAGTAGTAGAAGTCGTACGAATATTTCCCGCAGCCGAACTTTGGTTCCTGTAAGAATGGGGTGCCTCTCCACCCCTTCACAGCCTATGCCCCTGCATTTTACATTGACTTCATTATTCAGGCCTTAATTTTGTGATAACTCTCCATCTTGATAATCCACCACTTTTATGATGGTATCGTATGGTGCTTTCAACGAAGACCCAGAATCTGAGCCAACCTATAACTTACCACTTAGTCTGCTTATCTGACAAAAACAAACCGTGCATATGTATTTTACATGTAGTTAAGTCTGACGGCGCTTCCATCTTCTCAGCCGAATCCAAGGCCATTCTCCTAAAAGCTCCCATCCTACCTGCCCACATTGCCACGACCTTCTCTCTATCCACCACATCATTCTTACCTGTTCTTATCAAGAATGCTCCAGAGGGACCGTTAACACAGCCAGCACCCTCTCTGATATCTTCAATAAGAACTTCTCCTCTCACGTCCTTAACTTCCTGCACAATACCAAACTCTTCAACAATATCTAATGCAGCAGTGCCCTCTTCCCTAACACCTTCTTTTGGCTTGGCCACGCTGTGGGCTAATGTTATCGTTGTTGTGCTCACTAGGGCCATCCTCTGGCCCTCTCACCGTCCCCCTACCCCTTCTATATACATCACTTTTTCGAAAAGAAAGAAAATTCAGTCCGCAATTTAAAAAAAAAAAAAAAAATGGCATCACAGATGTTGCCAATGTGCAGATGTTTTACTTTTGTTCCAAAATTGAAAAATATTGAAAATTTCATAACTTTTGAAGCTATTAACATATATTTTTTTTATCATTAACATGTGTCTTAATTTGTTCTCTATCATATATGAATTAAAAAAAAAGCTATCATTCCTACTGTTCCTACTATAGGGCGTACTGTTGGATTAGGTTAGACATAATGGTTTTCCTGAAAACAGATCAAGAATGCAAGCTTTAGGTGCTAACTGGGGGAACATTCCAGGCATCAATTACACAGTTTCATTAGTTAAATCTATTAATGCTAGTGTGACCGTGACAAGGACGGCATTCTGTGGAATAGTCTGCAATAATTTGTACCGGTTTGGGAGTATCTTATCGTTTAAATTCTTGTAAAATTCATATATTGATAACTCACCACTATCCGAAATTGTGCGTGTGTCTTGCTAACATGCAAAATTCAGGGGTGGTCCACTGGACAATGATACCTTTATTTCTGAAAAAGTCAAACATACATGAACATCCCTTCCCCTTGTGGCACCGTCACTGTCGATGGTGTTATAATCATATATCATAAAGGTATAATTATCATTACATAATTATACATGATATTGTATTTGAACCATACCAGATTGTTTTGAATAATTATCGGGTTTTCGTGATCATCACGTCCTGTAAGATGAAAATCATACCAGAAAATAGGGAAAATCTCAAAAGGGGAGTCCAAACCCCCTGCCCCCCCCCCACCCCCCCTCTCACCACCACCTGGATCTGCCCTTGACTGGTACTTAGTCACACCAATGAGGGTGGTCAACACAGCTACAGTATATATATATATATATATATATATATATATATATATATATATATATATATATATATATATATATATATATATATATATATATATATATATATATATATATATATATATATATATATATATATATATATATATATATATATATATATATATATATATATATATATATATATATATATATATACATATATATATATATATATATATATATATATATATATATATATATATATATATATATATATATATATATATATATATATATATATATATATATATATATATATATATATATATATATATATATATATATATATATATATATATATATATATATATATATATATATATATATATATATATATATATATATATATATATATATATATATATATATATATATATATATATATAATTGTTTGGTTGTTAGAAGGGATTGATCTTATATTAACGAAAGATTCAAAGAAACAATTATTTTTGCACTGAAAATACGATTCAATTGTGCAAATATTCAATAGATATTTGTATCTCAACTTAGGAGCCCAAACTAAATGGCCAAATTACTAAACTAGGGCCACAAAGTTATCCATAGGGGACAATGCCCTACCCAGCTTGATATGTTTATATTGTATGTGTGGAAGCTTTTTGGTATTTTTCAAAGCATGTGGTTTCAAGTGGGGGACAGCACAAAATGCTTCGAAATAATTGCTTTTGGAATAGAGGAAAAGTGGATGGGCCCTTGGGAGATAGATGTATTGCCATCTCCCGCTCCAAAAAGTGGGGATATATACCCCAGCCCCCTGGATTTACGCCGATGGCACAACCCTCTTCCCGCACATACTTCAAAATGGTCCAATCGGATGCCCATGTTTCATTCTTGTACTTCCATACAGCTGTGCCCCACCCTCGTGCCCTTCGCGATCCCTATGCAAATATAAATACACATTTATTTGAAACTCTTGCCATGTCAGTCTATAGGCCTGAAATCATAATCATCATCATAAATGCTATTCGAAGGGCGGCATAATGCTTTCATGATACATTTCAACACATTTGAATTTAAAGTAGATAACGTTTAAATGAAGCGCCTAAATTTGCATGGCATAATTATCTGTGCGGTATAAGAAAGGATGCAGACTTCTCCAATTATCTGTGCGGTATAAGAAAGGATGCAGACTTCTCCATTCCATCCAGTGGTGTAGAACCTGGAGGAGGGTCCTCAGAGCGGTCGCTGCGCCCCAGAACTATTTTCGACAAGGGAAGAGGCGGGGGAGGGGGGGGCGCTACGCCGGGACTCTTCTTTAGGGATCCCCAAACTCAATTTTAGGGACCTAAACTCCATTTTAGGAGCCCCCAAATTATTTCATTATGAATATGAAAAACAATAAATTAATGCAAATATAGAGCCCTAGACAATATACACGTTCTATGATTTCAACGCTTTTCGTTTTTGTACCGGCTGATGACTTTTTTTTCTCGTAATTTTTGACGTCATAGGGCCCCCATTTAATATTTTGCCCCGGCTCCCACAAAACCACGGCAGCCCTGCCACGGAGCATCTTGCCTCGATTTTGAGCGTTTTGTAAAATTGACCTTCGTGAGAAGAAGAGGAATTATTTACATGGGCGGCTGTAAGGAATTTTGTTATAAGGGGAAAAACTGTTCATCGATTTTGAATGGAGGAAAATCTGCTTATGTAAGTCTATTCATTAATAGACTCTTCGGATTTGGGTGAATTGGAAAATCGATCTCAGAGAAAAGTGAAAGGACAATGGATGGCGCCGCTACAACTTTGTTACACACTTCTTGGTAGCTTCTGACCACAACAGGTTTGGTGAAAGGATTTCCTCGACCTGCCGACTGAAGTGCGGGGTTGGGGGACTAACTATGAGGATATTTGTGATAGAAATGATATATTGTCAGTTTCTCGGCACCTAAAATAATTACTCCACGGGGGATGTGTCGGCTTTCCCTTTCCCTGCCGGCTGGCACCAACCCTCCCAAATGAATACATTGAAGAGATGATAAATGGGTGACCATTGATCTTGTGGCCATGTTCAAGTTCTACGATCAAATAAACAAAAGTTTTAAGGATAAGTAGGGGCTGGTACGATTCCACATACTCGAAACCTTTAAGTCCCCCGCAAAAAAAAAAAAAAACAGGTTTCCCATGTTGTTCCATTCTTTCTTTGTTCCCTCTTCTCTTTGTTCCTTCCTTTTCTTTCTCCTTTTTTTTCTCTTCTTGTAGTCTTGAGCCTATGCAGTATATAATGGCGTTATTTCGCAGAAACTTTCTGCTAAAGGGAAGGAGCAACCATAAAATTTCCAAATCAAAACTATATCGCCTGCCCCCACCACAGCCAACAGAGATTTGATGTGTCCTACATGGGGCCAATGTGGGTTGTTTTGTGGGGCCTATATGGGATTTCCATTTGGGCCCCACATGGATTTGTCTATGGGTTTTACAAGGGGCCTATATTGGAAGCAAAAATGGGAGTAAGATCGGGCCTACATGGGCTCATACAACATTAAACAATTTCATATATGGGATCCGGATAAGGCATATATGGGTCCATTATTGGGCAGATATGGGATCCAGATGGGGCATATATCCATTTTGGTCAGGTGTTCCATATATATGGTTCATGTAACTGACCTCAATGGATCGAACTTGAAAAGAATAACTCTTTCAGTCTAGGTTCATTGTGTGCATTATTATGTACCCCAAAGACGTAACTTTAACAAAGCTATACCAGATATAATATAAAAAAATCATTTCGTATTATACATACTTCAAATCTAATTTATTTTAATCCCCAGATAAAACATATTTACTTCATTTGGTTACTAAAGCACCAAACAGCCAAACTTTTTAATTTAGTCATTGTTTTAATCACAGGTAACCAAATTGAAAGGGAAATATGAGCAAACTCCGAACGGATAAATCAAATAATTAGGATGTAGGGTCTTTTAAAAACCAAAAATTAAAAATTCACCGACTTAAAAGTTTTCTTCTTCCATCGTGGTGTTCCCCACATGGGACGAATATAGGATATCCCATGTGGGGCTCATATAAGAAGCCCATGCATGTATAACCCATTGATTTAGTCCTTCAGTTACCCAGATGGGAGCTACATGGGACCTATGTGGTCATCCCATGCCCATATTAACCCATGTTGCCCACGGTATTCCCATGTGGGGCCCACATAGAGTGTGGCTGGGTACCATTCCCCCTTATGGGAAATGTCGGATATTTTGAGAGAAAATCTGGGAAATATTGGATAGGCCTACTTCAAAACGATTAAAAAAAAAATTGGGGATGATTTGAGATAATGTCAGATATTTTGAGCAAGGCTTGACAAAAGCCTCAAAAATTTTGATGGAAAAAAGTTGGATGCATTGAACAAATACACTTAAGAATTTTTGAGGACAATGTCTGATATATTGAGCAAAAAAGGAATCGATTTTATGGAAAAGTCATAACACATATTGATGTTATTCAAATAAAAACTCCTCTCGTTTTGCCGTTATACGGGGAGGAAGTTTTATTGTTGGAATGCTGCTTGATATTTTTTAACTTCGAAATGAATTTACGTGGAAATACGAAATATAACGTCAATTTTGATGTTCAAAGGTTGAATATTCCAACAATTTGTCTAAATAAAACAAAATTCACATATTTCACACTTTTAGAGGGCAAATTTTGTTAAAACGCGAAGGAGGAATAATTTGGAAATAAACTGGAAATTGCAAACCGCCTCAAGCGGGGACTGAAATGCCACAGGCACAGAAAATCAGGATGGAGTTCTGCTCAAGGGGTGGGTTCTGTAATGCGGCGGGATACACCCGCCCTTCCACCTTTCTAGGCCTCTCAACCCATAAAAAGGCCCATACCCACCCGAACCTTTTTATCAGCTATATACAACCAAATCAAAAGCCATTCAACAAACTACACCTCCATCTACACTGACGCCTAAAAAGACGGATACAAAACGGCAGCCGCAGCCATCACTCACAACATCATCCTAAATAGCAGACTTCCTGACAACTTTTCCGCAGAAGCCAAGGCCATTCTAGCTCTCAACTACATCAATTACACAGCCTCCAACCGTTTCGCCATCTTCTCCGACTTTAAGTCGGTTCTCACTTCCATACACAACCAAAAGTAGGAAAACCCCATTACTCACCTCATCCTCAAAACTTTTAAACCCCTCCCTTCGCAGAAAAAGTATCCCTTTTTTCTGGTTCCCCAGTCACATGGGAATCCCAGGGAATGACAAAGCCGACTCAGCCGCCAAACAACCCCTCAACACACACCCTACCCCATTTCACAGATCCTTTTCTGATATCAAACCTCTCATTACATCCCACGTCCACCGCCTGTGGCAAACCGAGTGGAATACCCTCACAACCAACAAACTATACATCCAAAATCCAAAACATTTCTTCCAATTAAACAACCTCAAACATCCCATCCCATGTCCCATCCCACCCTATGTCCCATATAACATCCCAATCTATGTCCCATATGACATCCCACTCCATGTCACATATGACATCCCACCCCGAGTCTTATATGACAACCCACCCCATGTTCCATAAGACATCCCACCCTATGTCCCATATGACATCCCAACCCATGTCCCATATGTCATCCCACCCCATGTTCCATAAGACATTCCACCCCATGTCCCATATGACATCCCACCCCATGTCCCATATGACATCCCAACCCACCTCCCATATGACAACCCACCACATGTTCCATAAGACATCCCACCCTATGTCCCATATGACATCCCAACCCATGTCCCATATGACATCCCACCCCATGTTCCATAAGACATCCCACCCCATGTACCATATGACATCCCAACCCATGTCCCATATGACATCCCAATCCATGTCCAATAGGACATCCCACCCCATGTCCCATCCCAACCCATGTTCCATCCCAACCCATGTCCCATATGACATCCCACCCCATGTCCCATATGACACCCCACCCCATGTCCCATTCCTCCCCATGTGTCATATGTGCCATTTACCTTTGCTCTATCCAGTCATTATGAGTTGTTCGCAACTCCAAAACTAGGTAAAATAAAAAGATGTTGATTTAGTCTTGTATGTGTTCAAGAAACTTTATAATCGTTTATATTTATGACTCAATATCAAAAATTTGTTCATATAAGTTGATTCCTATTTGTATTTATGTTTTGCATTGTACATTCATGTGGAGACAGTGTTTAACATAAACAGCATAGTGTGTTAATATAAACGCCAGTGTTCAAAAGCTGATACATGAAATAAACGCGTCAATGTGTTTTTTTTATTAAACCTTCTAAGGTGTTTATATAAATAAACATAGTGTTTAGGTTCGATAAACATAGTGTTTAGATTCGACAAACGCTTTTTGGTATAAACGCCTCAATGTGATAAAGGCTTGTAACGCTTAATGTGTTCAAAAGCTGTTAGGAAAAAGTTTTTATTTTGGTGTTCAAAACTAAACACTTAGTATTTACAGTGGTATATGTGGAGGCGTAAGTGGGGAATTCCTGGGTGCCTCATTTCTGGGCCCCACAGGGGGCTCCAACCTTGCATGGGGTTGACACAGTATTAAAGAGCTATGGACATCTAGCAGATTTAAGATACGTGAAAGAGCATGAAATTTTGAGGTAAACAGTTTTTAAAATTTGTAAAGAGCGTTTTTAAATTTTCAAGTTATGACTAAACAAAGTTTCCAGATTTGCTCATTTGTGCAGAATTTGTGATATACTAAGAGGAACACATCTCAAATGTTCTTCAAATGCAGCTACTTGTGAATTGTAGAATGTCTGTTCTAAATACCTGATGATTCCGGGCATGACAAAGTTCTGAAAACTCCTTTGATGTCACATATTATTGTGCAGTGACAGCTACAAATTAAAAATGCTGCAAATTGGTCATTTTTAACCAATTTTGATGTATTTTTTTTACTGTTTTTAATGGTATAAACCGTATCTTAATTCAATTAAGCCCATGCTGCCTCTAGCTGTCCATACTCATGCTTTAAGCAATATTCTGCAATCAATATCACGAACCCTACAAATCCTAAATTTGAACCATTGATTTTACGCAATTTCTTGCTACCAAAATCAAGCTTTGCGCCTGGAATTGACATGATTTGACATTTAAAGAAATGTTTTAAATCGTGAGAAATGCAGGGCTTCCAACCTTTCAGAGAATTTGTCCATAGATTTAACATATTCTTAGGGAAATTTCTGTTGTTGGCTTCCAGCAATTTGCCCTATATCATCTAAAATAACGACAAACCAGGGATAATCGGGGACATAATGACTTTACTGCCGCAACTATAATCTCATAATGAACTCGATT
>JAIGNY010003223.1:1412500-1414677 GCA_020152595.1 Chiridota heheva
ACTTATAAAATAATCATTGATATTTTGTACAAAAGATATTAACAAGAAATACAATTACAACATAATGAATATTTAACTTTATAATAATGTAATTATTTAATAGATATAACATAATCTAATAATAAAATGCATATAATATGTTTATGATTTGGTAACCTAATTACATAATTAATCATTGAATGAATTGTATTAACTTAATTCAAAGTTAATGACAATGATCCTTCCATAATTCAATTACACATGTGATAATGGATATAATCAAAAATTTAATATGAATATAATATAACATTTAATCAATAGTCTTTAGTCCAATATAGTATATTTGTATATAATTAATGAAGCAATCCTGTATATTCTTTGAAATCTTTGAACATTAATTTATGAAATATTAAATGTAATAATAATAATTTTATATAATAATTAATGGAATTTATCTATAATATTAATAACTATATAAAATAATACAATCTCATAATACTTGAAAAAAATAGAGTAATACCTTCTAATAATCATATATCGTAGTTTATATTTGTAATGTTACAGTAATCATTTAATAAATTAATAAGATTTGAAAAAAAAATGAATTTTTAAAAGAAAAAAATAAAAATTAAAAAAATTTAAAAATATTTCATAAAAAATTTTTTAAAAAAAAATAATCAAAAATTTAAAAATAAAAAATCAATTTAAAATAATAAACTTAAAATTTTTGGTTTACCTTTAAAATGTTTAAAATAATTAAATAAAAAAAAATTAAAAATTTAAAAATTTAAAATTAAAATTAAAAAAAAATATTAATAAAAAAAAATAATAATTAAAAATAATAAAAGTTTGTAAATATTTTAAAACAACAATATTAATAATAATAATTGTAATTTTAAATTTTTTGAATATGGATAATTATTTAATTGAAGATGGGAGATTTATGTACAAGAGAGATTGTGAAAAATGATGTATAGAGTAGGTGAATTTTGATGATTTAATATAAAATTAAAAAAATTTTTTTTTATAATAATATATTTTTAATTAAAAATTAAAAATTGTAATTAAAATAAAATAAAAATAAGATTCTTAATAAAGAAAAAAATATAAAAATAAAAATAAATAAAAAACTTAATTTAATTAAAAACAATTTAAAATAAAAATTCAAAAATTCAATAATTAATAAAAATTATTTTAAAAATTTTAAAAATTTTAATTAAAAAATTAAAATAATTAAAAATTTAAAATTTTTTTTTTAAAATAAAATTTTTTTAAAAATTTTTAATGATTTTTGTATTAATAATTTATTGTAATTTTTTTATAAAACACAAAAAATTAATTTAAAATGTTGTTATATTTAAAAATTTCTTTAATTTTAATATTTAAATTTAAAAAATAATTATAAAATAATTAAAAAATTTCCAAAATTATAGTTTTAATAAAAATTAAAATTAAAAATTTTTAATAAAATTAAAAATTTTTTTAATAATTAATTAAAAATTAAAAATTTAAAATAATATTTTTAATAATAATTTAAAAATTAAAAATTTAATTTTATAATAATAAAAATTTTTTAAAAATTTTTGTAAGAATAATTTAAAAATTAAAAATAATTTAATTTTACACTAAAAATAAAATAAAAATTTAATTTTTAAAATTTAATTAAAAATTTTTAAAAATTAAAATAATTTTAAAATAATAAAATTCAAAAATTAAAAATTTTGTTACTAAAAATTTTGTAATTTAATAATTTAATAATTTTTAATAATAAAAATTTAAATTTTAATTAATAATTTAAAAATTAAAAATTAAACACCCCTTTAAAATTTAATAAAAATTTTAAAAATTCAAAAAACTTTAAAAATATAATAATAAAAAAATTTTTAAAAAATTTTTTGATGTGAGATGATATAGGTTATATTTGTTTATATATTACAGGGAAGTATGTTTTTTGTAAATTTGTTATTAAAATGTTATGAAATTTTTAATTTAAAAAATAATAAAATTTTTTAAAAAAATAATAATTATAAAAATAAAAATTTAAAAATAAAAATAAAATAAAATAACAATTAATGTAATTTCCAAAAAAATAAGAAGTAATAAATTTAAAAAAATTAAAAAAAAATCTTAAAAAAAAAAAAAAATTAAATTTAATAAAAATTTAAAAAAAAATAATAAAAATTTAAAAATAAAATAAA
>JAIGNY010003176.1:0-47500 GCA_020152595.1 Chiridota heheva
CAATCCTGTATGTGACAGTTACCTTCCGCAATTGCAGTCTTCTGATTTTGCATCATATCAGGGAGAGGATGCGGCGGTTTGTTTTTTGTTGATTTTGCCTCACGTGTAGGCAATAAAATACACTTCTGTCGTTCAGGGATGATGCCCGCATCATGAATTGATAAAAGTGGCAGCAGTGGGTCCCTAACAGAAGTGTTTCTGTGTACTAAAAATAAGAAATAACAAGATTAAAAACATATATCTGCTACATTTGACAAAATCTGTTAAATGGTCATTTTGATTGGACATCGATCAACCTGGAAATGGTTTAGAATTGACAACCAGTCGTTTGTTACTACTGATTTGTCATTTCTAAACAGTTTGCATTGCAATCAACATTTAAAACAACCATTTTACGGATTTCGCATAAGACTTAAACAATATGTTTCTTCAAGCCCACACCATTTGCGGAGGATCATTAACAACAACAGACGTACAACAGTTATTCTGAAAAAGCTTGGAATTTCAGCATACAGGAGGTATGCGACTTGAATGGATGAATGTAATTAGTTGAAAAGTTGTCGAACAATAGAACGACGGTTCAGTCAACGTGCGTATAGCAAATTAAACACTGCGCGCATTTAGGCCTACTGAGGAACATTTTCAAAATAGCAGTGCCAGCGCTCTCGGGTGAAACGCGCACTAATTGTGTGAGCAATTTCTAAAGTGAGAGATTTGCGAAGTAATCGAAAAGTCATTTCTTCCGTATTAGATAAGTTTTTTTTTACAAAATGTTCATCATTTCATTTGTAACTTAGTTTAAAAGATACTTTCAAGTTTAAAGATGCTAATGAAATCAAAATCATAGCTCATATTACTTTTGTCAGTTTTGAGAAGGGTTTTCATTTCATGATTATGTTTGTTGTTGTTGTCGGAGTGGTTTTCAACATTACGAGTGTATTATGCATTGTTTCACTCAGTATGCAAGTATTGCCTTGCAAGTAGTGACCTACCGAGTGAGGTGTTTACTACCGAGTGAGGTGTTTATCTCAGTACTGCATAGGCTAGAAAGCCAAACGTTTAAAGTGGACCGTACGGTTGGTGTTCATGAATCTGAACCTGAATAGGTTAAGTCGGCACAAATCCTTCTAGAGGACACAAATGCCGACCGAGCGTAGCAAAAGTATAAAAGAAAAGAAAAAAAAATTATATATATACAAAATAATAATACAAAATCAATTAACAAGCTTAGTAAGCGTGGAAGTATTAAAATTGTTGAAATTAATTCCTATAGCGACTTACCGCTTTACTAGGATTTTCAGTACTCTAATGTTTACACTAACTTACGTTTAGTCACTAACATCTGACTGTTAGTGCATTGCCTTTAGTGATGTTAAGCCTAAAAAAGTCTTGGAACTGATAATGAGACGCTGAAGTTTGGACTAGCAAACTCAGGTAAGTTAATTTCAATAGAAGCCTAGCCTACTAACTTTTTCCATCATAATAGAGGCAGGGAATAAAAACACCTTTTCTTATACCGAACACGCAAATTTCTTTACCTTGTGAAGAAGAAAGCATCGTCGTATTTCCACTTCACTCAATCGTTGGATCACAGCTAGTAACGTTAGTTTACTGTATATTAAACGATAGCCTGTTGCGAAGGAAGTTCGGACCTGACGACGTGCAATCGACTGTAGACGTCTACACCTGAAGAATCAAAGATACACATTGGAAGAGACTTGTGACGTCATTAGGCATGTACTTGGTATGCAGTACACAGATATTATATATCTGTGATGCAGTACGTTAAGGGCGCCATTATCTGGCAAATAATACCAATATTTTTGTATCATACAGTAAGATCCTATTTATATTTGATTGAAATTAATCAAAATAACGAGTTGAAAAGGAAATTGGTAATGACGTAAGTTTTCTTTTAACTCGCTTTTGTTAGTTGTATTTTTTGTTTCTTATTTCATACTTCTTGGATGAAATATCTGCTGAACCAAATGATAAACAATTTTTCCTAATGAAATTATAAGCATATGAAATACTTTTGATGTCAAAAGAAGGGGTGGGGGCACAGGCAGGCCTTTTTAATACACTTAATGTGGTGTTGCCCTCACTCAGCAGCAAAGTGGCCCCCCATTTAAACATTTTGGCCCCCAGCCCCTCCTGAAATGAAATTATAAGCAGGCAGATCCTTTTTACACACACTAACTGGGAGCCACTCAGAAAATCGGCCCCCAGTGCAGTGGATAGAGAGACATTTCCCTAGAGTCGAAGAACGTTTGTAAATGAATGAAATTTTCAGAAAATTAGCCAAAAGATTTCCCCAAAAAGAGCAAAAGAAAATTATCGTGAAAATGTCACTAAAATGTTCTGAAAATCAAAGCAATTAAAGAAAACTTATTGATAAATGCCACTTTTGTATTTTTGGCCCCCACTTGTGATTTCTTAAGAAAGGTAATGGACCAAGGCATTTGGTCCATTATTTGGCTTTTATTTTGCTGCACACACGTTATCATCACTGATGGCCTTTGTGAAAGCCCAAAGATTTCAGGTGGCTAATGTGTTGCTAAAGTGTTGCTAATGTGTCCAATGGAGGGAAAAATGCACTCAAAAAAGTGCCATCAAATTTCAATCAAGGCTGAAAAAAAAACAAAACAAAGATAAGTTAGAGAGCATACATTGATTATTTCTGTAGTGAATCAGTATCTGTCAATGAGAAATATTATAATTGTGTTACTATATGCCAAGTTATACAATTTTTTATTAATAACACCTTGTTTCACCTCAAGTTTTGTAGTGACGTCATAAAGCGTCTCAACATGTGCGCAAGCAATTCACTTGTGCGACCTTTACTCATTTGGATGTGAATTATGCTGTGATTCTGAGGACAATGTGCGCATTTCATGGCCACATAGCCAAAATGGCTGTAATGCCACTACCAAACTCGAGGGGAAACAAACACATACATCTTTGTATGAAAATTTAAAAGTTTATAAATTGTGATCGTAAGTGTAAGAACCGAGGGGGAACGGAGGACCCCCTATCCCCCACCTTCCACACTTTTCCAAAAGATGACAAAAGTTTCCCTTTTGAAAATGAGAAGTGCCTCTCATTTACTGTATCAATAGTAGGAGGAAACTGGTGGGTTTTGTCAGTCCCATGTACGAGAGGAATTTTTCCCCATTGAACAAGTGCGCCCCTTTTTAAAAACGAAGCGCCCCTATTACTTTACTTGTGGTTGTTTTGGGCTTACTTATTCTATCTACAGATCGGGATGGGGGCCATGCATAAAACTTACAAAGTACCCCCTAAAAGGTCGTGCCACCATTTTTCGAAAGCTTCCTACACCCCTGTTTGTGATAATTGTTACAATGTCAATGAAGAGTGGAAATTATTAACTTGATACAAGTTAATGCAAGTGCACTGCTGGGGAAGTAATCTGCAATGGATTCGCATTCGGGGAGTCATGTACTGTCATCCGCTTGCGCCATCGAAACTGGGGATAAGCCCCATCTCTATGAGCCTAATGGCTCAGATGGATTTAGCTTAGCTACACTACCTGTACAAAACATTTAAAAGTTGTTGTCAAAACTTGCATTTAATTCTACAGAAATAAAACTTGAGAGATCATTCATTGATCTACATGTACTACAACGTCTACATGATCTACATGTCTATAACGTTCATGATCTTGTACTATAACATCTACATGATCTACATGTACTATAACATCTACATGATTTACATGTACTATAACGTCTACATGATCTACATGTACTATAACATCTACATGTACTATAACGTCTACATGATCTACATGTACTATAACATCTACATGATCTACATGTACTATAACATCTACATGATCTACATGTACTATAACGTCTACATGATCTACATGTACTATAACAACATGATTTACGTCTACATGATCTACATGTACTATAACATCTACATGATTTCATGTACTATAACGTCTACATGATCTACATGTACTATAACATCTACATGTACTATAACGTCTACATGATCTACATGTACTATAACATCTACATGATCTACATGTACTATAACATCTACATGATCTACATGTACTATAACGTCTACATGATCTACATGTACTATAACATCTACATGATTTACATGTACTGTAACGTCTACATGATCTACATGTACTATAACATCTACATGATCTACATTTACTATAACGTCTACATTATCTACATGTACTATAACATCTACCTGACATGATCTACATGTACTATAACATCTACATGATCTACATGTACTATAACGTCTACATGATCTACATGTACTATTACAAATGTAAAGACTTGACTCCATAGTGCAAATCCATAACTCCCAATGATAGAATATGTCAACTGCTAATTTTCTTGTTTTTCTAGCCAATAACACACACATTCTTCATGCCACGTATTTTGCATAGGTTTAATTAGAAACATATTTTAGAACTTTGATCAGATATAACTAAGATAAGAAGAAAAACATGAAGATAAAAGTTTGAACCATCTTAGACTCACACATAGCATGTAGCAGCTTTCAAATATTGCAATTCCACCTAAATGTTGCATTTGACTTCTAGCCCACATGAAAATCCATCAACATTTTCCAACAACTAGTTGATATATAATTTAACATGAAGTATGACTTAAAGATCTAATGACAGGCACTAACTTACTGCAGCTTACTGCAATTGGAAGAAATCTGCTATAAACCATAACAATAGCAAAGAGTTTTGTTGAGAATTAGCCATTTTTTAGCTTTTGGAAATTTATATCATTATAATCATTTATGCAATGTATCTATTTTTTGTGACGACACAAAGAGAAATTATTTTAATTTTCAGTAGTGTTTTTTTTCACATAGTTGCCTGACTGCAAAGACCAAATCAATGGTACCATGTTCTCTAAGTTCTGAAACCACATAAACTTTTGTGAAGTACGCCTTGTTCAAGATGTAGTGTAAGGCGGTTGAGTAACACCTTGATAGCATGGAGATTCTTTCGGGATTGTCGCAACATGCTGTGTTACCTTTACGCTTGTGACTAAATTATTCTACAGAGGCTGAAGAAGTGAATTGCATAAATGTGACAAACATATCCATTGTGATGTTGATTTTCATCTAGACCAGCTGGACCTTTCAAAGCATCAATGGCACTCTGTACTCCTGTAAAGGTTTTCTGAGCTCCAACAGTAACCCTCCTTACAAAGTGCTGCAGGTTATCTCTGGACAGAAACATGGCCGTGACCTGACCATCTGGAAGGTTGTCATATCCGTTTGTGGATCCAGCTCTTATTGCCTTGATCAAAACAGTTACGTCATCCTTGTTATATGCAAATACCGCAGCAGATTGGGCAGACTTGAACAAAGCATACTTGGGGTTATGGTCTGTGCGCGCTGCCGCATCTATTATTAAAGGCACTGCTTAATAATTTGTCTTGCAATTTTGAAGCAACAAATTAACCACATCATTCAACAAGATTAACTTTGCATCCTAACATTGAGATATAAATAGGTCTAAGCTCAATAGTTCATGTCACCTTTCCCCATCAGCAAAGACCAGCAATGCCAGCATTGATTACAGTTACTACTTATATTACAAATTCAGATGTGTGTCACTAAAAATACCACCATAACACCAGTGGAGTTGTTATCTTCAAGGAGCGTAAATAAGGTGAAACTGTTTACAGTTTGGTGGTTTGGGAAACAAAGAAATATATTACTTTTACTCTGACCGGCTCTGCTCCATTTGAAGGCCGGTTGAGATGTTCCTGGTTTTAAGCAGAGCCATTTCTAATGTCAAATCAGTGGATCCAATGGAAGATGTCCAAGTGAATCACCATTCCAGACTCCACCCACTCACTGAAGAGTTTCTCAATAGAGGAGACACCATACACACGACAGCACCCTCGATCAACATACATCACCTCAGGTGGACTTTCCCCAGCTCTAGAGTATCTATCAATCCCATGGGTTGTAGCTTTTCAAGAGATTCTTCACAGGTCAAAACACTGTTCAACAATTGAGACAACTCATTGCCAATATTGGTACACCATTCTGCTGTTCCATGACCAGCACCAGCAAGCTTCTTGCAGATCTGTAAAGACAGAGGAACAAACTGTTATTATATGTTCACAAACTTGAAAATTGATAAAATCGTGAGTGCATTTTTCCAACTTCATGTTTACTAACGTTACTCGTTAGGCCTAGGCATAGCTAGTGCGGATCTTTGCAAAATTAAGCAAAATTACTAAAATTTAGCTAGTATTATTCACTTGTAAGTAGTATTATAAACAAGTAAATGGTTCACTAAAATCTGACGTGATTAACACATGAATTGTCCTTTTTATAGTAATTTTGGATGAAACTATACAGATCAACCTGCGAAATCTCAATTCCATGTTGTGAGGTTGTGGTGCAGTGGAGTAGGATTAAAATTTTGAATTGAAAGGGACCCATGTTTGGGGAAAGAGACGCATGTTGGGGCAAGAGACCCCTTCTTTTAAAGCAATTTGGATCCTGGAGGGCCAGATTTTGGGGGATGGCATTACCTCTGGTCCCCCTCCTAATAAAACCCCTCCTCCTCCCAGCAGTAGTTCCACAACATAATTGATGAAAAGATGAAAAATTTCAATTTTAACCTTAAGATCTACTCAGATAAGTGTTTATCAGTTTATACCATTTCTAAACAAGTAGAGGGGAAATTTCCCTTTAAAATTTAGAAAAATTCGGCCAAACCTTTTGGGTTCATGGACGTAGCTCTGGTACTAAGGGTCCAGGGGAAGAAGCCCTGGAAGATTTCTAGGTTTTCCTGCCCAAACTTTAAATGGCCCATATGAGTGGGCATCTTTCATACTGTCCCAGTTGCCCGACCCGTACTCTGATATCTAGACGCTTCGGGCATGATTGAGATATATCTCTGATTTAAACAGTATATTCGACATTTTCAATCTCTGCCTGACTAAGTGCCCAAGTATGATGTTTGTCATCATGCCAAGTCGGCGGTCATAGCGGTTAGGAGGACATAATTATGATATCGAGCTGGGTCAGGCATTACTGTGATATACTCTAATACAATTATATCCGACATTCTACATTTCTACGGGGGCGGAGATGGGAAGGTGTGAGCTCATACGGTCATGATGATAACAAAAAAACTATGTTATGAATGACATCTTGGTGAGGGGGGATGGAGGCTGGTTGGTGGGCAACATATCTGAGGCAATATTTGGACTCACTTTCCCACGAAAACAGAAAAATTAATTCCTTAAAGATTCAAGTTTTACTGGAATAACCTTTGAGGAATGAATTATGTAACTCCATATCTCCTCCCCTAACCATTTCATCTGAGCAAGGCTTCTAGAGAAAAGCCCATGCTCGAAATACAGGGCAAATACACACACACACACACCCATATGTGTGTAGACCCTATAACTGGTGACGTAACTATAATCCTATGTAACTGGTCACCACTCACCCATACATGTGCAGACCCTACAACTGAGGACGTAAGCGTAATCATATATAACTGGTGACCGATCAATATACAACACACATATGGGATGGCGGTATTAGGAAATTAGGTTACGCTCGTATTTTAAACTTATCCTATCTAACAGGTGACATGTACCGAAATGCACAAATACTGAACTAGAGTAGTGTTTAAGTCATAATAGTTTTGAAAACAGCCATTTTTGGAATTAAAAACAACCGAGGACGTCATCGGTTGTGTGCGTGCCATCGCTTTGAATGTGTGTAAGCTTACGAATGTCGTCAGTTGGTGGGTCTAAACCCACCCACACAAACCCACCATATACACACACACCACGCCATCATGACTGCATAGGTTCCTGATGCTATCGCATCGGAACCAAAAATGGACCCCTTGAACTCTCTTGAGCTGTCTCTTTGAGACCTGGTGTGGTGCAATGGAAGCCCGGGGTAGTGTGCCATACATCACCAGCTATTTATCAAACTGTTTTATTCTGTAATTGGTTAATAATATAAATACTTGTTTAATATCTCTCTAATTACATATTTCACCCATTTGTTGATATTGATATTCATGGGTGATATCGATAGTTTCCTTTCCCGATCTAAATCCATCAGAGGGATAGGAACTGGAAGAAACATACTCCCCCCCCCCACACACACACACCATACACACACTTTTGCATAAAGTGCCTCATTTGCAAGTAAAAGTTAAAAGTGTCCCTCTTTCGAAAATATTAATTTAACATAATACAATATACCAATGAATTACTGATAACGATGCAGGCACATGTGCAAAATGGCTCCATTATTAAAAAGTATTACAAATTTAAGGCGGGTCTCTGCGCGCGCCCTTTAAATGTCAAAAATTGTTAACCTTTATATTTTTTAATTGCTTTTAAAATATTCTCTCGGAATAAGTGGAATAAATTTGAACACTATGCCTTGAGAGGGGGTATAGGGCCAAAAAAGTCACTTCTAACTGAAATTCATGGATATGTTCCACCACCACTCACCTCCCCCACCCCCATCCCCCCCAACCACCCCTCCCCACACACACTTTTTTAAATCTTTTTATATAGTACTACCCTCTGAAATCCATTGAAGATGGACGTGCGTGCACTGAATTGTTCGTTTTAAATCCTGATGCTGATACTTTGCTGATCATATGCAATGTTACCAATCCTATCAAGTCATTGGTTCGGATTTTGATTACCATGGCTGGCTACATCTGGTTTAAGGTGTGATCAGTGGTGGCGCCAGGATTTTAGTTATGGGGGCGAGCGGGGGCAAATGTGTGTCATGGGGGGGGGAGCAAATAAATTGGACAATATATGCCACTTTACAACATTTCTGTAGAGGCAAGTGATGGGCAAAGCGATCTCGTGGGGAAATGCCCCCATGCTCTCCCCGTAGCGCCGCCACTGCATGTGAATGCACAGCTAAGTCAACAAAATTGTTGGCAAATCATTTTGTCATCAAAAACAGTACTTTATGAAATTCGGTATAGCGTATGTAAATTGCTAGATTAATTGAAAAACTAAATTGATACGTGCCTTCTACGACAGTCAGGGTGCAGCCTTAAACTAAGGTTTTTGAATTCCCCATAATTAAGGTACTTTTATTAATTACGTCATCGCATGAGCCTATATACACATTTGACTACCCCACACTAAACGTATGGGGCTTTTCATTTTGTGCTCTGTGGATTGTCCAAATTTCACTGGATATCCCTTTGGAGATATATAGTAAATAGGCTATTCAAAACTTTTACCACAGCGTTTTTAATGTGAAATTCATCGTCATCTGTTTAAGAAAGCCAACAAAACAGATTGCTCATAATCTGTTTTGTTTGATTAAATTTCAATATTGGCCAAACCAGTCAGGATCACGGCAAGTTTTAACCTTTTTTTCTTTCTTCTAAAATCAATTTACTCTCTTTGGGGGAAAATTTGCAAAATTACCCAATAAACAAACAAAATATTTCAAATATATCTAAAGTTGTTTTTTCCAAGATTAACATTATAAAAACCCAACTGCTCAAGGCTTTTTAAAGAACTAAAGAACAACCCTCTAAATGGATTTTATTTTACCAGTTCACGGCCACGCTGACTTTGAGGTACCTATTCCAAAATGAAATTAAAATTTGTCAAAAATGATCAGGTGGGCGGGGCTTGTCTCGAAAAGAATGACATCAAATGCCTCATCAACTCGAGTTTGGGGATTGACTGTGTAGTAACGGTGTAGTACTCCCGTCGGACTGATGCCAGACGTTGGTGGTAGCTGGCCGTCCCAATGTCAACCCGTACTAACTCAGTGAGGGATGTGTATAATAACCAGTAACAATGCATAGGCCTACACCTTCTAAAATGTTAATTTAAGTGACTAATGTTGCTTTCTTTCTCTTTTCGATATTTTCATTTTTGTGTGTATTTTTAATCGAGCTATGATCAGTTTAAGGAAGCAGGTAGCCCAGTTAGCTAGGCTGAGCATACGACTGAGATAATGAGGGTTCCAGGTTCGAGTCCAACGGCGATTTGACGAGCACAGATTTGCAGAACGATATATGCTGACATCAAGCGCAGAGGTTTGTCTTAATGTCTTGTACATCACACCTTCAAGGATGGCGTGAATCTCGCCTATAAATAGCTCAAAAATGAATGATTAACCTGAATAAAAGCGAAAACAATGGAGGTACATAGCCCTGAAGTGTCTAGAATGGAATTGGAAAATACTGATTTGAAGTGAGAAAGATTATTTGGGGATAAAACTTAGTTGGACTAGGATTTCTGAGACAGATTGAGGATGGGGGTAAACTTTAAACTAGTGTTGGAAAGTTAAGCGGGTGGAGGTATACGCTCTACAGAGGGCTAAAATTATTGTATCATACTGACTTTTTTTATCAGTTTATTCTGGTATGATATACAATGATGTCCATAGGTTTTCTTGTTGTGCAGTTATGAGTGTCGCAAATATAAAGGAAAATGTGTATAATTGAATAAAATAGGACATACTGTAAGATGGCGTAAATTTCTAACCAATTTTGTTTGATGATTTTCACGAGTTTATATCATCTACCAATTAGGCTCGAGATTTTGCTACCTGCCCTGTTCCCAGTACGCAAGACAATAGCAGTCCATTGGCGGTCCGCCAGCAAAGCTAATTGGCAAAGTGAGCTTTTGCACTGTGCGGGCCCATCGGCGGCGGTGACCCGATATAGGCCCGCCGGTGGACCGCTGTATTGCAATCTTATAAAAGGTATTTTCTTTGAAATATTTGATTGAATAATTACAATGTATTCAATGTGGTATTACTTCACTTGAAAAGCAACGTTACCATCGCATGCAGGCTTGAAGTAATAGTACCTGCGTTATTGGGTAATTTATTAGTTTAAATTATCACGCAAAGTATGAAAGTTTTGTATTTTTCAATTAATTTTTCAAGCTAAATTTCGTTTACTGTATTACATGTGAAAACAGAAAACTGTTCACTTTATTTTATAGACAGATATATAAGTTACATTTGTAAATTGTTTTTGAAACATCATTGCGAAGACGTCTACAAGATACTTCTGGTTTTCAAGAGTCCACATCACAACTGCTATGTTTGCTTCAGCCATAATTAACCTTTCTTGGTTTAATGATTGACTGCTTGTTTTAACAATCACCGCACGAATTTGCGTAACAACGAAATCTGTGTAACTAAGTGGGGCAAACATCCTACGCGGTACTGGTACAGTACAGCTAGCTAACGGCGCGCGCTCATGTAGTCAATGCAACTTACTGTACAAAACAAGTTGGCACACACAGACCGAGTGACGGCAAAATAGTGAACAAAAATTGCGCTTACGGGCCCGCTGCGGGCTTTGTAAATCTGATTGATGTAACCCAGGACAAGTTAGCAAACTGAATTACGTTTATCCTATTTGCTAAAAACTCTAAAAATCCGGAGAAGTTCCATAAATGAATCAAAAGCTCCACATAGTACCGCGTTGCTATAGTGGGCGTGGCCTATTTGGAAACCTGGAAAGGTTAATTGGACACGGGGTGTGATTGCTCTTCATTGTCATTTCTTCTGCAGGCAAGAATAGCAGTGCATGTTTCCTCCAATTGGGGACATCTCAAAGAGGTCACTAGATGCTCTATTGTACAGTTGTAGGTGGCTCTGCCCCACAGCTGTCATGCATATTCAACTGCATGGGTTTGATGCATATTTCCATTTATTCAAGGTGATTTGGCACATCCAGCTCCCATCCCTATCACGCTTATAGGCCTAGGCCGTAAAGGCATTTCCACTCTGCCCAGGTTGAGTTTGCACCAGCTGCACTCGAAAAATTGTATGCAGCAAAAATGTTCATGTCAATAAAGTTATGTAGAAAAATTAAACAGGGCGTGGAATGGCCATGCACAGTACATATTTCATTTAAAGTTCTCCATTTTAGGTAATTTCTACACAAAAAATCGGTAATTTTTTTTTACATAAGTAAATCAATATAAAGAATGAAAAACTTATTCTAAGATTAACCAGACATCGCAAACGATACAAATCCCCTCATCGCTGATAACATGCTTTCCAACCTCTGTCACAACTGCCATCCCACCCTCTGTTCCACATGACGTCCCATCCTACATCTCTCCCTACAGGAAATCATACATGCAATCCAGATAGTACCATTCCACCACATGACTCATATGCCATCACACCTGCAATCAAGATGATATTCCACTATGCCTTGCCACCCTGTCCCATATACCATGCCACCCTGACCCAAATACCACCCCCTGTCACATATACCACGCCACTCTGTCCAACAGTGCCAACCCTACATGTATCACGTGCCATCCTACCCTGTTCCACATGCCATCCCTCCCTGTACCATCCCACCCTGTCCTGCAGACCATTTTATCCTATCCCACCCTGTCCCACATGCCATTCCACTTGAAATCAGATAACATTCCATTACATACCATCCTGTCCCACAAGTCATACCACCTTGTCCCCATGCCATCCCAATTTCTCCCACATGGTCAATTTTCGGGAAAATTTGGTCAATTTTCGGAAAATTTAGTCAATTTTCGGAATGTTCAACCAAAGTATTCTACCATTTTACCACCTTTTTAAAATTTAATTTCAGAAAGTATGCAACCGGGAAGGTGAAATCCTTTCGGGGGAGAGTGAGATGCTACCAACACCAAGGCCCGGGCGCGAATTTTTCCCCAAACAGGATAGCAATTGCAATCATTTGAGTTAAAAGATTCAGCCTAGGGCCCATAGCGGCATGGGCAGCTGAATACATAATGGGTTGCACATGATTTTACCAAATTCAACAAATTCTGAAAGCGCAGTAGGCCTATATGAAATAGCTGAATGGGCATTGTCCCTCCCAACTCCAACCGAATCGGTCCGAGTACTGCTGGATGCCCTTTTTCTTTAGTTTTATTTTAAAATTTGCAGCCAAGAAACTTGGAAAATTAGAACATTTAGGACAATAATCGGAAAAGATAAAAAATATCTGAAAATTTTGGACCATAATTCTGGAATTGAAAAATGAACGGTCTTTACCCCCTGGTCTTTACCCCTATCGTCTAACTACGCCAATGGGGCATGGTGTAGATAGCAGGGGAGGATTGGGCCTTTATGAGCCTTAGGCTGTATATAACAGGGTCCTTTTGTAAATATGAATTTTTAGAGCATGCATTGTAATTTTTACACCTAATTTTGGCAGGCCCCCAAGACCATCTTAATTTGCTCTTGTTCAGTTGTAATACCAGTAATGAAACGAAGAAAACTGCAGTTAGTTCAGATCACACTTGAATGTAAAAGTGGTTTAACTTTTACCAATTTATTGGCGATTTTTTCCCCAAGTAAGATTTTATTTAGTTCTTAGACAATAAAGCTGCTATTCTACTTGAAACTCATCAACACAATCTGACAATGGCAACACTACTGTTTTTTTAAAGTTTAGAATATGGGAGGATAGCGCGAACGCAGTCCTCCGCTACCAGAAATTATACACCCGAGTTCCCCACGTTTGGGGGAATCGCAGGGGTCAACCCAACCGATAGTGCAATGGATGGGCCTCACCCTGGGGAAACCACCTTTGTGATCATGGTATTCCCTGTGCCAGGTAAGTATGCCTAAATTGCAACCTCAATGGAGAGTAGTTTTTCCGATTTATGAAACTGAACGCAGGTAATAAATAAAATAGTACAATTCTATGCATTCAAACGCCTAATGCGGACAAGGAAAGTCTGTGTAAAGAGAAATTCTTTGATTGGCCAAAACCGGTTATGTTTATTCATGACAATTTTTGATTGGCTGTATTGTTAAAACCGGAATATTATGTTTAGCTTTTTTCATTTAGCTACAGGCATGGCGTGAATTTTTCTACAATAAGTTTTGAGAACATATCTTTTGATTGGTTAAAAGTCTACAGTTTTCTACAATAATCTACAGTTGGACCAATAGAATTGCCGCATAGAAACTGTCTTTGTGTATGAGTACATCAGCTTAGTTCTGTAGTTAATTATTCTTCGCGACAGGTTAGTATCAACTAACTTAAAGAGGGAGGCTCGTCTCAGTAAAATACGGTAAAAATGGGGGATACTATATTTTGACGTCACTTCCGGTTATGGAGGCAAGATTTGATCCTCTGTCTGTTTGTACCATACAGTACAGCCAGACACTAACATGTACGTTGTGTGTGCGGAATTACGTACACAGCGCTTTACGTTACTGTGACGAGAAACTTATTTGTTTTTTTCAATGCGTTTATGTCAGAAAGCGAAAGTGAAATTTTAGTATTATAATACTACAATGATAGTCACCAAATGAATATTACTGAGAAGAAAAAAAAAAGATGATGAAAGCAAAAGTCAAAATAAACGATTCTCCTGGCAGCCTGGGGCTCGAACTCACGACATGATTTGAAAAAACGTTAGTTAAGATCGCCGCAACTATCTGTGCCAACTCATATTGATAAACTACATTTGCGTTTTAAATAACTATATACCTTGCAATACGAGACAACGAATTGCGCAGCAAAATTTCAACCAATCAAAAATTTTAAAGGAATTCTAAATATTGTGCACATATGACGATATCGCCTCTTTAACGTTACTGAGCCAACGATTGAGTAAATTGGAAATACGACAATGCTTTCATCTTCAAAAGGTAAAACAAATTGTCTGTTCGGTATAATCAAGAAAGGCGAACTTTGTATTCCCTTCCATATCTGCCATAGGTGATCATCCAGATGGAACACTTTACCCACCCACATGGGAACTTATCCATCCATGGACCCACTTATTTTGATAATTTTGTTTTTAACTTTGTAACGCCATGGTAGTGAAGTGTATTTAAATAACATTTATTATTATTTATTATTATTCAAAAGGTAAAACAACGTCAGGCATCACTTCAGTTCATCAGTTCCGCGGTTTTTTAGGCCTTACGTTACTCGCACTGATAACATATCACTCACTACAGGTGTTCCTAGTTATTATACACATCCCTCAGTACGGGTTGACATGGGGATTGCCATACGCGGGTTGTTAGAGATTAGGTACAATCAGGCGCGTATCCAAGATTTTTTTAACGGGGGGGGCCTAGACCATCAGCCCTTGGTGAAGTTTGCCCTATTGTAACTGCGCTACTTACGCACCACTATGGGTTGGCGTGTAACGTATATGGAGGAAATTTTTGAAAAACGACCCCTAGCCTTGCAGGAACTGCCCCCCAAAATGGGAGAAAGTGACAATATTTTCTTCAATTTCAGTCAGTTTCCCCTGATGAAGGTTCCTTTACCCTCTCCAATGACGAAATGATCGATTTAAGTCCCCTTGTTCTCGCATTTTTCCTTAGAAATTAAAAACAAAACTTAATAACAAAGGAAAATATTTTTTCATCTTTCAGAAAAGTGTGCATGAAAGTCTGGGGTATTTACCTTAAGGTTCTCCTGTAACTACGCTACGCGCAGGCGCGTACCCAGGATTTTTTTCTATCGGGGGGGTAGGCCTGGACCATCGACCCATTTTCAGAGAAAAAAAAAAAATCCTGTTTTATAGTATATACCGCAACTTGTGTGCGGGGGATCATGAGGCCGCTAGGATGCGTCTTATGATTATAGATGTAAGAGGCAATCATGGCAATGATGTTAATATTTGGAAGCTGGGGCATGAACATAATGAAAAGTGACGTCACATGACGTCACGAAAATGGTTTTCGATGTCATTAGTTTTTTATGTCCAGTCTCTATATAGTTCATTACTAGTGTTTAGATGAGATCTCGAGTTTGTTACTTTAGGGGAGGGGGAGGGGTATTTCTTCTTTTAAAGGTATTTTCGTAGTGAGCGAAACTTTTTTTTCTTTTTTTTTTTTTGCGAAGGAGGGGGCCTAGGCCCCAGGTCCCCCTCCCTGGCTAATCGCTTGGGTACAATTCCTGTGTTTTTTTAATTAAAAGGGAAAAAATTGATAACTATAATACACTTTTCCAAATTCTGCATCTATTTAGCACCACGACCGGAAAAAGTTCTCCGAGATTCAAATTTTGATCGCCATTTTCTTAGTCACCGCGCGTTTGTGATTAATTATTCAACGTCCGCAAAAGGTTTTAGAATGTTCCACTAAACTGCAAGTTGATTTTTGCTGACAACATTTTTTTTGCTCATATAATTTTATTAAATAGTTTTGGTAAGAAAACAAAAAAAAGCTGCCAAAACAAATTTAAAAAAAACATCAAGAAATGTTTAGATTATTTAATTGTACTTTATAAGTATTATCTTAAATTTTTTTCCTCAAACCTATTACCCCGCTAATATTTTTCCTCAAAACATATTACCCCGCTAAAATGTTAATAGTTGTATCATGGCAGTGTTTTGAACATTAACCATACTTTGTAGAGCTTGTCGGACGATTTTCACGGAAGGAAATTTTAGTCCAAAATACTTCAATAAAAGTAACTAAAATTACCTTCAAAACAGTTTTTGAAGAAATGGATGGGTTTCCAAACATCAATTCTAATCATTGTGGGCAAAAAAAAGGTAAAATGGTTTAAGTTTTCATAAAGATACATTTAATTTGAATACATGTAAACCCAACCAAGCTATATAACTGAATTTAATTTGTAATTTTACCTTTGAGGGCAGTTCCAGGATTTCTGTCTTGATCTCATTCAGTGGCGGCGGAACCAGGGGGACGAAAACAGTGGGGCAAATGTGTTGTTTAGCCCCCTCCCCAGTAATTGCTTTTGATTTTTCTTAATCTTTGGAAATTATGTTAAAGGAAAAATTCCCGGATTATATTCAAAGATATAAAGATATAAAAACATGTTGTTGCTCTGCCCAAGCTTATATACACAGCGGCAATATTCATCATAACTTAATACTCACAAGTCAGAAGCAAGGTCAATGAATGAAACTTGTTGCCAAATACAAGATGTACGGACACATTCGACCGATCTCGGTTGAAAAAAATCAAATTAAAATAGTATAGATTTCCGAATTTTTGTCAAAAAATCTCTTGCAAAAGAAAGAGAAGAGGGTGAGCCTTTGGGAGAAGCAGTGGCGGGGCTATGTGGGTATCCATAGACCACTTTTCCTCCACCTGCCCCCTAGAAATGTGTGTAAAGTGACATATTTTGTCCCCCCCCATGAGAGGCATTTGCCCGCTCTCCCCCTCCCCCTCTCTGACCAAAATCCTGGTGCCGCCACCGGGGAGAAGCGAATGTGAAACTTCCCGACAAGTGGGAAAAGATGGTGCCAGACTCTTATGCAGGGTGTCTCATCGGAGGCAGAAAATCTAGTTCACGATCACGATAAGAAGCATAATGCATGATTTATCATTTATACACAATCATCAGAGGCGCCATCGGGGAAGCTTCCTCCCCCCTCCCCCTCCCATGTCCAAAATTTCAAAAATTATATTTTGTCCAAAATGGCTATTTTATACCTTTTAATGTGGGGGTGGGGGGTAGTCTGTATCATTGCAAAATTATATGCTGCTATACTAGACCGTTCGTAATTATCCTACTTCAGTTTAAAAAGCCGTGTATTGCACATATTCAGAGTCTTTTGGGGTATCTAAAACTTAAAAATACACGGTTTCCCTGGGGCTTCGCAACCAGGACTCCCACCAGGGCTTTGTCCCGCCTAAGGCCCCATACCGAAAAGGTTTGTGCCCCCAATATCAAAGTCCTGGTGGCGCCACTGATCATTATGGACGTAGATCCTGGGAAATGTGGGTATTCATACCCCACTTCTTGGCGAACCTCTAACTCGTAACGTGTTTCATGCAATAAAATTGAAAGAAAAAAAGTTGGGGTTAAAAATGGGGTAAATCCGTCGCTCCTAATTCAAAAAGATAAAAATAAACTTACGGATAGTGAGGTTTCTAAGACTGTACCCTTCTTTCATATCAACGTTACTTTTTGTTTTAAAGGTTGGGTTTATGTAGATCGTTGAGACATATATTAATTCGATCTTTTGTTATCACGCCTAAATTGGTTTATCTTGAAAGAGCCACCCCACCCCCCTCCCCCTTTATTTGAACCTTAATTCCTTTGAGGTAATTCGGGGGCCCCTTATCATAATTATTGTAAGGCCCCGGGATCTTTTTTCATACGGTGCCTCATCGGGACTCTTTGGGGCCTCTTATCATGTAATCATAAGGCCCCTTAATTGCCTTCTTGCTGCTAGTACTTTATCGAGGCCAGGGCCTTTCGGGTCAGGGCAGGCGTTGCAGCCAGGGGCGTAACTTAACTTCGAGCCCAGGAGGGGGTGTAAGTCAAATTTTCCTTTGCCCTACTCATTAAAAAACGAAATATATGTGTCTATACAACCACACAATATCGAACAGTTGGAAACAGATCACATCCTACCCCCTCCCTTCCCCCACACCACCAACGCCAATCCTGTTGCCAGAAATTTTACTGCGTAACACCGTGTGCCCATTTACGGGCCCTGTCGAGTTCTATAGGGGTGAAGCTTTGGTTGGGGTCCAATGGACGAAGCCATGGGAGCTCCGAAGTAATGCATCAGCAGAGAAAAAGTTTCTCTGCAAACTTGTTGGAGAGATTTTCACGGTTCTAAAACCTATGTCAGTAGGGGTTTAATCCTCCATTGGTTAACGTGTATTTTCAGGTTCCATTGAAATAAAGTGTATTTTCTTGGGCACTCTGGGTGGTTAAATCTTCATTGAGCACGCTGGGTGCTCTTGCTTTAATTCTCATCAGGCTCACTGGGTGATTGTGGTTTAATCCTCATTGGGCGCATTGGATGTTTGGGCCCTCATTAGGTGTACTAGGTGCTTTTATTCCATTAAGTGTATTTCTATCGTCCATTGAGATAACGTGTATTTTCTTGGACACTCTGGGTGCTTGGGGTTTAATCATAATTAGGCACTCTGAATGCTTGGGGTTTAATCATCATTGGCTCGCACTGAATGCTTGGATTTAATCCTCATTGGGCGCGCAGGGTACTTTGAGGTTTAATCCTCATGTTCCCACTGGGTGCCCTGGGGTTTAATTTTAATTGGGCGCGCTATGCTCTAGATGAAGTAAACAAGTTCAGATACCTTGGTGCAACAGTAAGCTTACAAGGTGGTGGCGAGGAAGATTTAAAAAAACAGAATCTCTAAAACAATAGTAGCATTTATGAAGTTAAATAAGGTATGGAACTCATGTTCAAATGCTACAGGAGAATTTTGAAGATCAGATGGCTTTATGTAATATCTTACGATGAAATACTGAGAACCACTAAACATGACAAAATCAGCACTGAGGTAAAAAGAAGAAGGTGGAGGTGGATTGATCATGTGATGCGCATGAGCACTATTAGGCACTGTGTGACAGCTATGACGTGGAAAGCAGAGAGGAGAAGGAAGGTTGGTCGTCCTAGAACGATTTGGAGAAGGACAGTCGAGAAGGAGAGGAAATTGATGGGATGAAGCTCGTGGACCGAAGCCAGACAAGTTGCAAAAAACAGAGTCCAGTGGAGAGAGTGCACTGCAGCCTTATGGGCCGGAAGGCCTAAAGAGACTAGGTGAGGTGAAGTGCACTAGGTTCTCCTTTGAGGTAATGTGTATTTCCATGGTCCATTGAGATAACATGTATTTTCTTGGGTACTTTGGGGTTTAATTATCATTGGGCAGTGGACACTCTGAATGCTTGGGGCTAAATCATCATTGGGCGCACTGGCTGCTTGAAATTTAATCCTCATGTTCGCACTGGGTGCTTGGGCTTTAATCCTCATGTCCTCATAATTACCAAAGAAAATTTGTGTATCTATATGTTATCTATTAAATTAAAGTGGGTGTGATTTTTTCGCATACACAAATTATCATAGGCCTACATGTAAAGGGCACTTGTTCACACGTAATGGTGAGAAGTTGTGTGCATATCAATCAGGGTTTTTGCATAACAATAGACTTTCGTGCAAAATGATTAACATGAGATAACAGCTTAAACAGGCGGTCTTGTCTCAAAACAAGTCGCAATGACGTCAGTAAGCACAGCGGCAGTTCTTACACACGTCATCAAAAATCGACTCGGGCCTATCTTATTACAATCGTTCAGAAGAGCGTATATTAAGTAAGGTAGGCCTGCGTATGTTTTATCGGGGACATTTATATAATAAAAACACTTTATATGACGCACTTTCCAATTGGGAACAACCTACCATTCGGGGACATCCCTCGTTGGTTTTCTTCGAGACTTGGGCTCTCTATGGGTGAAACAATATGCCACCTGAAATATTACGCATTGTATCGCTGTTCCCTTTTGGTAGGTTCTATGCAGGCTGTGTTTCAAAATATGTGTCTTTAAGTGTATTATCAGAGTATGAAATTCTAGCACATATGTCCCCGGTTATGTGATTCAAAGTGCATACTGGGCGAATAAACTTTAACACATGACCTGTTTCCCCGATTGGTATCTTTTATGTGGTATAGTGGTCCTGGTTGGAGGACATACACATGGGTGTACGATGCAGTTAGTATGTACTATAGAGTCCATTCCTGTTTTATGTCATTAAACTGTTAAAAAGAACACGATGAGTAGTAGATAATAAATTGATACAAATGGGTTGTGAAATTGTGATCAATCTCACCCAGGGCCGTAATTCCCGGGGGACAGAGGTGACATGTGCCCCTCTTCTTTTTTTTAATTCAGTACATTTTGGGGAAATTTTGCCATTTGTCCCACCCCCATTTCTTGGATAAGAGGCCATGTCCCCCATTCCCCTCCCCACCACCCCTCCTTCTCCGGCCCACACACACGCACACACACACACACTTTTCAAATAAGAATTACGGCCTAATCTCATCCCATCTAATTCGATCAAAAATAACGTCCATACGATGTCCCCGATCGGGTGATTCAAAACGCATGCCCCCGGTTGGGACTCAAAACAAGTGTGGGTGTATGTGGAGAGGAGGGGGAGGGGGGTTCTTCCTGCCTCACGGGAATTATGGCCCTGGTTTTTATCATCCAAATCGTTTTTGTGAGATGAATATGTCGATTTGTCAGGCTCTTCCGTTTCTCCCAGCAGATTGACCTGTCGACTGCCTGAGCATTTACAGGCTACATAAGCGTACAAACCCGTTTTTCTCAACTTACTACTGCAGATGACCCACAGGCGCAACAAAAATATGTCCCTCTTCTCTAGTTTTGTCCCTGGCCCTGTTTGGATGCCATCCATGGCCCTACCAATTGGATTTGGTCATAATTCAAGGGGGATTTAATATAATACATTAGGTTTTTGAAAAGCAGTGTTGGGGAACACCGTTGGCAGGTTGGGGGAAATATTTGCATGATTTATTCAAAAAATGCCTAAACACTCAAATGCTGTAAAATGATCAAATTTCAACAGCATATATTTCTTAGCTACTTGTCCATCTGTACATGGATCTTGAATTAATTGTTCTTGTTGTTCGTTGAACAGATTACGGAAGATTGTAAAGTGCATGCATGGCAGCTAATTCTTGTAAGCGTGCGTGCGCTGACTGGTATATGGAGATGGGGATGTATTAAAGGTTATAACCTTCCAGGCTACCGTACTACGCTGAGTAAAGCCAATGCAACAGCGGGAAGGGGGCAGCGAACCGATTCGTTTAATCCCTAAAATGGGCTTTCTGACAAAAGATGCACGAAAATTGGAAAGAAAGAACAATTAAAGGTGGACTAAGACCCATATCTTTTGGGCGTCAATTTGGTGAATTTTCAAATATTCATTAAACATATTTTTATCACCCAAAGTGATATAATTATCTAAATAAATTGATTCTGAATCTCAGAAAGCTACTTCGTATGAAATTGGTAATAGAGCAGTTTCGAAGTTCTCCACGACGACCAAAGAGCACAGTTTTGCTGAATATTTGTGAGACTGGAAAATTGTGTCCTCACTTATATGTCTAGTGTCCCTTTAACTTATTGACTAAGATTACATGGGGTCACGGTGTTTGCATTCAATGTTAACGAAAAGCAAATGCGCGGGAAATTTATAATATTTGTTATTCTGGATTTGACCATGGCACTTTGAGACGTCTTGGAGCTTGTTGCCTGTCAGGCAGGCGGCAGGCGGCCGGGGAAAATCAAACTCTTCAGAAATGGTAATTAAACCTTAATGAATTTGTTATTATAGCACATACCCTAAGAAAGAATGATTTACCATCTTTATTATTATTTTTATTTTTCTATCAAAGAAGTTTGACAAACTATTTCAAAATAATTTTAAGTTATTGACAAATCATTAAACACTCTAATTGTACAGCCTTTAATTTTCCTAGCAGTCTGCATGGCTGCATGAGATGGATTTCATCGCAATATCTTCCATTATCCCCCTCATGGAAAAATGGAACTCTCCCCTATTTGAAGTTGGTATTTGTAACAATTGTTGGTCCAACAAGGCTTTAAACCTTTTCTAGTTGTCCTATTAATTCTGAGGTCAAAAAAATCCTCCAGAAAATATCAGCATGCATCCTCTACAACCAATTTATGCTAATCAGCTGATTGTTTTTATTTAAGTTTTATCACAGCTTTCTGGCTTTTGTTCTTGAATTTCTCTCATTCTTCCCCTGTCTCTTTCCTTACTTTTGACTTCTGTTGATTTGACTTATTGCTGTTTGACATCAAACAAACAAACCACAAGGCTTTATTTTTAGTTGTATATTATTCTGAGGTCACAAAATATCGTGCAATTTATGCTAATCAGCTGATTAGGTATATTTAAGTTTTAATATATATATATAGAATATCAATTTTGACTTCTGTTGATATGACTTATTATATATATATGTTGATATATATGTATATATATATATATATATATATATATATATATATATATATATATATATATATATATATATATATATATATATATATATATATGTATAAATTTTTATATACCTGTCCATATACCTTAAATTCATTTGTTGTATATATTGAACCATTTAAGCTCATGTTTTTATACCTGTCCATATACCTTAAATTCATTTATATATATATTGAACCATTTAAGCTCATGTTTTTGCTACCTGTCCATATACCTTAAATTCATTTGTTGTATATATTGAACCATTTAAGCTAATTTTTTTGCTGTCTGTCCATATATATACCTTTAATTCATTTGTTTTACGTTTGTGTGTGATGTATGATTGGGCGGGAAGCATAATTTTGTTCTCAGTATTATGTAGGATTAACCCACGTTCGTATTGGAAAACAAAAACAGACGGCGGGCACTTAAAATGATGTTTATGGATTGATAAAGAACATTTATTTCTAAACAAATCACTTCTTGAAACATTTTGAAAATAGCACTTTCATGATAATTTGTGACATTGACACAAAATTGTTACGTAATTCTATAAGTTCTTATGTAATTGTTATGTAATTTTATAAGTTTCTTTTTTAAAGGAGACATCAAGTCTGGCTTTTTCTTCTTTTAATATTATAGAAATAATAATTATAAGTCATCAGAAGAAATTTCACATCGTACAACACAAATTAGCATACATTTTCTAAATTACTAAAACATTAAATCTGTCAATATAAAATTTACATGGGAGCGGTTATTTTGTCCGTACGCCCTCTTATAAATGATGTTATTTACCCAGTACAGATTAGAATATTAATGTATTTTTATAATCTATTACAAATTTTCTAACTTGTAAGAAAATATTTTTTCTTTGCATGAGCTGATGAATTTTTATTTGTATATGATATTAATGAGTCAAGCCTTTAAAACTTCATGTCAAAGCATTTGTTGGAAAACAAAATTCAAAGAGAATCATTCTAAACAAATACACATATTCCATAGCACATAGGGCAGATTATGTCATTATTCATAAATGGCATGATTTCAACACAAAATTAGACACAATGGCAATACTTTGTTTTTTTTTCATCCATGCACCTCTCTCGATCCCAGCTTTCTGACTTTCAGTTCTCGTGTTTCTCTCAATCTCCCCCTGTTTTATTTCCTTCCTACCTTTAAAATGATCTAACTTTTTCAGGCACAATTTGACCCTCGTTGTCGTGGTGCCGTTAAGCCCTCATCAATCAAACAAACAAACATAATGGCAGCGAAAAGAAAAAAATGAAAAAAATGGTAAGACAGAAATTTTTGGAGAAACTATCGTAATTTTGGAAAAATTTGTTTACATTTCCAAAACAATTGAAGAAAATCTCTTAAAATGTGAAAAAATTTTCCTGACATTTCCCGAAAATGAGAGAATGCGAGGCTTGGGGTACAAATTTAGGACCCATCATATCTCTAAAGGGCAAAAATATATATGTATATATTTTTAGTTTTAAGTGACCGTTTTTTGCCGATTTCTCTGCTTTTGTGGTTATGTTTTTTGTTTGTTATGGATGTTTTACTTTTTAGTCGCCAGAAGAAATAATCAGGTACTGTATACACTAAACTCTGGCTCCAGTGCACTCCCCCTCCCCCCCCCGCCTAATATTCTCCAGGCGGCATCCTCTTCCTGAAGGCTGTAGAGGTTTTCTGAAACATTGTATTTAACCAAGGGTCAATCAAACTTTAAGGATATTTTAACATATTCCAAATATTAAATATTAAATATTAAAATATATATATATATATCTTTTTTGTATTTCGTTCCTTTAAATATGCGATTGTCTTCTCCTATATTTTGGTGGTAGACGTGGGTGAAAACTTAACAGAATCACCCATTTAATTAATTGTGGTGTATAATAAAATTAAAAAATACGTTTCTAATATAAAAATAGTCAATATGCCCGTTCATACATCAAACCGATTGCATATTGATTTGCACATTAACACGACAAAAAGGAAAAAGCTGTAAAATGGTTAATTTGTAACCGAGCTTGACGGACAAAAGCTTAGGAATTTAAGCTATTTTCATGATTTGTACTGGATTATAAATGCCTATATATGGACATATAGCTAGGAATTTAAGCTATTTTCATGATTTGTACTGGATTATAACATATAGCAATTTAAATTTTCTATATTTTTCAATATTTTATCACGTAATTTTAACTCAACTGGACTTCATTTTACCGGGCAGCGGCGTCGTTGCGTTTCACGCGTCTTTACACAGCTCAGTCACATCACTCGTATACAACAAACAAACTACATGCTAATCTACCAGTACCAGTTCAGCGAATTTTACTGATTGCAGTTTTTTGCTCGTTTCTCGATTTTTCTTGATATTTTCCTTAAGTAATTTATATTTTCACACGGTATACGAAGAGTAACTTTAACGTTAACGTCATCTGATTTTTCGTTATACTCAGACAAAACCTATACCTGATATAAAGTGCTCGCTACAAGTTTTAGTGTGTAGGTTGAAAGCCCGGGTTGAAAGCCGTTGCGTCGTACAGCAGAAACCCGCTTCGCGAACGTCGAACCGGATCAGATGGAAATCGAGAAAATGTATTTCTATTTCCCGCACACATCTATTGGTGCAACCATCGGCACAGCAAGATTCTAGCATAATTATCTTGCAAAAATTATCTTGTATATAATAACAACATGCAAACGTATGTAAGTCTAATTAAATGTAACTTACAGCAGACGACAGTGGTTTTGGGAAGTTTTCTTAATTTTTCGTAAAATTTCGTTCATTATTGTAAAATTTCCTTCCTTTTCGAGAAATTTTCTTCATTTTCGTGAAACTTGGATCCATTTTCGTAAATTTTTTATCAATTTCGGGATGTTTTCTTTAATTTTCGGCATTTGTTGGAATGTTTTTCTTCAATTTTTGGGAAATTTCCTTCATTTTTGGGAGATTTCTTTTATTTTCAAGAAATTTCCTTCATTTTCCGAATTTTTTTCTTAATATTTTGGATTTTTTTGTCAATTTTCGGGAAATTTTACCAAAGCAGCGCTTTCGGAGGTTTCGCCTCCTGGACCCCTTGCAGGGCTTTTATTCGAAACATTGTTTCTAAGCAATTTTCTAAACGGTTCATGCCAATTTACTTCTATGTGCTCAATGTTTTACTCTTATATTAGCTTTTTTCGGAAGGGGAAGAGGATTGGGGGCGCCAAAATTCCCTTTCTCCCAGTAAAACATACCCACCACGCCACTATACAAAAGTATGTTTTTGTGAACAAAATATAGAGCATAGAGAAGAGGGGCAGTGTGGATCACCCCTCTGAAAAATAGGTACCGGTGTATTTCTTTTATTGTCAAAACGTGTAACATTTTCTGCAATCCTTTCGTCTATATGTTACAGTGAAAGTATATGAGAAGTAGGGTGCATTATGCGGACATGCATTAAATTTAATGATAATTAAATTTAAAATCTTTAATTTTAAAGATGTGAGCCCTTCGAATTACTCCCCGACTGTTTCGGTAGGCCTCTACCTGCCCACAGAAAAACAAGTATTGATTTAAGATCTATGGACAGTGTCATATTTCAACAACATCAACCATGCAAATAGCAACAACAACAAAAAGTAACATATTCGGTTAAAAAAGCGACTATTTTACTGCTGCATTTAAAATTTTCAGGCCTTTATTATGATGAATTACGCAAATTTTATAGAAATTGAGACATAGTAACAAATTAACTTATTGTTTTCTAATCCTCCAACTACGTTTTGAATCTCCATTATACCCCGTTTATTCAGATTTAGCAGGAGAAAAGTCTCGATATCAGTGACTGACATTTAGGAGAGAAATCATAACTTAAAAGAAATATTTATTGTATATAAAGTGTTTATATATATATATAAATATATATATATATCAAAACTTTTGCATATATTTTAATTAGCCACATTTCGGAAACTATGGGTGCTTTGACATAATCTAAAGACGATTCTGCAGTAGCGTAGGTAGATATTTGAAATTAACGGGAGAAATTTGATTTTTGTCCCTACGAAAATAAACGAAATTTTACAAAAATTGATAAAAATTTCCTAAATAGGAAGACAAATTTCCGGAAAATGACGGAAATTTTACGAAAATTGAAGAACATGAATTAATGCAAAATTCCCGAACATGAAGAAAAATTATCGAAAATGAAGGACATCTCACGTATAAGTTGATACAGTTTTCACGAAAATTGAAAGCAATGGTGAAAAATTCCTAAAAATACAGAAAATTTCCTGAAAACGAAGATAGTTTCCCCGAACATGGAGATTTTTTCCCTAAAATTTAAGCAAATTTCCCGAGAATTTTGGCAAATTTTCCCAAAATGAAGAAAAACCCGAAAATGAAGAAAATTTCAGGAACGTTGAAGAAAATTTTCCGAAAATTCAAAAATAAATTCTCGAAAATGAAGAAAACGTTTCAAAATTGAAGAAAATTGAAGAAGGTTTCTCGAAAATTAAAGATTTTTGGAAGAAAATGCCATGGAATCTGAATCTGATTCTTCAAAATCAATTCGTTAGACCTTTATCATTTGAAGGGGGGGGGTGATTCATCCCCCTGGTCCCGGTTCCTACGCCACTCTTCTGTTCAATAATTAAGGAGCTTTGTGGTTTTAAATAACATCTCTATTTAACCATATACAGTTAAATATTAATAATATTTGTTCTATAACATATGTTAAAATATAGATCCCGACATGCTTTTATTCAAAATGTGCATGTGGGTCATAGGTGGGATGACATGTGGATCATAATGTTGGGTGGCATGTGGGTCATAGGTGGGGTGGTATGATAATGGATAGAGGGTTGAGTTGCGCATACGAAATATGGTGGAGTATAACGTGGGACAGGGTGGGATGGAATAGTGGGTGTAATGGCGAACGTGTTGGCTGTCGTATGGGAAATAGTTTTGGGGTGAGGTGTGAGACGAAGGTGGTATGGCTTATGGCGCATAGTATGGAATAGCATATGAGGCATAATGTGAGATGGATGGCACATGGTACATAGGTTAAAATACCATGTGAAGCATACTGGCACGATGGTTTGTTGGGCAAATATGGTAGATAGAAAATATTGAATAGAGGATGGGATTGGTTAAAAGAGAAAGGGTGGGATATTATGTGGAGCATGAAGTGGGTTGGCATAAGAGACGTAGGGTGGTATAAACGGGATAATGCGCGTACCACATGGATGGCATATGGCACATATGTTAAAATGTCACATGGAGCATGTGGGTTGTATGCTACGATGGAAAATATTGGATAAAGAAGATGGAATTGAAAATACGACATAGGGTGGGATATCATATGGGACATATAGGGTGGAATGCCATATGGGACAAAGGGTGAAATGTCACATTGGACATAGGGTGGAATGTCACGTGGAGCAGGGTGACATGTACATGATACTGGGTTTGGCGTAAACATATGCGACATAGCATGAGTCGTCATGTGGGACATGGTTTGGGATGAGACATATGGGACATAGGGTGTGTTGTCATACGGGACATAGGGTGGTTTGTCATTAGGGGCATAGGGTTGGATGCCATGCGAGACAAAGGGTGGAATGGAACATACTGGATAAAAGTGGGATGCGCATAAGAAAAGAGTTAGATACCATGTGGGACATTGGGTGGGTTTGGATGTGGGATAGTGTGGCATGTGTATAGAGGGTACGATGACATACAAATAAAGGATGGGTTGCGTGGGAGCATAACATTGGATAGTATATGGGCATAAGATGAGATAAAGAGTTGGAAGAGTTGGAATGACATATGGGGCATATGGTGCGATGGAATGTGAAACGTAGGGGTGGCATAGTGTTTTGAACATGGGTGAAAGGTATTGCATAAGGGTGAGATTGCGTATACGAAATAGCTTAAAATATCATATGGGAATTGGTCGGCATATGGAATAAGGTGATATGCATGGGATAGTGGGTTTGGCATTCACGTATGCGACATAGCGTGGGATGTCATACGGGACATAGTTTGGGATGGGACATATGATAAGATGACATATGTGAATTAAAATGGGATGACATGTGGGACATAGGGTGGGATGGCACGTGGAACATAGGGGACAAAGTGGGATGACATGTGTTGTATGGTGGATATGATTGCGTACATGTATAATACAGAGGGTGGGTTTGGTCATATGGGTCATAGGTGGAATGGCAAATGAGATATGGATTGGAGGGTATATGAGGCATAATATTGTATGGTACTAACATATGGTGGGACAGACTCAAGGGTCGGATGTCAAATGGTACATAGGTTTTAGTGACGTATTGGGCATAGGGTGCGGTGATATGGGTGGCTTATTGTGGCAGCGTCGATGCTTAGGATGGGGGGGGGGGGAGGGTGGCAAAGACTCAAACATAGTTTGCTGCACAACTCCAAGGAAGTATAATTTCATATTGTTGCCTTTTAAGGAGTTTGAAAAACGCTGTCAAATTGTCAATGTTTAACCAATTTTGATGAAAGATTTTGTCACTTTCATCAAAATACAAATTTGTGATGTATTTGTGAAATTTTATTTTGTAAATATTTTTTTAATGGGCGTATTTCAATATATATTCACAATACCCACAATCAAGTTTGAGCAAGATTAGTCTTTCCCATAATTTTCGCGACATATTTAAAAGGGCACTAGACCAAAAAGTGTGGACGTATTTTAATGCCCCAATCAAATGCTTATCTAATACGCAACGGAATAGCAATATTCTGGTTAATATAAATCTGTGTCTGTGGGCTATTGTGGCATGAAGTTTATCGATCTGTTGTGGAGAATATATCTGTGAAATTTGCATAAAGGAGCGCCCCCACTTTTCGGTTTTGTGTTCCCTTAATTAAAAAGCAAATAGATAAAGCGTTGCTTGGTGCTTAAAGAAAAAGGTACAACTTTAAAGTTATGTGACTAAAGTCGTGTGGCTTTAAAATCGTATGGCTTTGAGTCGTGTGGCTTTAGGTCGTGTGGCTCTACGTCGTGTGGCTCTACGTCGTGTGGCTCTACGTCGTGTGGCTCTATGTCGTGTGGCTCTACGTCGTGTGGCTTTAGGTCGTGTGGCTCTACGTCGTGTGGCTCTTTGTCGTGTGGCTTTAAGTCGTGTGGCTTTAAGTCGTGTGGCTTTAAGTCGTATGGCTTTAAGTCGTGTGCCTTTGAGTCGTGTGGCTTTAAGTCGTGTGGCTTTAAGTCGTGTGGCTTTAAATCGTGTGGCTTTAAGCTACCTGGACCATCCGCACCTCCAAAGATCCTACATGCACTCCAACGAAGAAACCTAGGGGCTTCCTGAACCTACGCGCTTTTTTGGATCCTACGCGCTCCCTCGAGCAAAGGCGCGCTCCCCCGAAACATACGCGCGCTCCCCCATAACATACGCGCTCTTCCTCGTAGCATAGGCGCGCTTTCCAATGCACGCGCGCTCCCCGTAACATACGCGCTTTTCCCTGTAGCATACGCGCGCTTCCCCCAGAGCATACGCGCTCTTCCACGGCAAAAAAGCGCCTTGGGGCACAAGCGCGCATCCCGGGGAATACGCTCACCCCCGTGGCATACGCACGCTCCCCAGGGTATACACGCGCCCCTGGGCATTCGCGACGCTCCCAGAGCATACGCGCGCTCCCCAGACCATGGCGGGCTGCCCCTGCAGCAAAGGTGCACTCCTTGAAGCATACGCGCACTGCCCTGGAGCAAAGGTGCGCTCCTTGAAGCATACGCGCTCCCCTAAAGCATACGCGCGTTCACCCGCACTCCATCCAGTCATCGCGGCCTCCGGTCGTGGCGGCCTCCGGTCGTGGCGGCCTCCGGTCGTGCCTCCGCCGCCGCCTCCAGCCGCCGCCCGCCTCAGCCGTCGCGGCCTCCAGCCGTCCCGGCCTCCAGCCGTCGCCCGGCCTCCAGCCGTCGTGGCGGCCTCCAGCCGCCGCCCGCCTCCAGTCGCCCGGCCTCGTCGCCCGGCCTCCAGTCGTCGCCCGGCCTCCAGCCGTCGCCCGGCCTCCAGTCGTCGCCCGGCCTCCCGTCGTCCCGGCCTCCAGCCGTCGCCCGGCCTCCAGCCGTCCCCGGCCTCCAGCCGTCGCCCGGCCTCCCGTCGCCCGGCCTCCAGCCGCCTCCCGGCCTCCAGCCGTCGCCCGGCCTCCCCGTCGTCCCGGCCTCCCGTCGCCCGGCCTCCAGCCGTCGCCCCGGCCTCCAGCCGTCGTCCCGGCCTCCCCGTCGTCCCGGCCTCCAGCCGTCGTCCGGCCTCCAGCCGTCCCGGCCTCCAGTCGTCCCGGCCTCCAGCCGTCCCGGCCTCCAGCCGTCGTCCCGGCCTCCCCGTCGCCCGGCCTCCAGCCGTCGTCCCGGCCTCCCGTCGTCCCGGCCTCCAGCCGTCGTCCCGGCCTCCCGTCGTCCCGGCCTCCAGCCGTCGTCCCGGCCTCCCGTCGCCCCGGCCTCCAGCCGTCGCCCCGGCCTCCCCGTCGTCCCGGCCTCAGCCGTCGTCCCGGCCTCCAGCCGTCGCCCCGGCCTCCAGCCGTCGTCCCGGCCTCCAGCCGTCGTCCCGGCCTCCAGCCGTCGTCCCGGCCTCCAGCCGTCGTCCCGGCCTCCAGCCGTCGTCCCGGCCTCCAGCCGTCGTCCCGGCCTCCAGCCGTCGTCCCGGCCTCCAGCCGTCGTCCCGGCCTCCCCGTCGTCCCGGCCTCCAGCCGTCGTCCCGGCCTCCCGTCGTCCCGGCCTCCCGTCGTCCCGGCCTCCCGTCGTCCCGGCCTCCCGTCGTCCCGGCCTCCCGTCGTCCCGGCCTCCCGTCGTCCCGGCCTCCCGTCGTCCCGGCCTCCCGTCGTCCCAGGCCTCCGTCGTCGCCTCCAGCCCCGGCCTCCAGCCGTCCCGGCCTCCAGCCGTCGTCCCGCCTCCAGCCGTCGTCCCGCCTCCAGCCGTCGCCCGGCCTCCAGCCGTCGTCCCGGCCTCCAGCCGTCGTCCCGGCCTCCAGCCGTCGTCCCGGCCTCCAGCCGTCCCGGCCTCCCCGTCGTCCCGGCCTCCCCGTCGTCCCGCCTCCCCGTCGTCCCGGCCTCCAGCCGTCGCCCCGGCCTCCCGTCCCCGGCCTCCAGCCGTCGTCCCGGCCTCCAGCCTCCCGTCGTCCCGGCCTCCAGCCGTCGTCCCGGCCTCCAGCCGTCGTCCCGGCCTCCCCGTCGTCCCGCCTCCAGCCGTCGTCCCGGCCTCCAGCCGTCGTCCCGGCCTCCAGCCGCCGCCCCGCCTCCCGTCGTCCCGGCCGTCCCCGGCCTCCAGCCGTCGTCCCGGCCTCCAGCCGTCGTCCCGGCCTCCAGCCGTCGTCCCGCCTCCCGTCGTCCCGGCCTCCCGTCGTCCCGGCCTCCCGTCGTCCCGGCCTCCCGTCGTCCCGGCCTCCCGTCGTCCCCGACCTCCAGCCGTCGTCCCGGCCTCCAGCCGTCGTCCCGCCTCCGGCCGTCGTCCCGCCTCCAGCCGTCGTCCCGGCCTCCAGCCGTCGTCCCGGCCTCCGGTCGCCCCGCCCCGCGTCCAGCCGTCGTCCCGGCCTCCAGCCGTCGTCCCGGCCTCAGCCGTCGTCCCGGCCTCCAGCCGTCGCCCCGCCTCCAGCCGTCGTCCCGGCCTCCAGCCGTCGTCCCGCCTCCAGCCGTCGTCCCGCCTCCCCGTCGTCCCGCCTCCAGCCGTCGCCCCGCCTCCAGCCCGCCCCGCCTCCAGCCGTCGTCCCGACCTCAGCCGTCGCCCCGACCTGAAATCCAGCCGAATTCGCCTCCAGCCGCCCCGAGCCTCCAGCCCCGAGCCTCCAGCCGCCGTCCCGGCCTCCAGCCGTCGTCCCGGCCTCCAGCCGTCGCGTGCTCACCGCCGTGAGCTCCAGCCGTCGCGAGATCCAAGTCGCGAGATGAAATCGCGAGCTTAAGTCCCGAGCTCAAGTCCCGAGCTCCAAGTCCCGAGCTCAAGTCCCAAACTCAAGTCGAGCTCACGGCCAAGCTCCAAGTCCGCGAGCTCAAGTCCCGAGTTCAATTCGCGAGCTCAAGTCCCGAGTTCAAGTGGCGTGTTTAAGTCCGAGCTCCTGTCGAGCGTGTTTAAGTCGGAGCTCCTGTCGAGGAGCTCAAGCTCAAGCTGCGTGCTCAAGTCGTGAGCTCAAGTCGCAAGCCTCAGTGGCAACCTCAAGCCGCAACCTCAATTGGCAAACCCAAGTCCCGTCAAGCCCAAGTCGAAGCTCAAGTCGGAACCTCAAGTCGGAACCTCCTGTTGCAACTTTCAGTTGCAATCTCCAGTCGCTTCCCCCGTCGCAACCTCCAATCGCAACCTCCAGTCGCAACCTCCAGTCGCAACCTCCAGTCGCAAGCTCAATCAAATCGCAACCTCAAGTCACAACCTCAAGTCACAACCTCAAGACTCAACCTGATATCGCAACCATAATCAAGTCGCAACCTCAGATCGCAACCTCAAGTCGCAACCTGAAGTCGCTTCCTCAAGTCGCAACCTCAAGTCGCAACCTGAAGTAGCAACCTTAAGTCGCACGACTCAATTGACCTGAAGTCGCAACCCGAAGTCGCTACCTCAAGTCGCAAGCTCAAGTCGCAACCTCAAGTCGCGAGCTCAAGTCGCGAGCTCAATTCGCGAGCTCAAGTCCCGAGCTCAAGTCCCGAGTTCAAGTCCCGAGCTCAAGTAGAGAGATCAAGTAGAGAGATCAAGTCGCGAGATCAAGTCGCGAGATCAAGTCGCGAGATCAAGTCGCGAGCTCAAGTCCCGAGATCAAGTCCCGAGCTCAAGTCCCGAGCTCAAGTCCCGAGCTCAAGTCCCGAGCTCAAGTCCCGAGTTCAAGTCCCGTGCTCAATTCGCGAGCTCAATTCGCGAGATCAAGTAGAGAGATCAAGCCGCGAGATCAAGTCGCGCGATCAAGTCGCGAGATCAAGTCCCGAGCTCAAGTCCCGAGCTCAAGTCCCGAGCTCAAGTCCCGAGCTCAAGTCGAGTTCAAGTCCGTGCTCAATTCGCGAGCTCAATTGCGAGATCATTCGCGAGATCAAGCCGCGAGATCAAGTCGCGCGATCAATTCGCGAGATCAAGTCGCGAGCTCAAATCGCGAGATCAAGTCCCGAGCTCAAGTCCCGAGCTCAAGTCCCGAGCTCAAGTCCCGAGCTCAAGTCCCCAGCTCAAATTCCGAGTTCAAGTCCCGAGCTCAAGTCCCGCGCTCAAGTCCCGAGCTCAAGTCCCGAGTTCAATTCGCGAGCTCAAGTCGCAAGCTCCTGTCGCGTGTTTAAGTCGCGAGCTCCTGTCGCGAGCTCGAGTCGCGAGCTCAAGCTGCGTGCTCAAGTCGTGAGCTCAAGTCGCAACCTCAATTCGCAACCTCAAGCCGCAACCTCAATTGGCAAACCCAAGTCGCAAGCCCAAGTCGCAAGCTCAATTCGCAAGCTCAAGTCGGAACCTCAAGTCGGAACCTCAAGTCGGAACCTCCTGTTGCAACTTTCAGTTGCAATCTCCAGTCGCTTCCCCCGTCGCAACCTCCAATCGCAACCTCCAGTCGCAACCTCCAGTCGCAACCTCCAGTCGCAAGCTCAATCAAATCGCAACCTCAAGTCACAACCTCAAGTCACAACCTCAAGACTCAACCTGATATCGCAACCATAATCAAGTCGCAACCTCAGATCGCAACCTCAAGTCGCAACCTGAAGTAACAACCTTAAGTCGCAAGACTCAATTGACCTGAAGTCGCAAGCTGAAGTCGCTACCTCAAGTCGCAACCTCAAGTCGCAACCTCAAGTCGCTACCTCAAGTCGCAAGCTCAAGTCGCAAGCTCAAGTCGCAATTATACCCAAGTGGCAAGCTCAAGTCGCAAGCTCAAGTCGCAAGCTCAAGTCGTAACCTCAAGTTGGATCACGTCATCGTGCGATCACGTCGCGAGCTCAAGTCGCGAGCTCAAGTCGCGAGCTCAATTCGCGAGCTCAAGTCCCGAGCTCAAGTCCCGAGTTCAAGTCCCGAGCTCAAGTAGAGAGATCAAGTAGAGAGATCAAGTCGCGAGATCAAGTCGCGAGATCAAGTCGCGAGATCAAGTCCCGAGCTCAAGTCCCTAGATCAAGTCCCGAGCTCAAGTCCCGAGCTCAAGTCCCGAGCTCAAGTCCGAGTTCAAGTCCCGAGCTCAATTCGCGAGCTCAATTCGCGAGATCAAGTAGAGAGACTGCCGCGAGATCAAGTCGCGCGATCAAGTCGCGAGATCAAGTCGCGAGCTCAAATCGCGAGATCAAGTCCCGAGCTCAAGTCCCGAGCTCAAGTCCCGAGCTCAAGTCCCGAGTTCAATTCGCGAGCTCAAGTCGCAAGCTCCTGTCGCGTGTTTAAGTCGCGAGCTCCTGTCGCGAGCTCGAGTCGCGAGCCTCAAGCTGCGTGCTCAAGTCGTGAGCTCAAGTCGCAACCTCATTCGCAACCTCAAGCCGCAACCTCAATTGGCAAACCCAAGTCGCAAGCCCAAGTCGCAAGCTCAAGTCGGAACCTCAAGTCGGAACCTCCTGTTGCAACTTTCAGTTGCAATCTCCAGTCGCTTCCCCCGTCGCAACCTCCAATCGCAACCTCCAGTCGCAACCTCCAGTCGCAACCTCCAGTCGCAACCTCAAGTCACAACCTCAAGTCACAACCTCAAGACTCAACCTGATATCGCAACCATAATCAAGTCGCAACCTCAGATCGCAACCTCAAGTCGCAACCTGAAGTCGCTTCCTCAAGTCGCAACCTCAAGTCGCAACCTGAAGTAACAGCCTTAAGTCGCAAGACTCAATTGACCTGAAGTCGCAACCTGAAGTCGCTACCTCAAGTCGCAAACCTCAAGTCGCAACCTCAAGTCGCTACCTCAAGTCGCAAGCTCAAGTCGCAAGCTCAAGTCGCATTATACCCAAGTCGCAAGCTCAAGTCGCAAGCTCAAGTCGCAAGCTCAAGTCGAAGCTCAAGCTCAAGTCAAGCTCAAGTCGTAACCTCAAGTTGGATCACGCCATCGATGCGATCACGTCGCGAGCTCAAGTCGCGAGCTCAATTCGCGAGCTCAAGTCCCGAGCTCAAGTCCCGAGTTCAAGTCCCGAGCTCAAGTAGGGAGATCAAGTAGAGAGATCAAGTCGCGAGATCAAGTCGCGAGCTTAAGTCCCGAGCTCAAGTCCCGAGATCAAGTCCCGAGCTCAAGTCCCGAGCTCAAGTCCCGAGCTCAAGTCCCGAGTTCAAGTCCCGAGCTCAATTCGCGAGCTCAATTCGCGAGATCAAGTAGAGAGATCAAGCCGCGAGATCAAGTCGCGCGATCAAGTCGCGAGATCAAGTCGCGAGCTCAAATCGCGAGATCAAGTCCCGAGCTCAAGTCCCGAGCTCAAGTCCCGAGCTCAAGTCCCGAGTTCAATTCGCGAGCTCAAGTCGCAAGCTCCTGTCGCGTGTTTAAGTCGCGAGCTCCTGTCGCGAGCTCGAGTCGCGAGCTCAAGCTGCGTGCTCAAGTCGTGAGCTCAAGTCGCAACCTCAATTCGCAACCTCAAGCCGCAACCTCAATTGGCAAACCCAAGTCGCAAGCCCAAGTCGCAAGCTCAAGTCGGAACCTCAAGTCGGAACCTCCTGTTGCAACTTTCAGTTGCAATCTCCAGTCGCTTCCCCCGTCGCAACCTCCAATCGCAACCTCCAGTCGCAACCTCCAGTCGCAACCTCCAGTCGCAAGCTCAATCAAATCGCAACCTCAAGTCACAACCTCAAGTCACAACCTCAAGACTCAACCTGATATCGCAACCATAATCAAGTCGCAACCTCAGATCGCAACCTCAAGTCGCAACCTGAAGTCGCTTCCTCAAGTCGCAACCTCAAGTCGCAACCTGAAGTAGCAACCTTAAGTCGCAAGACTCAATTGACCTGAAGTCGCAACCTGAAGTCGCTACCTCAAGTCGCAACCTCAAGTCGCAACCTCAAGTCGCTACCTCAAGTCGCAAGCTCAAGTCGCAAGCTCAAGTCGCAATTATACCCAAGTCGCAAGCTCAAGTCGCAAGCTCAAGTCGCAAGCTCAAGTCGCAAGCTCAAGTCGCAAGCTCAAGTCGCAAGCTCAAGTCGTAACCTCAAGTTGGATCACGTCATCGTGCGATCACGTCGCGAGCTCAAGTCGCGAGCTCAATTCGCGAGCTCAAGTCCCGAGCTCAAGTCCCGAGTTCAAGTCCCGAGCTCAAGTAGGGAGATCAAGTAGAGAGATCAAGTCGCGAGATCAAGTCGCGAGCTTAAGTCGCGAGCTCAAGTCCCGAGATCAAGTCCCGAGCTCAAGTCCCGAGCTCAAGTCCCGAGCTCAAGTCCCGAGTTCAAGTCCCGAGCTCAATTCGCGAGCTCAATTCGCGAGATCAAGTAGAGAGATCAAGCCGCGAGATCAAGTCGCGCGATCAAGTCGCGAGATCAAGTCGCGAGCTCAAATCGCGAGATCAAGTCCCGAGCTCAAGTCCCGAGCTCAAGTCCCGAGCTCAAGTCCCGAGCTCAAGTCCCGAGCTCAAGTTCCGAGTTCAAGTCCCGAGCTCAAGTCCCGCGCTCAAGTCCCGCGCTCAAGTCCCGAGTTCAATTCGCGAGCTCAAGTCGCAAGCTCCTGTCGCGAGTTTAAGTCGCGAGCTCCTGTCGCGAGCTCGAGTCGCGAGCTCAAGCTGCGTGCTCAAGTCGTGAGCTCAAGTCGCAACCTCAATTCGCAACCTCAAGCCGCAACCTCAATTGGCAAACCCAAGTCGCAAGCCCAAGTCGCAAGCTCAAGTCGGAACCTCAAGTCGGAACCTCCTGTTGCAACTTTCAGTTGCAATCTCCAGTCGCTTCCCCCGTCGCAACCTCCAATCGCAACCTCCAGTCGCAACCTCCAGTCGCAACCTCCAGTCGCAAGCTCAATCAAATCGCAACCTCAAGTCACAACCTCAAGTCACAACCTCAAGTCACAACCTCAAGACTCAACCTGATATCGCAACCATAATCAAGTCGCAACCTCAGATCGCAACCTCAAGTCGCTACCTCAAGTCGCAAGCTCAAGTCGCAAGCTCAAGTCGCAAGCTCAAGTCGCAAGCTCAAGTCGCAAGCTCAAGTCGTAACCTCAAGTTGGAACCTCAAGTCACGAGCTCCAGTCGCTAGCTCCAGTCGCGAGCTCAAGTCGCGAGCTCCAGTCGCGAGCTCAAGTCGCGAGCTCAAGTCGCGAGCTCAAGTCGCGAGCTCAAGTCGTGAGCTCAAGCTGCGACCTCATCGCCACCTCGAGCCGCGGCGACCTTCAGCCGCAGCGACCTCCAGCTGTGGCGACCTCCAGCCGCGGCGACCTCCAGTTGCAGCGACCTTTAGTTGGCGCAACCTCCATCCGCCGCGACCTCCATCCGCTGCGACCTCTATCCGCTGCGACCTTCAGCCGCCGCGACCCCCAGCCGCTGCGACCTCCAGTCAAATTGCAACCGAATCGCAGCATTCTGTCGCAACCTTCATTCACATCCACTAGTTGCAACCTCCAGTCGCAACCTCCAGTCGCAATCTCAAGTCGCAACCTCAAGTCGCAACCTTAATTCGCAACCTTAATTCGCAACCTCAATTTGCAAGCTCAAGTCGCAAGCTCAAATCGCAATCTCAAGTTGCAACCTCAAGTCGCAACCTCAAGTCGCAACCTCAAGTCGCAACCTCAAGTCGCAACCTAACGTTTTTGTACAGTATAATGATCCATTTTTTGGCCTTTTCTTAAATATTTTGAATGGGAGAATCTGGCTGCAATGAACAGGAATTGAAACAACAACTTTGCAATTATTAAAAATGTCCAAATTTTGAAATTCAAGGTTTTTTAAGATCTTTTGGTAAATATAGAAATTATACCATAAAATAAACTGAGCATAAGAGAGAGCATAAGAGACAAGCTATGCCATCCCATCCTCCATACCAAATAGCATCCTTACCCATATGATATCCCACCCTATGTCCCATATATAATCCGAACCTCCATCCCACCTTATGCCATAAGCCATCCTATGTCCATATGGTTATTCTGTTTTAGACATGTCCACCATCACACCCACTCTTCCATCCCACCCTGTCCCATATGCCAATTCATCCTATCAGGGACCTGCTATTTAGGTTCCTGGTCCTATGATACCCCTGCCTATATCTTAATATTTGTACGCAATCCCATACATGTCCAATATTTTCCATCCCACCCTATTTCCCCATTTGATATTTTAGCCCATGTCGCATACACCATCGATGCAGCAACAATACGTCACCCGCGTCATCGCACCCTATGCCATATACGTCACTAAAACCTATTCATTATATGACATCCGACCCGGTATGTCCCACCGTACAGTATACAATATTGTATTACAATATATGTATTTACAATACAATATTATGCCTCATATACCCTCCCATCCATGTCTTATATGCCATTCCACCCATGACTCATATTACAACCCACCCTCTGTATTATACATGTATGCGATATCCACCATCTCACACATGTCATCCCACTTTGTTCCCAATGTTCCACGTTCCATCCCACCATATGTCATGGATGTCATCCCATTCTATTTCCCATATGCTATCTCATCATATGTCCCATCCCAAACTATGTCCCATATGACATACCACTGTATGTCGCATATGCCAAACCCACAATCCTATGCATATCACCTAATTCCATATGACATTCCACAATGTGACATTTCACCCTTGTCCCATATGACATTCCACATTATATGTCCCATATGATATACCACCCTATGTCTTATAATCAATTCCACCCTCGGTTGAATATTTTCCATCGCAGCATACGACCCACATGCTCCATGTGACATTTTAACTTATGTACCATATGCCATTCATGTCGTACGCGCATTATCCCCTTTATGCCACCCTACGTCTCTTATGCCAACCCACCTCATGTTCCACATGATATCCCACCCTTTCTCTTTTAATCAATCCCATCCTCTATCCAATAATTTATATCTACCATATATGCTCAACATACATATCCCACATGCCAGTATGCTTCACATGGCATTTCAACCTACGTACTATATGCCATCCATCTCACCTTATGCCTCATATGCTATTCCATGCTATGCGCTATAAGTCATACCACCCTTGTCCCATACGCCACCCCAAATTATGTCCCATATGATAGCAAACTGTATGTCTTATACACGTTCGTTATTACACCCACTATACCATTCCACCCTGTCCCACGTTATACTCGACCATTTTTCGTATAGCAATCCAACCCTCTATCCATTATCATGCATCCCCCACTTTTATTATTTCCTATTTCCCATCTCAGCCCATTTCACATTCATCATCGACGCAGCCACCATACGTGACACATGTCGTCGCTCCCTATGCGCGTATACGTGATTCAAATCTATGTAACACCCAACCAATCTTATGCCCCATATGCCATACAATACTGTGCCTCGCATTCCATCTCATCCATTTCCCATATGCCATACAATACTGTGCATCACATTTTGTCTCATCCATTTCCCATATGCCATACAATACTGTGCATCACATTCCATCTGATCGATTTCCCATATGCCATACAATACTGTGCCTCACATTCCATCCCATCCATTTCTCATATGCCATACAATACTCTGCCTCACATTCCATCCCATCCATTTCCCATATGCCATGCAATACTTGCCTCGCATTCCATCCCATCCATTTCCTATATGCCATACAATACTGTGCCTCGCATTCCATCTCATCTATTTCCTATATGCCATAGCCTCGCATTCCATTTCATCCATTTCCCATATGCCATGCAATACTGTGCCTCGCATTCCATCTCATCCATTTCCGATATGCCATGCAATACTGTGCCTCGCATTCCATCTCATCCATTTCCCATATGCCATACAATACTGTGCCTCGCATTCCATCCCAACCATTTTCCATACAATGCTGTGCCTCAGAACCAACCCTGTTTTCTACATGTTCGCCATCATATCCACCATCTCACACATGCTATCTCACTTCGTCCCATATACCAACTTACGCGATGTCCCATGTGATATTCCATTATACGCAATCCCACTCTTTAATTTCTATCCCAAACAATTCCCATATGACGTCCCACCCTATTCCCCATATGCCATTCAATCTTATGAAGCATATAGGCTACCCAACTCTCCCTCCCATAACGTGTCCAATGTGATGTACCATGTGTGCCATCACATTATATGTACCTTATGCCATTCTACACTATGTCCCACATTTTATCTCACCCAATTTCTTATACACAAACCCACCCTTTGTCCAAAACCGCCCCCGAACTGTATCCATATGCCATCCCATCTATGACGCACATATCATCCCATCTATGACCCATTAGTCATCTCAGCTACGCCCCATATGATATTCCGCCTATTACCCACATGCCATCTCAGCTACGTCCCATATGCCATTCCACCTATGACCCACATACCACCCACCTATGACCGAATGCCATCTTACCTATGACCCATATGCCACCCCACCTATTACCCACATGCCATTCCATCTATGATCCACATGCCACCGCACATATGATACACATGCCATCCCACCTATAATCCACATGCCACCCCACCTGTGATCCACATGCCATCCCACCATCTATGACCTTATGACCGACATGCCATTGCATTTACATTCCATATTAAAGAACCTATAAAGATTTTGAACAGCAAAAATACTAATGATAAAAACTAGAATAATAGCATGTTGGATTCTAGCATGATGTGTTATAGAACAAATACTTGATTGAGATGTGTATATGAACAGATAGAGATGTTGTATTCACCACAAAGATCCTTAAATGCTGAACAGAATGTCTTTTGACTATGTCAAAAGCACCCGTAGTTTTCGATACATGGCTAATTAAAATATATGCAAAAATAAAATATAATTAAAATATATGCAAAAGTTTTGATGTATATAAGACAGCTGAATATCTTTAAGGTTATGCTTTCTCTCCAAAATGTCAGTCACTGAAAATCAAGACTATTTTCTCCTGCTAAATTTTAATAAAGGTATGGTGGAGATTTAAAACGTTGTTGGAGGATTAAAAAACAATAGGATAACTTAATACTATGTCCCAATTTCTATAAATTTGCATAATTTATTATAAGGTTTGGTTTGGTTTGTTGATGTTTAACGGCACCGCGACAATCAGAGTCAAATGTGTCAAGAGGGTGTAAATAAATAATGGTGGAAGAGTAAGGATTGTGAGGAGATGGAAGGTTTGTAAAGGAGATAAAAGGGAAATACTGAATATGGGAGAAAAAACTAGGTGAAAAGAAAGGGGTGTATAAGGTTCGGTGTAGAAGGGGAGGAGATTATATGTGGTGGAAGAGGTTGTTGTTGCGGAGGAAGTTGATGATATTTGAGGAAGAATTGTTTTCGAATCGGTCCGAGATTGAGGAGAGTGAGGAGAGAAGAGATCTAGAGTTCTGGTATAGGTAACAGGTTAAGCATATATGCTTCATGGAGAGATCGATGTTGCAAGTGGGGCAGAGAGGGGCAGGGGAGCCGGATAAGAGAACTTATTATGATAAGGCCTGAAAATTCAAAATGCAGCAGTAAAATGGTCGCTTTTTTAAGCGAATATGTTACTTTTTTCTGCTATTTTTATGGTTGATGTTGTTGTTATATGCCACCTGTCCATAGATCTTCAATCGATATTTTTTTCTCTTTTTTTTGTGGGTAGGTAGAGGCAGAGAAACACTCAGGGAGTAATTCGAATGGCTCACTTCTTTAAAATCAAAAGGTTTTAAATTTAAATTCATTTAATTTGATGCATGTTCCCATAATGCACCCTACTTCCCATATACTTTTACTGTGTGTATATAGACCGCACTTTAAAGGATTAGTTCAGTGGTCAAGCAAGTTTATCTTACATGAAAGAGAAATTGAAGAGAAACAAAATGGTGAAGAAACTACTTCAATATCTTATTCGGTTAAGGAGATATTCAAGTTGAAGGCTCTGTTTTATCTATGTTGAAATGACTGGTGTTGTAAATCTACTATAGAGGGTTTGTCCGTGCTCGTTCCTCATTCATTTCTGCTTGTATCTCTTTGTTGTGAATTTGTAGCACGGCCTACAGCTGTGGAGTCCAGTCATTAAACTACAAGTTTTGTTTCATGGAAGGTTGGAGTCCTTATACTCACATTATCAACAATTGTTAATGTGTTTTAAAGAAAATGTATTGAAAGTTGTTACTATTTGAATTTTTTTTCCTCGATCTTTGTTCAGGGTTAAATTATAATTACCCTTTCAAAATTCTGTTTTACTACTTTCCTTACATATACAATGGTTTTTAAGCCACAAAATCGCATGACAAAGTAATGATAGAATATATAAAGACTTTGAGGAATCTGAGGCTGTGATGTCACAGCAAGTCTGATTTCAGTCGTTTCTAAATGATACCAAACTTTAAATTAACAAATTTCCTTAACGGAATCAGATTTTTGAATGCTTTCTTCACCATTTTGTCTTCAAAGTCCTCTTTCATGTAAAAAAAAAAAGCCTAGAACTGTCGAAAGGACAGTATGCTTAAGTATTCAAAGCTAGTGCAGAGAATGGGCCTATAGAGGGAAGTATATACAGAAATATGGTAGCAGGGGCAGATGATTTCAAATTACTTGAGCTTTGAAAGATGCACTTACATTTTCATTTGCACTACAGGCTTCAAAATATTTCGAGATATTTTAAGATATTCCAAAATATTTTAAGACAAAAAAGTTAAAATAACTCAGAAAACATGTAAAACCTAGCAGTCTTTATAACTACAACACCTCTTTTAGCTCTATCAATTGAATAACAAAGAAAGGAGAGGCCCTGACTTGTCAATGTCAATAAAAGAATGCCATCCATGCCCCTTAATTCCAACCTGTACCCTTCCCAAGGCCCTACACATTCCCAGAACTACATCTTGGATTGTAATACAACTTCCAATTTAAGAAAATATACGTGTCCAGCAAAGTCCAGCAGCCTAAAAAATGTATGATAACATTAAAGCAAAATTATGCGAAACAATATTGTTTAAGGTATGACAAACTAGACATTGGAAACGATACAAATCCCCTCACCGCTAATAATGCATATTCCAGACTGTCCCACATTCCATTCCAACCTGTCCCAAATGTTATCCCACGTCTATACTACATGCAATCACACCTGAAAACGAGATACTGTATGTCATTTCACCACTTGCAAGACCCATATGCCATCACAACTGAAATTCAGATGACATCCCACCACATGTCATTCCGCCCTGTCCCACATGTCGACCCACCCTGTTCCACATGCCAACCCATCCTGTTCCACATGCCAACCCATCCTGTTCCACATGCCAACTCACCCTGTTCTACATGCCAATCCATTATGTCTAACATGCCAACACATCCTGACCAACATCCCACCGCACCCTGCCATAAAATACAATTCCACCCTGTCCCACAGACCTCATCCTAATTCCTTCAGCTACTTTATCATCATGTCATCTTCTACCCCACATTCTGCTTATTGTTTATATTTCCCAAACCCATAATTTAATATTCTTTAGAGCGAAGATACTTTTATTTGCTTCTTTGTTCATGAGAAGACAATCATTTTGATTGCTATTTATGTCAGGAATGTCAATATCATAACAAAAGTAGAAATGTGAAGTTAGTAAGCCATAAGCCATATACTTTTGATCTCCGGTCAAACATATTGCAGCAAATGCACACTATACCTGACCATTAAGTGTGAACAATGCTCTTCACATATACTGTATGATCATTTGTTTAAGCAAAATCATCATACCCACTTTAATACAAGAGAAACAACATATACAAATATTTCCATTGCTATGCAAATAGGCTAATTATTATGCACACACAATCCCCCAATTATGCTCAAATGAACAGTACCAATGCCCTATACCACTGAACCAAATAGCAAATTATCATCTCAGGTTAGATATTTTGTACCCAAGTCTATTGATATGCAAATAACCTAATTAATATGCACACTATACCTCACCATTGAGTGTAGACAATGCTCTTCACATACATGATAATTTGTGTAAAACAAAATCTCCACTCTCACTTTAATTCAAGAGATATCATAAATACAAATATTTTTTATTGTTATGCAAATAAGTCAAATAGTATGCACACGCAACCCTCAATTATACTTATTTGAACAGTACCCATGTCCTCTACCCATGTGCCTCGTTACATGAATGTACACCATTCATAACTTAAGTTATACGCTAATGAATGTTACACATTTTGTACGAAAGTCTATTGTTATGCAAATAACCTAATTAATATGAACACACAACCTCAAATCATGCTTATTTGAACAGTACCCATGTCCTCTACCCATGTGCCACGTTACATGAATGCACACAATTCATAACTTAAGTTATGCGCTCATAAATGTTAAACATTTTGTATGAAAGTCTATTGTTATGCAAGAAACCAAATTAATACGCACACTTAACCTCAACATTAAGTGTAGACAGTGTTCTTCACATATATGATCATTTGTGCAAACAAAATCCCCACATCCACTTTAATTTAAGAGATATCACAGATACAAATATTTTCATTGTTATGCAAATAAGCTAAGTAGTATACCCCTAATCATGTTCACTTGAACAGTTCCCCTATGGCAAGTTACATGAATGTACACCATTCATGAAATAACTTATGAAAACTTTAACCAAAAACTTTTAACCAAAACTTCATCACCTCATCATTAAGTGTAGACAATACTCTTTACATAAATGATCATTTGTGCAAACAAAATCCCCACATCCACTTTAATTTAAGAGATATCATAGATACAAATATTTGTATTGTTATGCAAATAAGCTCATTAGTATGCACACACAACCCCTCAATCATGCTCATTTGAACAGTACTAATGTCCTCTACCATATGCCTAGTGGCATGAATGTACACCATTCATAAGTTATGAAAACTTTAACTAAAAACTTCTAACCAAAAAATTTAACCAAAACATTATAAAAAAAATCATTGTTATGCAAATAAGCTGATGAGTATGCACACACAACCCTCCAATCATGCTCATTTGATCAGTACCCATGACGTCAACTTATATGCCAAGTCACATGAATGTACACCATTCATAACTTAAGTTATGAAAACTTTAACCAAAACTTTACCGAACGCCGACGCCGACGCAGGGGGTAGTAGAATAACTCTACTATTCTTCGAACAGTCAAGCTAAAAATTACTGGTGTAATAAGTGAACTGTATAATGTTGGCACTTTTTTCCTCACATTGTCAATTAATTTATTTTAAAGAAGCTTTATTTTTGCTTAAACTTTCTTCAGGTGGTAAATTATACTAGATTCTGTATACTTTTCTAACATATCTAAATTTAAGTTTTTATAAAAATAAAATTTCTTTATAAAGACCATTGATAAACATAATAAAAATCATTATTTCTTAGATCATGCTATTAAATGTATATATATATATATATATATATATATATATATATATATATATATATATATATATATATATATATATATATATATATATATATATATTTTGTAAATTTATTTTATAAAGACCATTGATAAACATAATAAATCATTATTTTTTAGATCATGTATATATATATATATATATATATTAAATATATATATATATATATATATATATATATATATATATATATATATATATATATATATATATATATATATATATATATATATATATATATATATATATATATATATTATATATATATATTATATATAATATATATATATATATATATATATATATATATAATATAAAAAAGGCATTACCTTTTCCAAAGAGGTTGATTTTCCTAGCCTGGTTGCCCTGCAGACTGTCTCCGAAGAATCATGATCATCCAAAATGAAATAAAATATTCAAAATTTCTCGCGTCCTTTGCTATATAAAATTCATTTCCTAGTATTGACATTGCCCCAGCCTGACGGCATGCATGCAGATAAGCTGTCTCCCATCGTGCCATGAACAAATCCGGAATAACAAATGATCAAAATTTCGCGCGTCGTTTTGCTTTTTAAACTCACTTTGCTGCATTCATTGACATTGTCCCGCCTAACAGACAGCAAAACGTTTCTGAAAAAAATGGAAAAGGTTAAAATCAGTATTAAATAGCTTGATGGAGATGTGGGTAATTTAGGGAAACAGTTAAAGAAAACAAAAGCTCTGCAACCAAGGGGAATCAAAGGCTGTATTAGTACAATCAAAGATATTTGTCAATAAACGTTAATTAGGCCTAATACTCAGAATTATGATAAAAAAAAACATTTCACTTGTATTTCACTTTTTTAGGCATATTCCAGGAAAAGCATATTAAGTCACAATAAATAAACATAATAACTCATCCTTTCTTAGATTATGATATGATAACAAATTATTTAAGCATTAATTACCTTTTCCGAAGAGGCTGATTTTCCCGCCTAATAGACAGCAAGCTTCAGACGTCTTCGAAGTGCATTGATTAAATCCAGAATAACAAATATTCAAAATTTCCCCGCGTACTTCCTGCATTCATTGACATTTGACATCTGCATCGTGACCTCATATAATCTCGTTCAATTATATTAAAGGGGCACTACACCGAAAAGTGAGGACATAATTTTCCAGAGACTCACAAATGTTTTTCGATCC